>JACGTP010000010.1:2302632-2710592 GCA_023678845.1 Mischocyttarus mexicanus
GAAACGAACGAAACGAACGAAACGAACGAATGGACGAACGGTCGTCGTTATCCGTGCAATTTTCTGAACGTGTCCCTGTCGCCTTTTCCTCCTCTCTTTCCATTTGGAGTCCGTCCGGGTTCTGGGATTAGATTCGGAAGTGGTTGGCAACTGGTTTGAATATTGGATAGGACGACGACGAAGACGACGAAGACGACTTAGCAGTGAGTATTCGCTCGCGTGAACACGCCTTCAAGAGCTCTTCTTATTCTTATTCTTATTCTCATTCTTATATTCTCTATTTTTATTCTTCGTCACATCTTCCTTCCTCTCTTCCTCTTCTTCTTCTACTTCTTCTTCTTCTTCTTCGTCATCTTCTTTTTCGTCTTCTTATCGTTCGAGATCGCGCGTTTGTATTCGGGAATATGGTAGCCGCCGAAGGACGTGGAATAAATTATGTCACTAGGAAGAGAGAAAGGTGAGGACGAGGTTCGTCTCTTGAAGAAAAATTGCCAAAGCCCTCTGTCCTCGGATTCGATCGAAAATCTTCTTCTTCTTCTTTTTATTTTTCTTCTTCTTCTTCTTCTTTTACCTTCTCGTCCTCCTTCACTTTCAAGTCCTACTTCTTCTTCTTGGAAGAAAATATCGAAGACGAGCTTGGTCTTCTCCAACGAACTTTTTGATCCACGTTGTAAGAACTTGATAAAAAAAAAAAAGAAAGAAAAAATCACGACTCAATCGTACGAGATTTTAAAGAGAAACAACTATGTTGAAAAGGGTAAACGATCACATTTCGAGTACAAACATGACACACTTTCTTTTTTCTCTGTCTTCGTTCTATTCTTTTTTTTTTTAATCTTTCTTTCTTTCTTCACTTTTTCTTTCCTCTCGAACTTTTTCGAGAGGAGAGTTTTGAATTATTTTTTTCTTTATTTTTTTATTATCATCATCGATCCTTTGGAGGTAGTTTTACCGGTCCTTTGATCATGAATAAAAATAAGAGACACGTGATTTACTCTGTAGCTTGAAAAATAAAAACGAAAAGAGAAAGATTTTTTTCTAATACCTTGACACATACTTAAAATTTACGAAATCTGATTAAGGAATTGCATAAACGGGTTTATAATGCGATCATCGAAGAGATGAAATAAAAATCTAGAAAAGAATTAAACGTGCAAGATTCGTGATACAACATTTTACCAGAACGCGAACTCTTGTATTTTCTCAAGAGTAGGAAAAATAAAAAAGAAGAGTAAAACAGAAACTAACGTTTTCATTTACAATAAATTTACATTTACGCATTGTTAAAGTAAACAACGCGGTAGTTTAGTTTCACAAGGGTCTTGCAATAATTTTTTTAAACTTACCTATGCGCATATATAAATTACGCAAAGAGAAAAAATCGTTAAAAATAAAAACCCAACGATTTGGGTTTTCGCACGAGAATAGAAGTAAATCTCGCGTGTACTCCCAGAGGAAGCATAACGGTGAAAGGGTAGAGTACAGAGGAGGTGAAAGGGGAGAGGAGGAAAGCAAAAGAAGAAGAAGAAGAAAAACAGGGGATGAAGGAGGAGGGAAAACATTCGAGAAAGAGTAAAAGGAAAACGCGTGAGTTTCGAGCCACGATATCTCCGTATTCGTTGCAACTGACTTATTCAATTTGTATTCCATAATACTCGTATTAGGAGGAGGGAGGAGGGAGGAAGAAGAAGGTAAAAGAAGAAGAAGAAGAAACGGCCTTCGAGAGATATCTCGAGCCTCTCTTGTCGGTCGAAACTCTTGGAAAGTGAATACACGTACACTTACTTCCTCCCTCCCTTCTTCCCTCCCTACCTTCCTTCCCCCTACACCGTACGACGATGCATTCAAAGCCGTGTGAAGTTCAGATTAGACTTTCCTTGTATATGTATAGAGAGAGAGAGAGAGAGAGAGAGAGAGAGAGAGAGAGAGTACATATACACAGAAAATGTATATATTATTATACATTTACTTGGATTGATGCGTAGTATTTTATATACATATATTTGAAGTTTGTCGACCTAAAATACATATTATAAATATGTTTCAAAATGAAAGCGTATAGAATATATTATATCTCTTTTTAGCATCAATATTCACATATACTCTTCCGCATGATAAAAATTCGTCATTTCGCTAAAAATCACTAATAGCCAAATGACGAAAATTTTGTCATTTGTATATTATAATTGATTCTTGTTCTTTTAATTCTAAATAAATTCAATTCTAACTTTTATATCAAACAGAGATTATTCCAATAAAGACCTGATTTTTTTTTTGACGATACAAAAAATTACTGGACGAATATGTGTTAACATCTTCCTTTAATATCTCTAATGTTGGATTACGTATTACATTCTTTCTTCAGTTTCTAATAAAACTATCAACAAAATCTGTTGTTTTATTTTAACAAATTTCTATTCGCAATATAAATTCAAATGATCTTTCACGAAGTTTTATCATATTTTTATTAATAATATATCATCGATAGATAATTGAAATATTTCAAGCTTATACTAGAGGCAAATTAAAACATCTACATATATACATTCGACGTTTTTGATAGGACATAAAAACTCGAATACGATTCTATATTCCATTTATTTGATTTACGTCGTATATAGGAAAGTATACAACGTTTTATTTCGCACAATATCGTCTACATTTTATATTCGGAAACGGAACGCTCGCAAAATCGTCGAACGACGTTGACCTATGAGTATAGTTGAATCATGGTCAATCGGAGTGAGGGGTTAAGGGGAAAAAGGAGTGAGGGGAGTGATGGTGTACAGGTTGACCGAAACGTTCCAATGCCAGCAGGGCCAGTTCGTTCGAATGTTATCGAATAGTTTGACTGACGGGTAAGAGGGGAAGTGGTTGAAAAAGATTAAGTGATTCGTCATGAATGGACGATGACTGGAAAGACCAGGGAGAAATAGTAATCGTACGAGTTTGAGTGACGATCTCGAGTAATCGACTCCCCCACTCGATTAATTATCCTTTAGAAGACCGACAAAGTGTTTCTGGACATCGTCAAAAGACTCTCCTAATTTTCCTTCCTCCCTTTCTCTCACATTTTTTCATCTTTTTTCTCTCCATCCTTCCTTCCCCGTCTTTCTTTTCTTTTCGACTACTAAGCCGAGTCTTATAAGAGGCAGAAAAGAAGTTCCTTTGTTTCCAGGCGTGTTCCCGTAATACGAGCCACTAACGAGAGAGACCCTTTACTTTTGCGGCTGATTCAAAGCTTACGAAATTTTTGTTCTTTCTCTATCCTATCTATCTAGATATTTATATATATATATATATATATATGTACTTATCTATTTACTGATTTCTTTCTTTCGATCTCTGTCTTTGTGGACTCCCTTTGACTCTAAGGAAACTACTTTTAATAGGATAAAGTAGAGAAATAAATGAACTGTAAGTTAATCATTACGAAAAGCGTTAACTTTAAATACATTTAATTCGAAAACGAGAGAGTAGTAATTTAAATCGATAGTCAAATTTATACGAGTCCGATACTTACCAAATTACGGTTTATTTATTATCGATTTATTTGCTTTATCGATATAACACGATAATATCTAATTTTATAGATAATTCTTTAATTATGCATGTGTTTGTATGTGTGTGTTATTGTAAATAACCAAAATCTATTATTATATATTACTAATTTGGGTATATCAATTTTTAATCAATTTATCAACGCAACTCTCTGATTAGAACCTGTTACTATAGAAAAATAAAAAACTGCTTGATGTAACTAAAATTATTACTTTTTATTTTTATTTTTTCAAATTTATAATCAGAATGAAATAATATTCTATCCTTTTTAAGGTAAATGTTTCTCGATAAACGATATTAAATCACGTCCAATTTGATTAGAAATACTCATTGACAGTACGGGATTTGAACTAATCAATTCATTATATAATGGATTGCGAGTATTTACAGATAACATATTTGCTAACCGACAGGCCCTTTTTATTTCTTCCTCCTCGAATAGGATGAGTAATATACCCGAGTATCGATCATCGTTATAGTTACCAACCGATGAATATCGCATTTTCATCGAGTCTAGCTCGATGATACGCGTACCAAATCGAAAAGCTGATTCTCGCGAGGATTCGTTTCACGTGTACCACGAATGCGGTTTAATCTCGGCAACCGACTGCCGTAGAAGATTATCGAAGATTCTCTCACTCTTTCTCATTCTCTTTCCGTCTGTTCTATGATATTCTCTTTCTATCTTTTTAACCCTGTATCTATCTTTCTCTTTGATTAGAAAACATTCTCATATCTCTGTATTTCTTATCGAACGACGATACAAATTATTCGCGCGTGATCCAATCAATATTTCTCACTTCAATAATCTAACTAAAATCATAATATCTAACGGGAGAGTAATAATTTCAAACATTTACGAGATTAAATCTTGATTTTTATTAAAATAAACGTTAATAATTAGAGATCGAAATAAAGAGTAATATATATTTCTTAAACTTAGGTGTGTATGCATTTTTGTGTGTGTGTGTCAAGTAAAAATAAATTAGTTTTTAAATTACAGATGTTGATTTTTATCCGTATTTTAAATATTAAAAAAAAACATAAATAAATAAATAAATAAATAAAAATTTCTCGAGTACGACAAATTCGAAATAGAATATTGAACACGTATCTCTCTCTTTCTCTATATGGATTTGTCCAAAGCTATCTCATATATTAAAAAATTAGGCGAGCGGAGAGATAGATTTATTCAGCGTTTCGATCGAAGGGAGGTAGAATATTTTATGGGCTAGAACGATAAATAATGCCAAAAATGTCGAAGAGAGTCAAAATATATTTGAATCGAATACATAGATCTTTTGCGCTAGGTCCCTATGTTCCGTAAATACGGATTACCTTTCCCATAGGATATACGTTTTCCCTAGCTAGTTCCACCATTCTTTTTCTTAACTCCCTTACGGTAGCTTTTCGCCATTGCGTAGACAGACAGGCAGACTCGACGCAATCTGACAAACAAATATATTTCAAGCGGCCTTAAGACTCATGATGGCCTCCTGGACTTGAAAAAGAAAAAAAAGAAGATAGAAAAATGTTTGGCTAACGTAAAACCTAAGAACATTGAATTGCTAAGAAAATAAAAGAGAGAGAGAGAGAAAATTTAAGAGAAAATCAAATCCTTCGTTACTCGCTGTTCGAATAAAACGAACGAACGAACTTATTTTTTTACTCCTTTTTCTTCTTCTTCCCATACCTTTTGTTTTTTTTTGTTTTCTATGAATCACGTTGTATAACATTATACGACTGTAAACGTTTATAAAGTGAAATGTCGGTCATTAGTAATGTTAACTTACTGAAGTCCGTAGAGTTAGCACCGGTACGTGTTTATGAGTTTTGGGTACTTTTACGGTCGCGTCGTTAACACGATCCGAAACTCGATTGAGGAAATGTCTCGCGTGAGAAGACCAAGAATGAAATACCAAAAGAAAGAAAGAGAGAGGGAGGGAGAGAGAAAGAAAGAGAGAACATATTTAACACTTCGTTAAATACATTACATAGGAGAGAATGCATTATGCGGAATCGTGTCATCTTGGAGAGTGTCATTTCAACGAGTACGTAAATACATGCATCTATGTATATATATGTTAAGTATATACATACATACGTAGATTGAATTTTCCCAAAGAGATGAAAATAGGGAGGAGGGGAAATGAGAAGAAAAAAAAAGAGATACTGAAAAAGAAAGAAAGAAGGAAGGAACGAAGGAAGAAGGAAAAAGTGAGGGGGGAGGGTGAAAACACGAATGAGACGAATCTCTCGCGTTTTTTTTTTCTCTTCACCTTGACGAGCACCACCACCTACCTAGTCGTCGTTGTAACTTAAGCCGTAATCCGTGTGAGAGCACGCTCGAGGTTTCGCGAGTGAGGAGAAGAAGATGCAAATGTTACGTTGCCGATACTCGCGCCATGTTTTCCTTCCGCTCCACTTTCCGCAAAAGTGTACGCGGGATTTGCACCGACCACGGAAAAGCGTCCTTGTCGCGCGTTATGCATCGTAACGATTCGAAGAGATCCTATTTTCCACGAATGAAGAAAATACAAGTTTCATAGTTGGATATGTGAGATAGTAATAAAAGTTAGATAATTGTTTGAGGGGATTGTATCGTTCTTCCATTGGGCTAGTTTTATACGAAAGTTACGTGTATCGTTGATGTTACGTTTATCAATGTGTTTAATACGTGAACGTTATTTTTAGAAAATAATCGGTCACCGTATATTTTTGGACAAGTTAATATCACCGTGAAAAAAAAGAACTTAAGAAGTTTCACTTAAGTCGCATGCCAGTTAGATACACGTTTTATTCTTTTTCAATTTCCCGTTTACTACGATCCGTTCGTATGACCTTTACTTCGTTTTCCTCTTTTTAACATTTTTCATGAAATCGGTAGCATCGATATTTAAAGAGTGGATCAGAATCTACGAAAAACTTCGGATTTAAGCTGGGTCGTAGATGAATGAAACGTTCGTTAAAGCTAAATGCACTCAGGAAACGGATGCATTGTCTTCTTTTTTATTTTTACGCTCATCCCCACTTGTACTTTCGAATTGGTAATTGGGAGGAGGAGGATTGGAAGAGATGGAAGGGTACGATGCGAAAAAGGGTTTGATTCTTTTCTATTCTATCTCCTCGTAAAACCATCCACCTCTCGTAGTTTTACCTTTTTTCTTCCTCTTCCTCCTCCTCTTCACGATCGTCGTCGCTGTCACGACGCGTTTTATTTCCATTTCCGGTCCGCGCACTAAACTGCGGAAAATTACGGTTAGCCACTTTGGCCACTTATTTTTATTTTTATTTTCATTATTTGCATATTACATGGCGTAACTGTCGTCCTCTACCCTGCAGCTCGATCGACGCTAATTTTGGTCGCGAAAAAAAGTCCGATGCACGTCGTTAAAACATGCGACAAGGGAAGGTAGGTAAGGGTAGGAGAAGGGAAGGAAGGAAGGAAGGAAGAGGGTGTCGACCACCTACCGTATTCGTGTTCGTAATTCACCTGTCTCTACTATGCGTCTTGAATTGAGATTCCCTACGAATAGCGATGAAATTAAAACGAAACTCAACTCATATTTCATTACCGTGTCATGTGCGCATTCTCGCGCACGTATTACTATAATTTCTTTTTTTTTTCTTCCTTCCTTTCTTTATATTTTGTTTTTCTACGTTGATATCTATATATCTCTATGCGTATACTACGTACCCATGTACACTACGTCTCATAAAAGTATCCGAATAATATTTGCGTACCGCTGTGACATCATAAAAATGGAGAAGAATGCACGGATAACGGGTATACCGGGGAATAAATATCGCTGCTCCGATCTCCGAACGTTCGTTGTTTGCGTATCGAATAAACGCACTTTTATTTATTTATGCATGCATGTATCTACCCTTTCTATACATGTATACGGGTATACTACATATACGTATGTGTACACTTGTGCATAAAAATCCGAGTCGCTAACTAAACGAATCAACTTGGTTTGCTGCGATATCTTCCGCGTAGAACTTGTTGTTGTTTTATTTTTTTTCTCTTGTAAATCCTCTTTTACAATTATTTTCTCTTTTAATTTTATTTGTATTGAGAAAGGATCAGAGCGCGCGAACAACGGATATCTCTACCAGAGAAACGTGTTCCCAGTTTTAAAAAGTATAGATTTTTGTAACACGCCAGCCAACAAATTGCGACGCCCCGTTCGTACGGACAGCTTACATAATATTACAAATGCACCTACTCTGTGCAAGAATTTCAAGAATAACGGGACTCCTACGAACCTTTCCCCCTGTTATATTTTTCTCTCGGTAAGATGAAGTATACAGCATCCTGTATATCGAGCGACTTATATACTTGCCACGATTCTAACTTATCGCGTTTTTTACGTGTCTACTGCTGTGTGTGTGTAAGTTTTTTTTTCCATGGAAAAAAAAAATATATATATATATATATTACAAATCCTTGGGTTTCGTAAACGTGACGTATTTCGAAACTGCAACGAAATTGTTATTTATTCGAAGTTACTATAAGTAGTCTCTATTACTTTTAATATAAAAATATATGTACATGTGTATATATATTTTTCTCATATTACGTTATACAATTTGTATAAACGATTCTCGTATTTATTTTTTCGATGTTTCTATCTTCTAAAGGAAAAGAAAAGGGAATGTGTAAATGAGTGAGAAAGAGAGAGAGAGAGAAGTCAGCCACGAAGAGCTTTGCTTCGCTATCGGAAAACTATTTTTCTTTAACGCCTTTTCCTTCAAGTCGACGTTAAAAACAGTCTCGTTCGTATAAGTCGTTCGATCAAAAGAATCGCGAGTACGTGCGAAACATATTTAAAGAAAAGGGCAACTCTTGAACGTACATTAAAGATACTACTAACTTTCTTGTTCTCACAAAGAGTATTTCATAGATTGTATAGAATTCTTCAAACGTTCCTTCGAGCTACGATAAGAAGCAATAATATTTTATACGTGGAATATGAAAAGAAAATAATATTAACCCAAAAAAAAGAAGAAAATATATTCAATGAGTGTATCAAAATAAATGTTATTGTTGATATTATATAGTGAGATATCATTACGATTTATTATAATAATAAT
Source organism: Mischocyttarus mexicanus (assembly GCA_023678845.1). Taxonomy (NCBI): domain Eukaryota; kingdom Metazoa; phylum Arthropoda; class Insecta; order Hymenoptera; family Vespidae; genus Mischocyttarus; species Mischocyttarus mexicanus. The sequence goes on from JACGTP010000010.1 coordinate 2,311,294, forward strand.
AATAATAATATATCTCTCTCATTATTCAATTTCCCATATTATGTAATATTATTTCTATGTTATACCTTTGAAGAAAATAAATTTGATTTGATTTTGAAGACGCGTGTAAAATTGTTTAGAAATATCTAAAAAGAACAAAAGTAAACTGCATGCAATACTTTTTCTCATTATTTTCATACATAATGTAAGATGTTAGATATAAATTTGAACAAGAAGTGTTGAAGAAAAACGATAATATGCATTACTGTAATGGTTTTCTTGGAGTACGGTAAGAGAAAGTCAAATAAAATCATTGATACAAAATATTATTTGAGAAATAATATTATAAAAGAATGTGCGTATTGTTACATTGATTTTAGTAGTATACTAGAATAGGTATTCGGCGATTTGACATAGAATGACCCAAGTATTGAAATTCTATGAACATCCCTTTACACGACCTATTTCTGCTATACCTTTCTTCCCACGTATCCGCGGAAGTGGAAACTCAGCAGAAAAGGAAGTCGCTAGGTTCGTATCGAAAAGTCATTTTTCGTAAACATACTTTTTCTTTGGCGCATACACATCGACGACGGCTTTTCTTTTGGTATGGTACTCGATCAAGAAAACCCTTCGAACTTAAAAATGCGACAAACGTCTAGAGAATTCTTTTTCAGATATTCCATTCCTTCCGAGAGATATGTCTCTTTTTTAAAAGGAAAAATAGAATCGTAAGATGCGTATAACGGATCGTTAAATTCTTAACAAGACATTTAGTTCTCTTTTATTTTTATTTTATTTTTTTAAATCACATAGAATTTTCTTCTACTCCGATATTTTATATAACATTAATTGTAAATATATAAATATATAAAAATAAATTTAAATAAATTACACGAGATAAAATGAGAAGTTAGATAAACACAGAAAAATATCATATTTATTCGTAGGAGGGAAAATGATGTGTGGATTTTAGCAAATCACTCAGCAAATCATTATAATCAAAGTCTCGCGAAAGTCTCTGTAACTAACAGTTTCTCTACTACACATCACTGGACCTATAGAAATGAAGTTTCGTGCATAGATTTTCTCTTTGATGGATGGTGTTCCGAAATGAACCGACTAATACGTCGAAATTTCATATTAAATAGACTATAATATAAACGTGAAGTTCGCGTGCCTTCGAAGAGAAGACGGGGCGTGCTCGCGTTAAATCACGCATAAAATTCGTTCGCTGGGCTATGTTCGTGATTAACGGCTGTTACCACTCAAACGCCTGCACATTTTCCAAACTATAAACACTCGCGACCTCATTTCCCCATCCTCGCACAGGATTTTCCATTTATTCGCATTAATTTCTGTTTTATTATTTATTTATTTTTTTTTTTTCCTTATTTTTTTACTTGTTCTTTTTTGCTTTATTTGCATTGCCACGTAAAAAATTTGTTGGAGTTTTAATTAATCTCCAAATTTTATTTCGTTCTTCAATCTCATTTTCGATAATAAACCTTACAGCGTATTTGAGAAATTGTTTTTTAAACTTTAGGAGATTATTTCAACCGTATCGAAATACGGTGTTATTAATCTGGAATATTTCCTCATTCGTCTATCTCTGAAACATATATAATCTGTTTCCAACAATTTATTTTATATTAACACGATCTAACAACCAAACTTTCGAAACGGATTACTCAAATCTAAAGAAATAAGATTAGTTTTATGAACATGGGATTTGGAAATGCTTGACAATAAGTTATCAAACTTTTGATTATAATCTTATTGTTAGTTGTCTTTGATTTTAATAAAACTTTATTTTATAAAATTACGATACACTCTATTAACACTTTTTTTTTATGTATATAAAATATTTAAAACATCCAGTTCCTACTCGAATATAATCCTCGACTTGTTTTTAATCTCACAAATTTAATATTTTCAGAGACCAATGTCAATTAAATATATTTTTCTTTTTTTCATTTTTTACTTCTAACAAATCCATTTATGACGTCAAGTCGCATCTTTTTGCACATGATGTATATTTTTATATTTATTTAAGTACATATCTTCCTTTAAAAACTTTCATATTGTTAAAAAGAAAAAATGATACATTTATTGATATCTTATACTATTTAAAAAACATTCTTGTAATATAAAATTACCTTTAATCTTTTTTTTAGCTTATTTTCTCACAAAGTACTTCTTTCTCTTTCACTCTCTCTCTCTCTCTCTCTATCTCTCTCTTTCTTTCCCTCTCATTGTACGGTGTGCTCATCTTCTTCTCCTTCACGTCGAAAGCTTTTAGTAAAAGATTCACTCACTCGAATATTTTTCAGGAAGGCAAGACAGCGATACGATAATTATTCGAGCTAAGCTTTTGCGGTTTCGTTTTCTTTGTTTTCTCCGCGTTGCCTTCCAAGAAAAGGAAAAAACGAAAATGTGATTTTAAAAGCGCCAACTTTCCTCACGGGACCTCACCTTTCTTCTCTCTCCCTCTTTCTTAACCACCCCTTTTCTTTCTCTTTCTCTCTTTCTCTTCAACGGTTCCTTCTTTCGACTCCCTCTTTCTGTTTTCGTGATTTCCTTCATTTACTAACTCTTTTTCTTTCACGCTTGCTTTTTTAAACCGCAACGCGAGCCAAGCGAAACGCGGTAAGTACGAAAGCATAAGAGAAAGAGAAAGAGAAAGAGAGAGAGAGATAGAGATAGAGAGATAGAAAGAAGGGTTCTTTTTATTTATGGCTTTCTCGGAATTTCTCGCGAACGGCGGACTTTAGCGTCAGCATCACCTGTCTAATTTATGAAAAATTCTCGAGAGTCGAAAATTTACCGAGCGTTAAGAAATAGTTCTTTCTTATATTCGAAAGAAAAAAAAGGAAGAAAAAAAATTATAGAAAAAGAGAGAAAGATGTACACCGTTAAACCATTCCTGATTACTCGCTTAAGTTTCTTCTTTTTGGAAATAAACTTTGATTGTTTTCGAAAGTCAATTCTCGATCGATGAAGAAAACGAGAAAGAGAGAGAGAGAGAGAGAGAGAGAAGGAAAGAGAGTAAAAAAGAATGACCAACCAGAATTCTCGGGAAACCCTTAGATGCGAGTAACCGAACTATCCTTTGAGGTTTAAAAACGAAACTGAAGTGGAGGAGAAAAGTTTGTTTAGTTGAAAGATCGCATTCGCCAAGTCGGAGTTGCATCAGAAACGAGCCTCTTAATGGATGGAGTAGGTTTTTTTATTTATTTTTATTTTCATCCTTTTCTCCCTTTTGCTTTCATCACCCTAACCCCCTGACTCCTCCCTTTCGACAAACTCGCGGCACCTCGATTATTTACACGCAATGATTCGAGTCGGCTCGTTTGTTTTACGCGAATCGACACTTCGTACCATGTGGTGGTGGTGGTGGTGGGCGCTCGAGCTAAATCAGACCATGGGGGAATGACCGAATTCAAAGAGTATACACCACTCTCTCAAGAGAGTTTATGTTTATTTATTTATTTATTATTAACTAGCAATTACCCGGCATGACGTTGCAATGCCTCTCGAATTCCCTACTTCACAATCTCTCAACGAACCTACTTGATATACTCTCTCAAGATGTTTGCTAGTTTTTTACTTCTTTTATCAAATTACTCACCGATACGTTCTTTATACGTGACAAACATATGAACAAACATTCGTTTATTTCTAATTTAAAATATGATCTAATTTTACATCTCTTTTTTTTTTATTTATTTCTTAAACTCTCGAATATTTTTTTAATTTTTATATTCAAACTCATCTCGACTTGCAGTCGAACCGAAAAAGGCGTTTATCCTAAATAAACACACGCGTAGATCCAAGCATTCATAGTTTCGTTATTTTTTTTATTAAACGCACATTTATCTTCTCATGAAACATTATCGTTTTCCTTCGGCAGTAAAATATATCCCGTCAAATACGATATTTGAATTTGATTGAAATATTCTAACCGAGATTCGAGCAACGACGAACGTTTAACAATAATTGAAATATTTCTACGACCGCGATTAAACATTATCCAAATTTAAGTGTGCTTATTTTTATCTACGTTCAGAGTGAGAGAGAGAGAGAGAGTGGGAAGTGAGGAGGAGGGGGTCGTTAAATCCTCCCGAAGTAGTACGACGATATCTGAGGACGGTGACCCGGATAACGCGTAAAAATAAGTATGGAACTATTATCGATTTTTCTTGAAAGAAGAAGAAGAAGAAGAAAGAGTAGCTATCTGGTTTTTAAGAATAAGGAAAAGGTTTTCTAAAGAATAGAGAAAAATTGAGGGAGAAGGGGTGTTTATGCAAGCAAGCAAGCAAGCAAGCACCAAGCAGCAAATGTTTGGCACGATTTGGTTAGCAGTCGTCCGGGTAATAAAGCACAGAAGCAAAGAGAGTTAAGTAGAACACCGTAGGAAGCGACACGGACGCGTTGCGGAGGATGCGTTTTATGGACCTTAACCCGCCCTTCTTCAACTTGCTTAAAACTTTTAACTTTAATATGCACGAGCCGAACGAATGTCGACTAAAAACATTTTTATTTTTTACAATAAACGCGAAGGAAAAGGAATATAATATGTTAGCTTTTAAAATTATTTTCATTTTCGTATTTTTTTATTCTTTTTCTTTTATTTTTTTTTTTGGTATAAAGTTCAACGTTTAGAAAAAGTTCATTTGATATTATGTTGTTTTTATAACAGGTAAAAGTTACTGAAAGTACATTAAAACTCATTATGGGACAAAAATATTCGGAATTATTGTAATTCCTTTTCTTTTTGTGTTGTTTTGTTATAAGTTATGATGAAATACAAATTTTTAATGTTATTAAGTTGTCAAGTATGAAATAGAGCAAAAAATGCATATAATTGAATTGAAATTAGCTCCATTTCATACTTGAAAGGGTAATAATTTATTGAAACGGAAAAGGGTTAAGGGGTTTGAACGTCGGATTAATAAAATATTGTAAAAGCGGTACTAACTGTGGGTGGAAACAATTAAAAGCATATTTATCGAAATTAATAAGATGAAATAAATCTCGGTTGGAAACTTTTGAAAGATATAAAATAATGCTATTTTCCTTTTTCAAAGTTTATCGTGTATAATTATCTAACCAACACATAACCATCGGTGGCTATGTTTTTAGTGCTAGCCGGATAAATAAAATTAAAGCTTAGGTACTGTCTGTGTGGCGGACAAGGCTTAGGATATATTTTTGGGCGGTTCTCCTTCAAAGCGCTTGAATTTCGTTGCACATGGCCTCATCCTCTTTGTAACAGGAAAGAAACCCGTTAACCCAATGGGTCGTCCTTCTTGCCACGATGCCAGCAGAGCGGATGTATTTTCGAAGGAGCAGGCAAGTTCTCTGCAGTTTATTCCTGATCTTCTCAACGAGTACTACCAGTCGATTCTTTATATTTCGTTCTGAATTTCGTTGAATTCTTTCAATGACGGTTCAACAAATTCTACTTGGAGTATACTCCTCGTATGACTTATTATATTACGAATGAAATTTCATCGTAAGATTTTATTCTTCATCTTTCTTTCTGTCTCTCTTTCTCCCTTTTTCTTTTTCTCTCACACATTTTACAGAGAGAGATGGAGAGGGGGTATAGCAATTTAAAGGAAAATTTTATGAGCTCATTTACAAGCTGATGACGACTTACGAAACAAGGGTTCCTTGAGTAAACCTCTTTCAGCATGAGTAAGGTCTCCAAAAGGGATAAGGCTTTCTACGGTAAACTTTCGTCTACGATACGACTGGTGTGAGGTAACGATCGCGAGGTCGTCGACTTGTAAATTCGATTAAACTTCGTTACTACGTGTGTTTTTGCTCAAATTATATATTATATATTATATATATTATATTGGTATATGTATAAATATTTTTACATATAATTAATTTTATGCATTCATGCAATAACGAAATGAAGTATTTTCTCAGACTAAATATCACTGTTTGATGTTCTGTAAACCTTCCATAGGAACGATTTTACAATTAATTCATTTGTAAAGTATATTTCTTTAATTTAAAAAAAAAAGAAAAAAATGTTTGAAAAAAATATATTTCATGATATAACGAACCTTCGTACATTTATATTATTTAATTATATTTTGTATTCTATACAAAGTTAATTTTCATCGTTCAAACATTGTAATTAAACTTTAGCCTCAAGAGATACATTTTGGAAAATTATTAAATGAAAAATATCGTAATTTGAATAAATTTATAGCGGATACTTTAATGCGGCACAGCGAGTGTAAATATTCCTGTGTAAAAAAATAAAGGAAGAAGAGATTATGAACATAATTTAAATTAATTAATGTTATAAAATATGGTTTTTTATTTGTTCAATGCAATGTTTACGTAAATGCATACCCGGTGCAATAGGTCTAAGAGTCTTTTTTTTTATCTTTTATTTTTTTGAATAAACAATTTCGCAGGATGAGATTTGTACGTGCATGGAAGAATGTAATTGAGAGAATCGTACGAAAAAACGGAGTGATACGAAAATTTCTTCAGATATATTTAAACCCATAGTCAATTATTTTGAATTTCTTTAAAAAAAGAGAGAAAGAACAAAACATTTGCATTACATGTATACATTTAAAATATAATACTTTAAGAATACACAATTTCGGAGCTTCTCTCGATTATAGTCGAATTAACCGTATCATCGTTGTACCAAAATTTAGAATTTTAGGAAAACATTCACGACAAAATTTTAATTAGGAAGCTTATGGCTTAGATGAAACTTGCTACAGAGAAAGAAATGACACCTACCTAATCGACGTTTATGCAACAATTTCGACAAATTGTTTCGTACCATGCCGGGAACGATTCGCGATAATTACGAAGAATGTTTGGCATTCTCGAGTATTTTGTAACAATTAGGAAATGTGATAATGGGTATAAAGATCATCTGGAATACGGTAAATTAGGTTAAATCAACTTGAAATTGTTATTTACACACTATTGTTATTTCAACTATTCTATACATTATTCGAACTATTATAATTATTCAAGCTGACCGCTATTCGATAATCTGATTTCACATCGAACTACAACAACCAAACAAAAAATCAGGTCCACAAATTTGTTATATATATATATATATATAACATTTAATACACAAAAACAAAACGTCATGTATCATAAAAATCCAAATCTTCCAATCTTTTCGATCTTTCCAATTTATTTTCCAATTTGTATACGTTTTTATATAACCATTGTTTATCCAAGCAAAAGATATTTCCCACCGTTTGAATGATAAAGTATATTTTATCTCGTTTTTCTCGAAAGGTGGTGGAAGGGTGGGTGGCCGGGGGTGGATGGCGTTGGTTAAGTTTCGTACGCGAGGTCAGGATCATCTTTTTCCCGCGCGCGCGAGTTTAACCCCATCTTCGAAGGCTAGAAGAAGAGGAACAGGAGCTTAAGCAGTAGGATGAGGAAGCAAGGGATAGGGTTGGGTGGGATAGAAGAGGTGGATGGCTAGGCGAGGCTGGGAGTAACGTTGCCGCGAGATAGGCAAGGGCTGGTAGTGGGAGACGAGCGCGACGATTGGTCGAGAACGATGGGGTGGGTGCGGGATGCGTGAATCGTGACGTCACGCGTCGGCTGCTTTGAAATCGGCCAGGCAGTCAGTCGCGCGGCGAACTTCGTGGCGTGTGTTTCTTGGTTAGAGTTTGTGTCGTATTTATCTCTTTCTCTCTCTCTTTTTCTCTCTTTCTCTCTCCATCTCTTTCCTTAAATATATATATATCTATATTTTTATTTATTTAATTATCTCTGGATCTATCAAACTTTTTCTTATTTTTTTCCTCTTTCTCTCTCTCTTTTTTTCTGTTCTTTTACCTTTTTCTTTTTTTTTTTTCTTCGTTTGCTCAACTTTTTATTTTATTTCTATCTCGTATCTCGTCTCGTGTTTTAGCTGCACCGACTTTTCGAGTTTTCAAACTCGACCAGCACATCGAACGAACGAAATCGTAGAAGAATCTTTCTTCTTCTCTCTCTTTTTTGGAGGAGTCTGCTCTGTCTTTCGTACTCTCGCACCGTTGGATTACTCGATATTTCTTCAGGTGAAGATCCCCTTATACGGATTCTTTCAAATATTTTTCTTCCTCTTCTTCTTCTTCTTATTCTTGGTTTTTTGTCTTTTTTTTTTTTTCATCGTCGGCTTCTCTCGAGAAGCGCGAAAAATCCTTCGTGGAACTTGGTACGCTCTTGGCTAAAGTTTTTCACGGTAAGAAGTGAGGAAGAAGGAGGAGGAGGAGGTGGAGGTGGGAAGGAATAGAAGAAGAAGATAAAGAAAAAGAAAAAGAAGGACCACGTGACCGGAGAGTCGAAGAACAACGTGAACAAATGCTCAGAGAGTGAGTGAGAGAGAGAGAGAGAAAGAGAGAGCTTCGTATTCTTCGAACGACGAGAAGAGCTTACTCTCTTGCAAGAAGGATTAGAGAAAAAGTTACTGTGTGATTAAAGTAGAAATAAAGAAATAAATAAAGAAAGAAAGAGATAGAGAGATTATTTAGTGAGATAAGATCGATAAAAAAGAAAAGTACGAATAAACCAAAGTAAATAAATACGGGATCATTTATCGAAAAAACTCGAACTATACGTGTGTTCCTGTGTGTTGTTAATTGATTGGTTGGGTTGTTATATTATTGTTGTTCTGTTGGTTTGTTTGTTACGTGCGTGTTTATTTCTAAATAACACAGTGTACACGATGACGTTGGAAAAGTATAACGAAAACTGCAGTGATTTTAGTGACACGATCGAGTATCATCTGTGATTGTGAAAAATCTTATGCATTAGGGCAAAAAGGGATTTATAATCAAAAAGGATATATATATATTTATAAATACACACATACGTGTTTATATTTATACACGTATAAATATAAACTTGCATCTTTCATCGTCTCTGTTAGTGTGTGTGTGTACTTTTTTTATTTTCTTCTTCTTATTCTTCTTCTTACTATTATTAATATTATTATTATTATTATTATAATATCAAAGAGGAAGGGTTCTGTTTTTCGTGTATAAACACACACACAGACAGACAGATAGACAAACACATACACGTTCCTTACAAAGTTCATCTTAACGAGATCGTAATATCAAAGCCTGAGGAGGAAAGATCGAAATGGGAGTGGTACTGATGCTGCTGCTGTTGCTGGTGCGCGGATTCATTCGAGGTTAACCGATCACCCTTTACCTTCTCGCGCCTGACTGCTACTCTCGAGTGACCCTACTCTCGAAGGGTAATTAGTCGTTAGAGGTGGACGAGAAGGGTTATACTACTTTTACATCGTCACATGTCCTTATTCACCGTCATGCTGACTACCACGTTGTTGTTGTTACTCTTCCTCCTACTGGGACCTTCGCTTGTCCGTACGGATAACTTGGGTAAGCTTATACTCTCTCTAAAGTTAATTTATTTTCCTTTTTCCTTATTTTATTTTATTCGAATCGTTAATCAAATCGTAATTTATTATATATATAAATGTATTATATAAAACGTGTCGAAAGGGGGATTAAATTTTATCGAATGTCATTTTTCAGCAGCGGATCAAAGCTCTGTTCATTTCTTTCGTATTATTTTGTATAGCAATCGTACAAAAAAAGACATTTATTCGAGATGGATTATAGATATATATAATTTTATATTGTGTGACGATATAAACAAATTTAGTTGAATTTTTATATTCTATTCGACAGGTCGTATGGTGCATCAGATGTTTAAATACCATTTTAAATGTACAATACATAGGCAGTGCGTGTAATGCATTTAAAACGTAACTTTTTTGTTTCTTATGAATGAGTCGTACCGATGAGTAAAACAAAAAAAAAAAAGGCTGTTAGATTGTGAATGGCTATAAACACGTGGAAACAATGAAACAGATGAAAATAACGAAATATAATATACTACCACTACTCTCGTAGTAGAATAGTTGAAAACAGAGAAAGATGAAAAAATAAAAAAAGAAATCAATATTTGCGATATTTCATTTACCATGATGCATATGCATTATTTAATGGTTGAAAAATATTGTTTCTATAAATTGTTAGTTCCGTTTGTTTGTGCGATCGTTTATAATATAGAAAAAAGAAAAAGGAAGAAAATGGGGAGCCAATATTTTCGAAATACTATCCGTCACCGAAGTAGTACGGAGCCATAAAAAGAAGCTTATTTTTTTTTTATTACTCACCGTGCTTTCGTTCGATCGAAGAAGGAAAACAATGAAATGCTAGTAGAAGATGCACAAGGAATGTATTACATACATACGTAAGGGGGGATCGTAAACAAACGTTGATGGAAAATATCGTCACTCACACAACGAGTTGCTTTTCTGGAAGAAAAGAGGAGAGGAAGAGGGATGCTTTTGATCGAACAAAGGCTTCTACGATCCGTGCTGTTACACAAGCGAGATCGACTTTTCAACGAGAGTATTGGCTGAATCTCTTTTTGCATGTGTCCTATGTGCATTAGAGTATGCGTACGTGCGTGTATGTGTGTGTGTATTTTGCCGGACATTTTTCTCAAATCTCAGGGAACTAGGAGTTGGAATAATTTATTTTATCTATCCTTGGTAGAACTAAAATTCTTCTTTAATCTTTACAAACGAGTAAACAAAATGAAAAAGAGAAAAATCAGATTCGCGTTAGAGAGAAGAAGAAGACAAACAACAGCATTATGAATTTTACGGTTAACGCTTTTCGATGACTCTTCTTTTTCTCGTTGAGCGTAAAAATGTCGTACCATTCAACGTATGTACTTTTTTTTTCTTACCATTTTGAAGGAGTACAAATCGTCGTTTTCTTCTTCTCCTTCGTCGTCGTTGTCGTCGTCAACATCTATGTCAACGTTGTGATTCTTTCTCTCGTTTAGAAGGAAATGAAAATCTTTGCGAAGCTTCTTTTAGTACCTAACGATCGGGGGTGGGTTTATGTGTTAAAACTCAAAAGAAGAAAATAAAGAGAAAAAAAAAAACGCGTATACCTTTTTCGACAAAGAATAAAATTCACGAGAAAATCGAATAGTTGTATACAATATTTTGTATTTATTTAATACAAGTATCATCAACGTTTCCTAATTTTTTGTTTTTCTTCAAAACATTGTTTAGATAATTGATTAAATGTTTTCTAATATAATTTGTAATACTAATTAATCGGTATTTATCGAATACGTTTGTTCGATGTCAACATGATGCCACCGGACAACGTAATGTTTAATGTCCCGATACATTGGAGCAATTATTTATTTTAACATTAAATCTATCAACAATTTATATATATATATTTATTTATTTATTTATTTATGCCATAATTAATCAAATGAACAACGTTTAATTTAAATTATATTGTATTTAATTGCAAACCTAAACCTTTCAACAATTTAGATTGATTTATTACTACCATGACTAATCAAATGACTGTTGTTTAATTAAAATTATATTTGATTGCAATTGAATGCAGTTAATAATAAGCTTAAATGTTTCTTATGTAATTTGTATTATTTCGTTAGGAAGGGTGGGAGGGGTGGTCTGGTATTTATTAAATAAATTTATTTGTGACAGAGGAACGCGTGGTGCTATCGGACAGCATAGTGTTTAATAATCCAATAGATTGAAGTAACTGTATATTTATTTAACCACTATTGCAACAATGTGAATATATTTCTTTATACCATGACTATAATCAAAAGACAGATGTTTAATTAAAATTACATATTATCGAATGCCAGATAATAATCCATTTGATTTCAGCCTAAAAATAATAAATAAATCAAACGTAAAAAACAAAAAAATAAGTAATAATAAAATCTAATGGAAAATTTCAATTCGAAATTGAAAATTGATTGCGTGGTACACATTTATAGCGTTAAAATATAATACGATAGTTACTTTCGGTATTCTCGAAAACTCGCAAAGAACATTCCGATGAAAACTTTTTGGAATATCTCAAACAAATTAAGTAACTTTTCTTCGTTATCTTTTAAGATAGTAACACTATTATTTCATAGTTTATTTTACAAAAAAGAAATTTCAAACAGTTTTTTAAGTTGACAAGTGTTAATATATTTATGTCATTATTGATTGATGTTATTCATGGGATATCAGAAAAGTAGGATATTTTCCGTAGTGTCAATATTTCTTTTTTCTTCTTTTTTTTTTTTTTCTTGTAACATATACTAGAATTGTCTTAAAGTTTATTTATGTCGTTGCAAATGCCATAGTGACGTTATGTTGTTACAGATACAATCGAGAGAGTAGCATTTCTCTTCCTATAAAAAAGTTTCTACATTTCTATTTTAAGCGACAACGTAAGTCGAGATATCGAATTTAAATTTTCTTCTCCCACGGGTCGTTTATATTTCATGGATAAAGTTTACTTTTGATATTTCACCAGAAGAGAGACGACGTGTATTTTATTTTTTCTCTCTTTCTTTCTTTCTTTTTTTTTTATTTTAATTTTAATTAACTATATGCGTTTCATAGCTAATGGATCTTGTTAGAAAATAAATATGAACTTAATCCTCTGTATAACGTCACGAACGAAACTTCTAAGTCACACGGAGTTATTTAACGTCACAAAAGTATCATGGTTAGTTCATATCTTGAAAGTTAACGTTGGCTAAAACTGTAAGCTATATATTTTACTATATTACTTAATAAGATATTATATAACTTACGTTATTATACTAATATAATTTATAACTTTGTAATTTTATATCATGTCTAAGTTTGTTATAATTATACATTTTTTTACGCGTTATTATATAAATTGTTAGATGATTAAAATATATCTTTAATCGTACACCACTCTTTTCGCAATTTTCGCATAACAGAATTTTTATAAAACTTATTTCAATATTTCAATATTTTATATTCTTTTTATATACCAGAATTACATGAATTTTTTCCTTTCTTTTTTTCTTCTGTTTCATCATTCTACGATATAATTTTTCTAAGATTCCAAGAAGGAAGATTCAAAAAGATTAATTCAAAAAGAAAAATCAAACGATACGCGAGGGTATAATCGAAAGTTAAATAATATATTATAAAAATATATATTTAATTATATCAAAATACAAATTATATTTGAAAAAATTAAATTTAATTTTAATCACGCTCCTCGTACCTTCTGCATAATAGATTTTTTTTTTATAAAACTTTATCTTATAATATTCCAATAGATATTTTATATTCTTTTTGTACAGAATTACATAGGTTATTCTTTTCGCGTGTCTTTTTTAATACAATGTTTCTATAAAATTATGAAGAGAGAGAGAGAAGATAATCATAACGATAAAGAAAAATATAGAAAGATTAGATGATACGAGAGATCGAAATTCGGTATTCTGAAGAGGCAATCATCATCTGAAAGTACGGTTCTCGTCTGCCTGCCAAGAACGTACCAGCCTTACGACAATTAGGATAATTATGCGCTTAATTATGTTAAACCCGCATATATTTCTCTGTCTCCTTCTCCCTTTCTTAATCTCTGTCTCTTTCTCTCTCTCTCTCTCTCTCCCTTCCTCCTTTCCTCTTAATTGTTCATCTTGAAACTTTACGTAAGAGGGATGCGTGTACGAGTCAACGAGCTAGAAACAACGTTATTCGTTTAATGTGATGAATTATCTTCTATGATTTATCCAAATCGATTAAATCTTCAACGGATTTAGCATCAGCGAGGATTTTCGTTAGTTTATCTCGAATGGAAAGTAAAGATTCTTCTTAGATAGTTTGTTACTTCTTTCTCTCTTTTTCTTTCTTTCTCTTCCCGTGAACTTTGCTATGAAGGAATAAGGACGAAAGTAGTGGAGTTAAAAGTTAGTCGAACTAGTCCCATGCGAGTTTAGAGTGAGAGAAAGAGAGATAGAGTGAAAGAGAGAGAGATTAAGAGGGGAAAGAAGCGCGAGTTTGGTTCTCGTACGGTTCGTGGAGGCGACAAATAGCTACGAAGAGAGGCACGTAATTACCATCGTAAATCTGTCCTACTGTCTGTGCAAAAAGGAAAAAACGAATAGAAATAAAGAGATAGATAGAGAGAAAGTAGACTAAGAGTAGGTAAAATATGGTAGAAAAATGGAGAGGTATGTTAGACGGTGTTTATATCTATATAGAGATATGTGTATGTGTGTGTCTGTGTGTGTAAGAGTCTGCGTGTTTGTATGTAGGTGTGATCAATTTCGCAAGAAAGGAATATCTTCTCCTTCGAAGATGGCACTTTATCGATAGTACTTTAAAAGAAAGAAAGGTAGGAAAAAAAAGAAAAAAATTAGAATTGGGCTGGTCGTAAATTCGTATTATAATTGCCGAGATATATCTCTTAAGAGACGTAAGAAATTGTGATTGGTTGAGTTTGTTGAAAAAAGTTGGCGCCATCTCCATAAATCGTTCGGTTGGTTGGACTGACAAGCAGAACGATGGCCTCTTTTCGCGATGGGAGTTGTTGAAACGCCCGCACTGTGCGTTTCAAATATAAAAACCAAGAGACGGAAGGAAGAAAGGAAGGAAGGAAGGAACGAGAAGGATGGGTAGAGATGACATGAAAGTAGACTAGAAAAAGATAAAGATAGAAGAGAGAGAAAAAGAGAGAGAGGGCTCAGAGAAATTTTTGCGGACGGTACGTGTACATGAACGTGTCGTACGTGTTCGCTCTTTATTTGGACACCGAAGGTGAACAGCAGACTAGGCGATGAAACAGGCTTCCGCTTTTGTGCTCGTAAAAAAAAATAAAAGAGAGATAGAGAGAGAGAGCGAATGTCAAAATTTCAAAATTTCAAATGCGTGTAGGCACAACGAAGGTGTATGTATACCATATATAGGTATACATGAGTTTTTATATATTTATTTTATTATTTCACAGTATTCCCAGAGTTTAAAGTTAGTCAAATATTCTCTTTGATCTCTACAGATTAAGAATTTACCATATGTGTATCTCCTAGTCTAGACTTCGTGTATGTGTATACCTGTTTTCATGATATTTATGTACTTCTGGGGAACAGACAAACACATTGTATATGTAAATTTAATTCTTTTATTAAAAATTATTTTTACTCTCTTATTACAAATACACAGATGTGGGCTCGCATATGTCTCTCTGCTGATATGTACATGCTTATATAACTTCGGTAATAGATATTACTGTTTAATCTTTTACGTAACAGATAGATACTAAAATAACTTTAACGTAAGTCGTTTTTTTTTAGATCCGTTTTCTTCTTCTTCTACTTCTAGTGTATCTCTATTCGAGTCGAATAATGAACAGTAGGAAGATATAGTGGTATTGGAAACTTAGAAGAGTAAGTTAGTTGGTTTAGGTAAGGAGTCGAGTATAAGTTGTAGTAGTAGTAGTAGTAGTAGTATTAGAGTAGTAGTAGTTGTTAAAAGAAATGCGCACGAGAAGGAGTAAGACCTTGGCCCATGGTAACCGCCAGAGAGGAAAAGAAGCGTGCTTGCATAATTAATTTCTGTAGTAAACCGTGCCGCTACCGTCTTAAAAGTCGAGTCGAGCTATTAAAAGCTTCTTTCCTTCATTGATTCACCGTCGCCGTACTGTCTTTCCTTTCCTTTCTTCTTTTATTATATCCTTCTTTCTCCTTTCTCTTTCTTACTTTATCATCCAGCCCCTCCCCTTCTCCCCTACTCGGTTCATTTACATTCGGCTTATTGTTTTCAACGACACAAACTCTTCAAGTTTTAGTTAGTTGATCTTAGTTCTCTATTGGTGAGATGTATTCTCTCTATCTCTCTTTATTTTAATTTTTTTTTCTTTTTTTTGAAATGATGATTCTTCTCTCTATTATTATTTTCTTATTTTTATTTTTTTTTTTAATGTCGAATGGAAAAGAAAGATCTAATTTGAAAAGTCATATCTTATTTTACTGTCTCTGTTTCTTTCTACTTTTATTTGATCCCCATTCTCGTTTAGGATTTTTTTAATTTAAAATTATGTCGACAAAAAGGAATACCGTCTCTTCTACCAACCATAACATTTTAGTTTTAATATATAACTTGATTCTTTTGTAATTTTCTAATTTCTCTTTTCAGTTTTATTCTTACCATACGTATTTTGGTATTTAATTCTCGTATAATTTTACAACGAGCAGTTAAGTAGATTTATTGTTTAAAAATTTGTATTTTTATTTTTATTCGTCTCATGTGTAATAAAATATTATCTATATATATGTATACGTATGTTTAAACAAGATAGAAGATTAATCGCGATTAAAAAACATCGTATTTTCATTCAGGGGTTTATAGATAAAGTTTACGAGATAAAATATTTGAAGAAAACCAATATTAACTCTCTCGATCTTTTGTTCTATCAATTTATTCTTCTTTTCTTTTCTTTTCTTTTTTTTTCTTCTTCTTAATCTCCTGTTTCGTTTAATCTTATCGTAGTAAGAGGCCCAAGCAACATGCATAATCGATCCGATTCTCTAATATGCAGGCATCGAGATAGGAAATGGAGAAGGATTCTTGGCGCGTTACGAACTAAATTCCTTTTTTCATCCGCAACCATGTTATCCGTGTTCCTTTCGGGGAGGAAAGTTTCACCAACCGTAGTATCTCGTTTTCGAGCTTTCCTATTTGTTTTCTCTCTCTCTTTTTCTTTTTCTTTCTCCCACTTGCATTCTTTCAGTGTCTCTTTTTGGTACACACCGTCCAACCGACTTCCTCGATTCATCGAGTCGCATAGCTTGCCAATGGTTTAGTATTCCTCACTTCGCGGAAGTGCATTTACCTATTGTTTGGATGGATCGTCTTTCTTTCGGATTTGAAAGCACGTCCAATCTGCGTATCTGTTCGCGCGTAAACTTTTCTACTCCCTTTCCTCATACTCCTCTTCCTCATTCTCTTCATCCTCTTCTTCCTCCTTCTCTACCTTCACCTCCACCTCCACCTCTTTTTCCTACCTCTTCCATTTTCTTTTCTCTCTTTTAAACTTTTCTTCTGTTCTTTCTCTCTTTCCCCCTTCTTTCAGAATCAGCGTTCAGCGCACGTGTAGCGGATCACGATGATGGGAAGACTCGTGAAATTGACGTGTGCCATTGACAACTGCTATAATCGTACAACCGATAGAGTTCTTTTGTATCACTTTTTCTTTATCTCTCTTTTTTCTTTTTTTTCTCTTACTTTGATTTCGGTGTTCTATCTTTCTCTTTCTCTTTTTTTTTTTTTTTTACAAGGACTCCGAACGAAACCATTTAAATTTTCGTTTCGACTTCCGAATTCGTTTCCGCGTTTTTTCCTTCCCCTTTTTTTCTTTTTCTACGCTTTTCTGCATATTCTCCTCTTTTCTCCATTTTTTTTTTGCTTTCTTTGTAAAGAGTCAAAATATAGGTAGCATTGTTTCTTCATTGAAAACGTTTGCTTTTATTTTTATTATACATAAATATATTCGATTGAAAATATATTTTATAAATTTCGTATAATTTTTATTTTGTATTTTATTGTCTTCTTTTTATAGCGGAGTTTTATCTTCTAATAACTATCGAATAAATTTTTTAGAACGTCATAGAGAAGGAGAAAGAGAAAGAGAGATAGAGAGAGGGGTGGTAAAAATAATATTTAAATAAAATAATAATTAACTTTTGATCGATCGTTAGTTCTTATAGAAACAATTTTTTTTCTGTATTTCTCGACGAAATATCACTGGCATGATATAAAGGTAGACAGAGAGGGGAAAACGAATGATAGAGAGAGAAAGAGAGAAAGAGAGAGGAGACGAAGTTATATTTGCATGTTATCAATCGCTTGTATTCAAATTTTCCGACCATCTCTCCGATCTTTGTCGGACGCGTCGACGAAAAAAGAAAAAAAAAAAGAGAGAAAAAAAATAACGAATGCGATAGAGTTGAAAAGTGAAATATTGTTTAAAGTTTGAAACAGCTTTGAAATATCTTATCGACGTGAAATATTTTAATTGGTATCTCAAATCGTTTATATATATATATATATATATATATATATTTATTTATTTATTTCTTAGGAAAGAAACCAAGCGTGATCGTCACCTGTGGAATCATTGCAACTAACCAAAAGAGAATGTATATTAACGTTTTCACGTTAGAATTGAGAATATTGGGGAAAAAAAATATAACATCAAGTATTATCGGAAAAACTTAATGTCATTGTGATTTAAAAGAATATAGAAAAACGATCGAATTTTATTCGAGATAAAATTGACCAGGGGGGAATTGAGTTGGTGGATGTGATGTTTTCCTGAACTGGATAAAAGGAGATTATGCGTAATGAGGATTTGCTGGCTCGTATAAATTTCATCGAATTAATTGCTTTTACAATGTCGAATTTTTGTTCTCACAAATTTGTCTTTCGATCTTTATTATCAGTAGTTATATTTTACACGTAGGAAGAGCTTATGCTCGATTATGCAATCGATGTGAAAATTATTTGGTCGAGTGATCATACACGTACACACACATACACACACATACATGCACGTATATACGTATATACATGTCACGTACGTATACATGTGCATAATATACGTTCACATTACACGTGTTAGTTCTCTCGTGAATTTTCTACCTATGTGACATCGATGGGTGGTTATCGTTTCGGTAGATAACTTTCCGAATCGAGCGTGAATCGTCAACGCCTATGGACTAATTATTAGCCGTTAATTTAGCGATCGTGTCGTTTGACGCGACACTTCGTCGTTCGTTGCCTCGATGAATATGATTTATTAATAAGCATGTAGGATAGGATATAGGATCGATCATCAGTTATACGTTTAAACACTACTATGATTATTTCTAGCCAATAGACTAACCGCATGTGTGTTTATATGCGGATCACTTGTTATTTATATTATTATATTTAGCTAACGTTGTAACCCCTTCCTGCCTTCCTCTATTCCCGATATTATTGTTATTTAATATTATTGTTATTTAATATCATCATTAATCTATATTTACAGAAACATGGGAAAATACTCTTATAAATCTCGATAAAAAATTTTGCTTACCCAAATTGTAACGTTTACAAATATTTTTTTTATCTATTATTATTTTTTTTTTTCATTTCATTTTATTTCATTTCAACGATATAACAGGAAATTCAATTCGATAAAATTTTTCACACAAAGTAACAAACACCGAGCGTCGATATTTTGCTTTTTTTTTTTTTTTCGTAGGATTCTTTCATATCGCGAATTCGCCTACCCTCCTTCCTCTCTCCCTTCCCTGTTATATCGCTTATTAAAATATGATTTTCAACGATAAAATAATACGACGAAATCTTTTTAATACTCCGCTTTGCCGCAGAGAGAGAGACAAAAAATATTTTGTTGCGGATAATGGGGTGGGTGAGGGAAGGAGGGACTAAACGTGATTGATGATATAAAACGAATTGTTCGATTGTAACGAATCGTTTGGAAATTTGATTATATTTTTCTTCGTTCGTTGTAGTCGTTATTATTATTATTATTTCGGTGTTATATAATCAAACGAGGAAAGAGAAACTGGGAGTGAATGAGAGAGAAAGAAAAAGAAAGAAAGAACGAAAGAAGGAAACGTATTGGAGAATGGGGGTTTGGGGTAGGATCTTTCTTAGAGAAAATATTTATACAACCAAATCAGATTTTGTCGCAAAGAAAATAAAAGAGAGAGAGAAAGAGAGATGACGGCAGAATGTAATAACGAGAAGATAAAGTCAATGAAGAAAGTAGAGAATATAGAAAGAGGAATGAGATAAAGTTGAAATTAGTTGGAATACACCACGTAATACATGCACATCACCCCATCCACTCCCAACTACTACGACGACTACGATGACGACGACGACGAGGACCGAGAACGAGGACAACGGTCGGCCAGTTTACAGAATTTGCTTTGAGGAGTAGACAAAGAATGAAGCGTAGCATGCGGGCAAAGGAAAGACAAACGGGGTTGGAAAGGTGGGAGAGATGGAGAAAGAGATACAACTTTTTCACGATAAAGGAAGTAAAACTGTCGCGTGGTGGGTGGGTTAGTTCGTTGTTACTGCTGCAGCAACGATGCTGAATCACGGAGACATCTGCTATACCGCCAATGCTACACACATACATACATACATGTATACTTACTTACATGCATACATGCATACGTAGTTACGAAATTTTCTCAGCAATTCCGCGCCGAAGAATTTTTACGCTGATGTGAAGTGGGACAAAAATTTGAGCTTTTCGCCTGGTATCCTATTATACTGCTTATATTGTCATGGAACTTAATCGTTCTTTTTTCCTTTTTTACTTTCTTATTTTTTTTTTATCTTTTCTTCCTTCTTTTCCTCTCTCTCTCTTTCTCACACACTTTCTTTCTATTTCTTATTTTCTTTTAAGAGGTAAAAGAAAAAAAAAGAAAAGAAAATGAATTATCCTCATTTTGTTCAGAACTCGAGCTAAAAGGCACATCGAGATGGAATTTTTCAAATTTACATTTTAATGCGTACCAGAGATTCGGCCGTAACTCGAATATTAATTTTTTTTCTCTTTCTCTCTTTCGAAAAGCTGCCTTTACAAGCTTCCAAATGTATTTGCCTACCTTTATGAAAGTTCAATTTGATAAGGGGGTTCAAAGTTTTTCATTTCTAAACGATTAGGAGTAAACTCGATTCTCTTCATTTACGAAAGTCACGTTTCCTATAGTTAGGAATATCCTTATATACATATATATATATTAGTATGTAAGTATCTACATAGAAGTTTTCTCACAAAGCTACAGAAGCTATCTCCGATGGTATTTCCCAAAGGAAATAGTACACGAGTTACTATCCTGTATCTTGAAAATGTGTTAAATATATTAACTAATACAAAAGTAGAATCCACACAGGTATATATTCTTTAATCGAAGATCTGTGTCGTGTAATCTTAAATTACACTTCTCTTCTGAAGAAAACAAAAATCTGTCTTACTGTATAATTTTAATCTTTTATGTTAGATTTCTTTTACTTTTGTTTCCCCTAAACGAAGAGAAAGAGAGAGAAACACGAACTAAGAGATATATGGAATAGAATAAAAAAATAAAAATGATACGAATCATAACGCGAAAGAAAGGAAAGAAAAAGAAAGAGGGAGAGAGGGGGGGAGAGAGAGAGGACTCCATTATGGGATTCAGGAAGTGTAGGGAAAGGGGGTGAAAACGAAATTAAGAAACTGCTAGTCGGGTCAGCTCTGGCGAATCCACAAAGCATATTACGTTTTCTCTTGTAAAGTGAGTAAGAGTGAGCAAAAGGGAAATAAAGAGAAAGAGAAAAAGGTTGAGAATGTAGTACCCTGGGTAACATCGGTGGTATCCTCCGGAATACGTCGGTTAGAAACCTTTTCGACTATATCTTTCTCTGTTATCCCTTCTACCCTTTCTCCTCCTCCTTTTCTTCCTCCACCACCTCTCTTCTTACTCTTCCTACACAATACTTTCTTTTTCTTTTTCTCTTCTACTTTAAGATATATTGTAATGGTCGTATAGAAACGTTCTTAAAAGTTGCTGAATTTACATCTCGGTGAATTCTAGCGCCAACTGTTGGAGACTCAAAGGAGGGCATATTGCAACAGGGCCAATTGTCTTCGGGTTATTAATCGTATTCTTATCGGAGAAACAATTTTGTTAAACGATTTCTATACAACGATCTGTTAATATTTAACGTAAATCGTTTAGTGTGTGTGTATAGATTTTGTTTTTTTTAAATGATGTTTCTCTATGTAGAATCATTTTTGAATCATTGAATTAGAAAGAAATATCAATTATTTGAAATTAATAGTAGATGTACGAATACTCCTGTATCTCGTACATAATACACACGTACAAATACATGGAAATGCTTTGCAAGATTAGTCTTCATCGAAAATTACTTTATTTTAGTACACGTATACTAAAAAATACAATATCAATGTCGTTTTAATGGGGATTTAATTTAATTTTTTTTTGAGAGAGAAATAGAAGAGAATAGAATAGAAAAAAAAAATAGAAAATTTTAATTGATTCGATAGATAATTTAGTGACCGTTCACTTAGTTCTCCTATTTCGGAACTAAACTTGCCAAGATAAGTGTTGGACGACGAGTAGACACGTCCAGCAAAATACTACCTCGTTTTTCTATCTTTTTATTCGATGGCGCGTGAAATCGAAGGACTAAAAAGCGATCGGCCAGGGCACGAACTGTGTCCTTCGACGGATGGATGGATTCTCAGAGCATTGGGTAAAAAGTTTAGGGAAAGGGTAACTACCGCCTTCGTATCTATCCATTTATCCTTTTCTATCTATTTCTCACTTTTCTGTTCACCTCTTCATCCTCATCCTCTTCTTCTTCTTTTTCTTCTTCTTCTTCGTTCTATTTTTCCATCCTCTTGTCAGACGAATCGTAGAATACGTGGGAATGACCAGACACGTCGCACGTACGAACTCAGGTACCAGCACGTAAAATCCAAATGGTTACTCACTCGCGCGTGCGCGCAAGCGTGGTTGAAAGCATTTGCATAATTAGCAGAGATTTCGTCCTTCCATCTCTCAATCCTCTTTCTCTCTCTCTCTTTTTTTTCTCTTTTTTTTCTATACGTTTCGCACACACACACACAAACACATACACATACACATACCCATACCCATACTTTTTGGTTCCGCGATCTAACCACGTGCTCCTTAATGAAGTTCCTATTATAGTTCGTGAATCTGGAGGGACACGTCGTGTGTACCCTAATAAATTATTTTCTGGAACGCTCAGCTACGAGAACGGAAGTACCCGCAAAGAATTCGTCGTCGTATCTCTTCGTAAGCTCCTTTTTTTCCTTTTTTTTTTTTTAACTATTTTTTCTCTCTCTCTCTCTTTCTCTACTTCTATCTCTCATGGAACAAAAAAAGGGAAGGGGAAAAAAAAATAATATCATTTCCGATTTATTCAGAATTACGGTAGAAAAAAGGGCTCCAAATCTCGTGTCGGGGAAAGAGAGATAACGCGATTGTTACTCTTCATTTTATATTGTAAAAAAGTCATTTAAAAAAAAAGAAAGAAGAAGAATTATTATATCTGATCCCACATAGTAGTAGTAGTAGTAGTATATATATATATATGAACGTTATTATACATATGATACTCGTTATTTTACAAAGTATTAAGAACAGTTTTATGTTGCTACTCTTCATTTAAATAATTGATTCGTATTTTAATGATCAACCAAAATCCACGACGACGTTTGAAATTTTATTCTTCTTCCCTCGTGCGAATATGATATTGTCTTATATATATATGTATATCTTATATAATATATATTATATAAGAATTATAACAATAGAGGTCAATCGGAGGAAAATGGTGCAGATGTTGTAGGTAATGTATAATTTAACGATCCTAATGTAAGTTAATTCCCTAAACGCGTCATTATGATTTACGAGGTGATAGATACAAGTTTTGGCTTTGGTCCAAAACACGTTGGAGAAAAGGAAGCTTAGGAAGATCTTTCCAAGAGATTAGATGGTCATAAATCTTGAATTAACTAATATTTTGCAGGCAAGGGAGAAATAATTCCTATTCTTATGTGCACACAACTGTAATACTTATATTTATACATATATAAAGTCTAAAAGAAAGAATGAAAGAAAGAAGGAAAGAAAGAAAGAGATAGATACAGAAAAGATCCATGTTGCCCATTTCTCTTCGAATTTTATTCCAACCTCTTGGAGAGAGTTGGTCGTTTTCGTTTCGCCTCTGGCGCGGTTTTCTGCCTTCCTTTGCCATTCATCCCCCTCTGTAACCACCCCGTTTGTTACCTACTTTCGTTTCTTCCTTTGTGAATTCAGGTCGCAAAACGTGTATATCGCAAACGTTATAGCTTCGAACCATCGATATTGAAGTCCAACGGATCACCACGTGTCTTACGCGATATTTCCAAAGATTGTCTTTTCTTCAATTCGAATCAAGTTTTTTTCCCCTTTTTTTTTTTCGTTATTCTTATCGAAAGGATGAAGTTAACGTTCTTTTACATTTAAAATAAAAAGGTCATTTATATAATGGATTTTCTTTTTGTGTTGAAATAATTTTTAAGAAACTATAAAATATAATTATGAACAAATTTCATATAGGAAATCATTGTTCAACGATAAAACGTTATATGCCTGTTATCAGAACGTTCTCTCACATATACACACTCTGTCTAACCATAGCTTTTACCTTAAGGGGGTCATGGTAAATCATTGTTTAGTCTTTAATGGCAAGCTTTGATGTTCACCTGACCTAATTTCAATGTGTTTTTTTCTTTCTTGCGGGGTCATCTAAAAGCTGTCTCTTATGACGTACTACTGATCGAATCAAAAGGAGAACCTAGGTAGTTAAGGATCATAATTGCTTCTGACAAGATGTCAAGAACATGTTGAGAATCTTTGAACGAGTTGAACAATCGATGGATAGACTGACGTTGTCATGGTTGCTTGTATCGATGATACTGAAAAATTGGAAATGTCGTTTTTAGTAGGTAATAAATTTTTTACGAGATAGATAGTTTTCATTGGTTAATGCTCCTTCGTAAAAGATATAACTCGCAATATGAAGAACATTATGATACTACTATTATTACTACTACTACTACTACTACTACTACTACTACTATTATTGATACTCATGAAATAAAACTGTTCTTCGTTTTATGCAGTTTATTTGCAGTTTATTTGCACGTCGTTCTAAAGTATACATATTGTACGAAACATCGTTTGTAATATTTGACCTCTTGATATCGATAAAAAGAGCGACTTATATGAAAGAAACGAATGAAAAGTGATTTCCAATCCCACCCATCATCGTTCCAACCAAGCAAATCTTTTCTTTCTACTTTCTTATGTAATCGTAGAAGCACTTTGTTTACCTTAGGATGACGGAATGATCGATATCAATGTTCGGAATTTTCATAAAGGGTTTAATGCACCGTCACTTAATGCGCTGACCTAGTTTTGTTTTTTTTTTTTGCGCTTTTTTTTTCTTTCATTTTTTTATACTCCAATACAAACATTTAAATTGAAATAATATTTTCATGAAAAATCAATAAAAATGTATTTTAGATATACATATTTTATTTTATTGAATATAAAGTATATTTAAATATGATATGTTTTTTCTTTTTTTTTTTTAGCAACAAATGGATTTTAACCCCGATCGTAGATTTAAAAGAAAATTATATAAATATTTTTTTTTTTGCAAGAAGAAGTAGAAAATTAAAATGTATGCTTATGTATACCAGAGTTAAAACAGGAAAGAGTAGGATAGTAACATTTAATTAACATAATAGCTTCAATATACTCTAATTTTGTGTTATACCTACTTGCATATATAACAGAATACGTTGAAACGGTCCATTCTTTGCACTTACAATTTGTTTCGTTCCTTCTCTCTTCTTTTTATTCAGAATACGCGTAAGTGCAGCTTTAGTTTTATTCGCTAGTTTTTGCTGATCCTTTTGTTTAACAGCCATTACGATAAATGCGTTACATGGAAATTCATAATAATTTTTTTTTTCACGAACATTTCAACATAATTAGTTCTATTAAGTTCACATGGATGTTTGAAATTTTTATATGATTCTGCTAGCTTTTGTTTTTTTTTTGTGAAATCTTATGAAGAATATGGGAAGAAGATAAAATAGAAGTTAATATGAAAAATAGTATGATGAATGATTTCGTATAATTGAACAAGTGTCTATTTTATTGGTAAATCTTTTTAATCATTGCATTATCCTATATACCTATATATGTCAGAGTTTGCATATTCTACAGCTTGCATAGTCTAGTCCTTTCGAACCTTTATCCTTGAGTTATTCGAGAAATGGGAAAACATCTAATAAATCCTCCGGTGAGAGATAAGTGGCTACTAAATATCTTTGCTTCTTCTATTTATCCTCTTCTATATTCTTTTTTTCCTCTATTTTCTTCTCTCTTTCTCTCTCACTTTCTTTTCCTTCTTTTTCATTTTAATTTAACATTGTTCTCAGCTAGCGCGTTTACGAATTTTCACTTTTCTGCTGGTTGGTATTGATATATAAATTAAATTCTTATATTTTTGTTCTTGAAATTTTTTCTCGAAATAATTATTCTTCACTTAAATGCAATACATTATTCAAAAATACTTTAATTATTCGTTATCTATTTTATTAGACAAGAAATATAATCACGAAAGGGAGAGAGGAAGAGAAAGAGAAAGAGAGAGAGATAGATAGAGAGAGAGAAATGGAGAGATATGAATATTTTGATGATATACATTCTAGTTTGAAATTCCAATTCCTTCGTAAACGCATGCAAAGTTTTACGAGGAAGAAACTCGGCATACAGTTCAATACATTCTAGGTACGTTTGCCACGAATACAAGTCAATACAGAATCGTTATACAAATCGGTGGTCAAGATAGATGGAAAATGTCTTTCTATTTTATTCTGTTCATAAAAATACAATGTTCCCTGTATGATAGAGAAACAGCATTTGCCCTTTACGAACGCAATTCGTATACCATTTGTTCGAATGATCGTCAAAACGTGTATCTGGCGACAATTCAAGAAAGAATATTCATTTCTTTTTATATTTGACTGCATCTTTTCCACCGTATATACGATTTAAAAATATATATATATAATGAGGTAATGACATATTTCTCTCATAACACGTTGTTCTTATTTGTGATATTATACACTTGTTCATTTATATCATCGAACGTCTACGTTGTTTTTATACTCACAGCTGTGTTAAATTCAGTGCGAGAGCAATTTGAATAGCAGATAATGAATTAGAATGGCAAATAAAATTTTACTCTATGCGAACGAATAAATATTTGATCGAATTACGTAGACGAATAAACGATGTTTTATTCATTATTTTCATAATTATTCGCTCATCGTTACTAGTGCGCATCTTTTTCAAATTTCGCGAATACGTTTGATGTGTGTGTGTATGTGTATACATCTATGTGATTTATATCAATGAACTGCTTTTTTCAGTAAAATAATAAAAAAAATAAAAAAAAAAGGAAATCTGTTTGAAATATTTTATATAAATATTCGAGTAATGATCGAGATTAGTTCTTTTTTTTTCGCCTTCTCCGTCCCTCACTCGCTCTCCCAATTTTCCTTATACTTTTTAATATACTTTAATATTCAACTCGCATAGTCATGAATAAAGCGAAATGCGGGTGAATATTTTTCGAGTATCGACGAGGGAGACTTTTTTTTTGGAAGGTCCCCGACTCTTTTGATCGATCGATCCCTCCGTCCATTCGCCTGCCACCCACATCTCCCCCTCTTCACCACCCTTGTAGTTGTTACTACAAACGACAACTATCTCCCTTCGAGTTATGCACCAATCGTATTTGTTTGCTTGTTCCTTTTCATAACGTCAATTTGACTTAATCCGTTTGCCGGGTGGAAAATTTTTCTAACGCCGTTTGTTTGGAATTGACATCGTCCGAGTTGAACTCGGCAAACTGAACGTCATTTGATTAGGCAGAGTTCGAGCTCGTAATTATCGGGGACACGTGGACACGATGAAAACTACTACGATCGAACATTGTCGATGTCAGCATTCCAGAATAGTCGAATGAGAGTAATAGGAGAAAGGTGTATAGCTATAGGAAATAACCAATAGAATAATAATGTAAAAGGATTCAAATTGACTATAGTGCCAAACTGTATCTCTATAAATGTGAATATTGCAAAGCTTTGTCGTTCGATCGTAATTGAAACGTAAATTTTCCCCGTTGTCCAATGGCCCCATCAGACCTAGAACAAACTCCCTATGCGTAGATAGTTTAAAACGCGAGTGCATGCAATTTGATGGGATGGGTAAGGGTCGAGAGGGTAGGGAGGGTTAGAGGTGGACACTTAAATAAAGTACCGAACCTATTTTTGTTATCAAAATATTATTTTTTTATTTCAAATACGATTTATTTCGTCTAACAAAATGTAATATCGTATTTTATGAAAACTCATTTTTAATGTATCCTATCTATAAGATGTATATATAAATATTAATTATTTTTTGTTATTTAAAATATCCCGCTCCGAGTATGATGATTTATTTCATCTAACAAAATGTAATATCATATTTTATGAAAACTCATTTTTAGTGTATCCTATCTATAAGATATATATGGAAAGATATATCTACTATATATACCATTATATTTAAAACTTTCCGAAAGTTTTCAAATTATCTATATGTTCTTTTTTTTTTAAAGTATCTAATATAGGAAGTATGGTACATGAAAGAAGTCAGGAATATTTCAGAATAATATCAACTTTTTCACGACATAATCTTCCTCTTACTAAACTCGTAGACATCTACATTTGATATTAATCATGAGTTACTTGAAAGCTTTGGATCAGCAATAGATGATCAGAAATATTGTTCAAAAATACTTTCCTTTAATTTTATTTTATTTAAGAAAGCTTACAAACAAAAAGACAACTTTCTTTTCAATGATACCAAATTATGAAATATATCATACAACGTGTAGAATATTAAATCTTAAAGAACGTAGAACGTATAAATGTAACTGATCTTAATTTAGCAATAGGAAATTAATGATTATAGTTTACGTTGTTGTTAAAATTTCATAGTCGAGAATCTTCATTCTATTCACTATTTTATGTGTCTCTTTTTTTTGAAAGTAGTCGTCCGTGAAAGAGAACCCGATTTATACGATGGAGATCTATGTAATTGGTGTTCTTGCGTTTTGACATTGTTGATATAGGCTCCCACGTGCGAGTTCATTTAAAGAGAGCCCAGCTAGCAATTCACCGGAGGCTTTCATGGAGAATTACTTCCGTTTTACGCATTAACAGATTCAAGCGTTTTGTAGAAAGTCGTAGGAGGTTGTAGAGTAGTAACAAGATGGTAAACGAGCGAGAAGGAGGAAGAGGATGGTGGGTGGAGTGGCGGGAAGGGAAAGGTGGGCCAAGCATGACGCGTTTAAAGTTACGAAAACCCCTGCGGCTCGGATGGATCATCCTTGATGTGGTGACGACTTGGCGACAAGGTTCTCGCAATATCGTTGGACTTGGCCAAAGGCGATGAGTACGAAATGTTAACTTCGTCTCGTCTCTAAATTTTCTTCTAAAGAAAACAAAAAAGGAAAAATCTTCTAATAAAATATTTCTTTATATTTCGATTCTCCAAAACGATATATAACCTGAATTTGATTTATATTTTCTAACAAAAATCTTCCTTGAAAACCGAATATTTTTGCTGTTGTTGTTGAGAAAAAATAATTTCATTAGGAATGATTTTATAAAGGAGAGTTAATAAATGTGTTTTTTATTAATTTGATCGGGGTAGAATTCGAGAGAAGATACGAGAAAGAGTAAAAGAAAGTAAGATAAATTTTTCATTTTCTTCTAAAGCCTTTCTCTCGAGAAGTAAAAAAGAAATGTAGATAGATAGATGAATGGATGGATAGATAGATAAATTGTGTAAGAAAGAGAAAGAAAGAGTCATTATACGATGTAATAATTCTTCGCCTTCAGACGGCTTTTAATTAAAGCCGCCGCACTTGCGTCAAACGTCTTAATACGAGATGTTCCGAGATAAGGTGAAGCTGCCGACGCCACTGCTAGACGGTTTGTCCTACCTAGGAATCAACGAGGAATAGAAACAGAGAGAAACATTGTGAGAAACAGAGAAAGAAAAAAAAGAAAGAGAAATAGAGTAAGAGAGAGAGAGATATATTGCTCGCGGTGAGTTAGTAGGCGCGTTTACATTTCTCTCGAGCCGCTTACAAACCATGATTACCACACAGACTGATGTGAGTAATTTCGCGAGAAAACTGCCCACTTACCAAAGTTTCTCGAGGCCACGAGTTATCGTCCAAAACTTATTGCCTCTCTCTCTCTCTCTTTTTCTTTCTCTTTCTCTCTTACACTTTTCCTATCTCTTTTTCGTTCCATCTTGAGCTAACTTTTTAACGTTGGCGATAATAATAGGTACAATAACGTAATCTCTCAGACCAATCTCTCGAGGATACTATTTTTCCTTATATTTATCAATGATAGGTACATCGAATAAACGATAACAGTGTTGCAGCAGCGGGGTAGGTCGTTGTCGATGGGACACAGCATGGTTCGGTCGATTGAAACGTCAGAAAGACTAATGGTCGATTCGTCTACTCCCGTTCTTTGGTCTCCTGGATAACTCCATCCACTCCTTAAAGTCTGTCGTCTTTGTCGCCCGTTTTTGAAGTTACCCAGAGGAAGAGAGTTCTTGGGAGAAAATCAAATGGAAAAGAACGAGGCTACCTTCTTCTTCTTCTCCTCTCTCTTTCTCTTTCTCTTTCTCTTCTTTCTCTCTTCGATGACCGCATTGAAAGTTTTCTCCCAAGTTTTAACCAAGAATCATCATTTTTAGTCTTCAAAGTATTTTACCCGCTGGTATAAGCTTAGATATTTTGAAAGAAGTATAAATTGTAATAGTATAGAAATTGAGGATTTATTTTTAAAGAAACTCCAAGAAAGAGATAGATAAATAGATAGATAGATAGATGGATAGATAGATAGATAGTTGATGCGGTTGAGAGTAACAGACTAGAAAACACCCACCTGGTTTCAAGCCGTCTAATCGATCCATCCACTTCCTTCTTCGAAATTACCTGCTGTCGAGAGATAACACGTAAGACGCTAGAAATCGTTTTGTATCTATCTATATATATAAAGTATACATACGTACATGCATGGATGCATGCATACACACGTATGTGGTAAATACACGCAACTCGTTCCGATAAACGAAAAGCTAGCCCACAAAGCCTCATTTTGTGGATCTTTTCTTAGATAAGAAGAATTTCGATCAATTTTATTTCTGACGTTTAAAAGATTTACTGTGCTTACAATTGACTTACTTTACCTGTTGGATGACAGAAAAATAATTAAAAGGTATTATCATGCATCAAAGATTTTCTCCCTCTTCTCTCTTTCATAATTGATTTAATTTATTCTAAATTAAAAAAAAAAACAGAGCATTGGTTATATGTGGGAATCGGGCAATCGTATCTTTCGTGTTTGTTTTCCTTAAATCGAATAAGTGTTAAAAAAATTTACCAACCATCGAATACTTCGTAAAACTTCAATTAATCTTTTTCACAAATCGAAATTCTTTGAATATAATTTAAAGTATGTTGAGAAAATCCACGAGAGACAATATTGAACATTATCTTATTTGTACTTTTTATCCCTCCATTCAAAAAACTCGAAGTATTTCGTTTTAATATACAACTTTTCGAAGATTCCAATTAATAAAAAGTAAACAATTTTCATTAAACAATAAATTAATTTACAAACGTTTAGTCGATTGGTTTAAAAGTTAGTAAAAGTATCAGACAAAATTACGCGTTAACGATTTTAATTGTTTCCTTCATTAAGGGAATAGAAAATTGAATGAAATTTTATAAAACGCAGGAGCGTTCTTCGTCGTTAAAAAAAACGAAACATTTCGAAATGCTCGTCAGGAAGAAGTGAATAAAAAGAGTACAGAGGAGAGTACAGGAAATAGACTAGGAGATAGGCAAAAAAGGGGAAAGGGGGAGAGGGGGATTGCTAGTTGCCGTTGTAATAACGGTAACGATCGAGTAGTATAGGATGCGGTGAGATCGGATCTTTGGTACTTCGCCGCCGCGAGATATGACTTATGCAATGGCCGGCAATGTAATCGCTGCTTACGGTTATGCTCTCGCTAATACCAGATAACATATTACTTATGTATAGGGAGCACGTGTATGCATTATGCATAATATCTTCCTTGGTACACCCTCGTAGTTCTGGCTTACCCATCTTACCAACGTTCTTTACTTCGTTATTCTTCTTCTATATTCATTCTCTCTTATGTCCTTCCTTACTTTATCCTTCTTTTTAGATCACATAAACGAATAGGTGTATAGTTACATACATAACATATGTATTTTACATTTTGTATCTTATGTTTTATTTTCTTTTATTTTATAAGATTAAACCTATTAATACAAAAATAGAAAATACAATTCTAAGAAGTCAGGACGACGTTATACGGGATTCAAGATTATAAAACATATTGAAGATAATTTCTTATAAAGTATTAATTGTTGATATAGACAGAAAAAAAAGAAACGTTCCATCGATTAAATCGTGATTTGATTTTTTGCACGTTTCCTACTCTTTTTCTTTATGCAACGATTATTTGCCATTGATCAGGATTTTTCTTTGGTAGGTATAAACGGATAGATAACACTTACGTTTTCTTTTTTCTCTTTTTTTGTTATTGTTCCTTTTTTTTTTTAAACATACATTTGAATGATTGTACTACAGAATTTTATATACAAAGAAATAAATGAATACGAATGATATAAGAAGTTGCCGAGATCAAAGAGGACGGAATTACGTAAAGCCAGTTGCATTGAAGTTCTTTTTTTAAATAATTGCGTTCATTTGAATATGAAGAAGAAGAAGACCTTGGCAAGTTATTGATAAGTCTTTTTCTCTCTCTTTTCTCAGTTTTTCATGTTATTTTTGCAATTATCGTTCTTTTTAATTATCCGATAAGAAATATATTTCTGTAATGTTTCTTCGATAACATCAAAACGTATGAAATTTTTATTCCGAATATTATTTATTTTTATGTAGGAGATCAGTGGGAAAGGGAGAACTTGATACAAATTATAACCGATGATAATTATTTTCATTGTTATAAATAATATTATCTTTCTCACTCTCTCGAGAGACAATTAGATGATATCTCAACTTGAATGAAATTTTAGATAAACAACTTAAGAGCGGTGGTAGAAGGGGTCGAAGTTAAAATCTCTCCCACGTTCGATATGAAACATTCCTCATAAACTTTATGGGAACGAGATCGAAATGGGCCATAATCACGTACCGCGTAAACGGGCATTATGTTTTCCCGAATATTTGCAAGTTAACCAACCGTGTCCGAAACTTGTTCCTCGTACCTATTGTAATGAACTACGATAATGACTTCCTAACTGTGAACGTGTAATGTGGCTTCTGTAGGACGAAGTTAATCGATATCTATGCGCCTCTCGAAAGCTAATAAATTCTTTGAACGTTGTGTTCGTGTTCTCGAGAAAAATAGATAGAGGGAGAGAGAGAGAGAGAGAGAGAGAGAGAGAGAACTTATTTCTCGTTGTAATAAACTACGATCCTTTAGGAAATTCTGTTAACTTTTGGTAAGTGTATGAGTATCGTACGATTTTCAATAGAAACTCGAGAAAATCGAGAGAAAGTCAAATCGTCTTTGATCTTCTCTAACGTTAACCTTTGAAACGGAAACGT
Source organism: Mischocyttarus mexicanus (assembly GCA_023678845.1). Taxonomy (NCBI): domain Eukaryota; kingdom Metazoa; phylum Arthropoda; class Insecta; order Hymenoptera; family Vespidae; genus Mischocyttarus; species Mischocyttarus mexicanus. The sequence continues at coordinate 2,344,563 of JACGTP010000010.1, forward strand.
GTTTAACGGTTTATGTATATGCGTAACATTCACGATTTTACATAGTTTACTTGTGAGCTTAGTAAAGGATACCGTGTGTTTAACGTACGAAATAGAAAGGAGAAAGAGAAATAGAGATAGAGATAGAGATAGATAGAGAGATGAAGAGATAGAATAAAGAGAACGGCAAGTGCTTAAAAGGATCCCCGTGTTTAAGCTTTGAAAGTGACGTTTCTAATACCCCGTGAAAACGTCGTTCATAGTACGAGGAAAGGAAGTGACGCAAAGCATACGTGCGGTACCGGTGATCGCGCGGGAAAACGACGATCGCGTTGCATTAAAGAACGATGAATATTCATTCGGCTATCTCCGGCACGTATCTCTCCCCCTTTTCTCCCGTTTTTACTCCCTTTCCCTTCCTTTCCCTTTCCTACCCTTCTCTGTTTTTCTCCCCGTTCCTATATTTCTCTGGTTAGTAGAAATCTGAATTTTTCAGCCTGTTCGTTTATACAAAATGTTATTTTTTTTTTTTTATTCCGGTTCATTGATTTGTTGCCGATGTTTTTTTCATTTGTCCTAGGTACTCCAATCCGTTCACTCGAAATAACGTGTATATATATTTTTTTTTTCCATACATAGGTAGGATACATGCATATAAATGTTTTCCCCAATTTTTTCCTCTTTTTCTTTTTTTTTTTATATAAAAACGATCACGCGTGATGAAGTTTGAACTCTCATGTATATAATCTATTTGCATCGCATTATTAAACCCAACGCGAAATGAGAAATTTTTGTTTTAATTCGTAATAAAGGGAAAGCAGAAATAAATTGGAATAAAAATGGAGAAAATATTTGGGATGATGCGTATTTAGTAAAAAAAGAAAAAAATGTTTTGAGATAAAATACGTATTTAAAAAAATGACATATACGTATTTATATGTATGTATGTATGTATGTATGTATGCAGATCAATCATTTTAGACAGATTTTTTAAACGGAGAGATATATTTTTTTTATCCTTGCACTATCGTCGAAGATCTTATCGAAACGTTTGGATCTTGAAGCAATCTACCAGCCAGCAGCTGGCTCTATAATACCGATTCTCGTAGGAAACGTCTAGTCGTTCGTCGTACGGGTAATGGCTCTATAAATCGGTTAGGATTAACCGGAATGGCAGAATTTAAATGTCGAGCTTTCGTCGCGTCCTCCTACCCCTCGTAAATCGAATCGACAGATGCGTTTTCTCTTCCATCTTCATATACATATATATATTATATATAGGTATGTATAAGTATGTATAGGTATGTATAGGTATGTATAGGTACGTATACTTATATATATATCTTTCTTTTTCTTTTTCCTTACTCTTATGTATACATGGATCCGTACATGGAAAACGTGTAGGTGTCTTTTGGTGACGATGAGACGACTTAGGAAGAAAAAAGACAGAAAATGTCTTTCATCGTAAAATCTTTTGATCGATAGTACTATCTTGACATACTATTTCTCTCTCTCTCTCTCTCTCTCTCTCTCTCTCTCTCTTTCTCTCTCTTTTATTCTTTCTCCGTCTTTTTATTTTTCTATTTGTTTTCTTTTTCTCCCCTCCTGACAGTATGAGAGAGAGAGGGAGAGAGATAGTTCTTTCACCTACGCCCATCATCGTTATTTATACCCAGTTTTCCGGTTAATATCGTCATGTTTTTCGTTCTTATCCCTCGTACACTCTTCTTCCATTGCCTCTACGTGGATTTATTTATAAACCGTTCGTTTAGTTTCCCCACCTCTCTTTTTTTTTATGTAAAATCTATCATGGATCTCGTAAAGGTAAAAGATCTTGGCTTAAAAAAAGAAAATAAAAGACGATGAGACGTCCTGACTCCTAGGAAGAATCGAAATGGAAAAAATAGTCAAACGAAAGAGAGAAATAGAAAAGAGAGTAAGAAAAGTAAAAAACAGGAGTAGGATGGGGGATTATTATAGATACGCGTTATTTCTGTAAACTCTTAGAGGGTGAGAATTTGATCGTTCAAACCGTAAAACGAGAACAAAAAATATAAACAAAAAGAAGAAGAATAAGAAGAAGAAAAGAACGGTGGGGTTGAGTGAGGTGCAGGGGTTGGGGGAAGAAAAAGAAGAGGTGAGAGAAAGAGAAAAGGGATGTGTTAGTAGAAAAAATTCAGGCGTTAACGGTGCCCACGTCGTCGTCGTCCTTACGGTGTGTGCGTACGTGCGTGTATGTGTGTGTGTGTATCGCAAGAAAACAATGGCGTCTGGGAGACGGCAATAATGCAGAGTCGAAAAGTTGGTTGGTTGGTTGGTTGGTCGTACAGTAAAGCCTGTTTCCCCTCTATCCTCGACACACCAACCCTTAGCTGTTTGTAGTTATTCCCATGTGTTTGTTCTCTCCTTACTATGTCCATATATGGGTGATATGTGTGTTAGTTGCGGCTCGCTGGCTACCTACACGACCTTCTCGTTAGTTGGTTGGTTGGTTGGTTGGTTGGTTGCTGTTGCTGTTGCTGTTACTGCTGCTGTTGCTGTTGCTGCTGCTGTTACTGCTGGTATCGTCATAGTCGTTGTAGTCGTCGCCGTACGACAAAAGTTTTAAAACAAAAGTCGGCCTGCTTTCGTGAATAGCCCAGCCATCCACCGAACTTTCGTGCATCGTCGTTCGTTCCGTTTCCTTTGACAAAGTCACCCATTAAACAGTACTACAAGGCCGTACCCTCATTGTTTTTCTGCGCGTCGCTATTAGCCTGCGCGAACATTCTCCTCTCTTTCTCCTTCTTTTTTTTTCTTTCTTTCTATTACTCTCTTATAATATGATTTTTTTTTCCTCTTTTTTCCTTTTTTTATTTTTTCAAGCCTCGAGCGAGCTAGCGAGCGACCGGCATCAAGCTGCTGGTCTGTTCGTCGTTTCCTCTCCATATGCGAGAAGAAAACAATACCTCGTGTGACCTGCAGGACGATATAACCATTTTTCTCTCTATCTTTCTCTTTACTGTCCCTAAATTTCCAATATTTTTTTTTCTAACTCAATTTTATTTCTTTTTTTTTTTTATTTTTTTTCCCTCTACAGGGATGGTTTTTAGGCTGCGGCGGTAGTAGCAGAGAATGAAGAAATAACGTAATATCCAGTGAGAGAGTAGTAGAAGAGAGGAATTATTTCAAAAACGAGCAGAGGGTCCTCTCGTTCTAACGGTAAAGTACACCGAAAAAAAAAATAAAAAAAAAGGAAAGGAAAACATGGGACAAGAAAAAAGAGAAACAAAGGAATGAAGAAAAAAAGAGGAATATCTTCGTGTAACGAACATCGGATAGGAACGTCGAAAGCCGATAGATAAATTAGAGTGCACCTAACGGTCAAGCTTCTGCCGTTTCAATTAGGAATCTGTCGTTTTCCTGTTATACACCCACATTCCCTATTTCTATCTCTTCTTCTACGTTCTCTCTCTTTTTCTTTCTCTTTTTTTCTTTCTTTTCCCCCGCATTTGCTTCGTTTAGTTCCAGTTCCCACCCTTTATCCGGTCCTTTCCTTTTGTTTCCTACTACCGCTCGTGGTTAATATTTCATTTTCTCGGTCCAGTGGTGCGACGAGCGCATGCGCTTTACCTCGAGGTGGTCGAACTAAAAAACATAGGGGTTCTGTTCGGGATAAAAGGGGGGATTGGGGGGTTGAGGGACAGGCGATGGGGGGGGGAAGGGACAGAAAAAGAGTGGTCGTAAGCTCGTTTCATTCGAATGCCGAACATGTACCCCTGGAGCTTCTAACCACCGTCATGCGCATTTACATACGCTGCTGTGTTTGTATCTTCTAGGTGTATAACGACGTATGTGGAAAATATTTCTACGTATATGTAACATATATATATGTAAAAGTGGGGAAGAGGTGGTGGTGGTGGTGGATGGGGGAGAGTAGAAAGAGAAAGAGAGAGCGGATGGTGATCTCGTTGATGGTGGGGTGGTTGGCAGCATACAGAAACTGAAACAATGCGCAATCGCGACTGATATCGCGATGGGAGTTTCTAGGGTAAATTCACTGAATGTTCTCTCTCTCTCTCTCTCTCTGGTTATATTTACGTTCTGCTCTGGTCGAAATTATTATCGATTAATTGATGATGATGATAATAGTCGAACGAGAAAGCAAGAAGTCCTTTTTGCTTGAATAGATCTTTTAATACTCTTATCGTATATGAAATATTAATGATATGTATATATATATTACATTTAGGTATTGAAAAAATATGTATATGATTATACGTAGTATGTGTACTTATAATTAACAAATTCTGTATATCTCTGATAATCGAATGAATATTACATTAAATACTAAAATTATTTTGAGTTAATATTTAACATTGACGTTGTCTTTTTGTTAGCTGTTAATGTAAGATAGTAAGTATAATTAGAGGTATTATAGAGAGAGAAAGATGGTTATGAAAATAAAATAAAAAAGTAAGAGAGAAAGGGAAGACATCGAGTCATCAAGTAAAGTTCGTTCTTCGAGTTAATTAATTTCCTAGGAGTTGTGTTCGCGGAAGGAAGCCGATGAAGCTTTGGTAAAGTACTTAGGGCATTTTGTTTCAAAAGTTTGGTCTGCCTACGCGTCATTAGGCAAATGCTCAGAAACCTAAGCTCATTTGTACCTCGGGGACATGTATCTCATTGGTGGTTGTAGGTGGTGGTCAGTAATCACAGCAATGGCTGGTAATCATGTAGATGTTAACGAATAACAAATTAATCACTTCTATTTTACTATCATCATTATCATTTATAATATATCGAATATTTAACTTCTTTAAAAGAAATTCTTTTAATCTCTCTCCTCATTTTACTTGCCCTTTCTGTTCTCGTAATACGTCACTTCGAAGGAAGAGCAACCAACCGATCGGTACTCGGTTGATCCTAACGGTAACCATCTGTCGTCGTAGTTTGCTCACTGAAGCCATCCAATGAGCGGATTGAACGAGATCGGACAAGAGACCTTTCGTGATAAAGTCGAACGAGAGGAAATTATCTTGTCGAGACACTGAAAGAAGAAGATAGAGAAAAAGAAAGAGAGAGAGAGATACAAGAAATGGGTATGGGTAGATCGTTTCAGTTTATCGTTTCAATGATCAGCTTTGTTATTATTTTTTTTATCTTTTCTTATCTGTCATCCAACTTCTTTTCGATACGAATCCTTGTTCTTTTTTTTTAACAATTTCGTATACTTTTTTCACGTCGGGAGGAAAATTTATTATGTCGGATTTATAAATACGAAGATACGCATATAATGGTACGTAATCAGAATATGGAAGTAAGAGGTTATTTAAGCAATAAAAAAAGAGAAAAGGAAAAAAAAGAAAATGAGAAGAGAGAGATAGTCGTTGTACGATACTGTGACTCTAATTCGTAGAAAAGTGGAATAGAGTAGAGAATGAGGGAGAAAGAAAGTAGAAAGAGAAAGATAGAAAATGGGGGATTACTCGAATGATTTATTGTCCTAGCTCTTTCGGTGTACATCGATTTCCACGGTATGCTTGTTTCCTACCGCGAGAAATATGTTTTCTTTTAATCTACTCTTCTCGCTAAAACCCCTTCGCATCTGGCTTACATGTGAGTTAGTAAGTCGATAGTTTACTTTGCGAGTTCTATATCATTTCTAAAAGTAGAGATTAATAAAAGAGATTTGATAAACGTCAACTTTTGTTTCTGTAATTGAATTCATTATGATAAAACATCACATTTTTAACTGATCGATATTTCATATCATTTTTCTATGTTTTATTTATTATTATATCGCATATTATCATGTATGTTTTAACTCGTTTGGTAATTTAAAACTTTATACGGAAATAATAAAAAATTATACGAGTTTGTCCTTATTTAGATATTCATGTTCATTCATGGATATACAACGTCTCATTATATATTCTCATATATTATAACTTTTTATATTCATCCACTTATTCTCTCTCTCTCTCTCTCCCTTTTGCTTTCATACACTCACAACTTAGTCATGTGCAAACACACATATACATATAATATATATAAATATATATTAACTGTTAAAAATAATGCTGATATTCTTTTTTACTTCCGGGAAATGAAACGTCACCGTGACTTTTGTCTCTTTTCTGTTCGAACCCTTTTTTTTCTCTAAAGGGTCGAGCTTCTCGTTTTGTTGTATGTCTATTGCTATCTTGGAAGGGTCGAGAGAGTTCTCTTCATTCGTCTTCTCTCCTTTCTCCCCTCCCTCCATTTCCCTTGGCGTTGTCATCTACTCTTAGAAACGAGTTTTTCGAGAGACGTTAAACCCCACTCGGAGTAAACGCAGTCTGTGTAGACGACTTTTATATTCTGCGAAAGACGTGTTCAAGGAGCAGCACAACAGAAACAGCAGCAGTAGTAGCAGTAACAGCACCAGCTACGTGTTACTTTGTTTTCGCTTCTTATTCCAGTAAGCGCCCGTATACGGATACCAAGGACGATAAGAAAATCCACGCTTTTAAAAATGTTTGTTTAATTTATCTTTTTTTTTCTCTCACATCCAAAGGTCTTCCTCGAGAATAAACACATTCTTAACAACGTTCCTCGTTCTTTTCTATGATTTAATTTTTATACATTCCGTTTATTAATTTTTCTTCTTTTTTCATTTTATTTTATATTTAATCGTAATCGTTTTTAATTACGTTTAATTATTGATCTATCAAAAATTTATCATCTACGAGTAATTTCATATTTTTATATCCATTTTAATAGGATTTTACAAAGTTACTATATGGAACTCATTAATACGAAAATCTGACATCAAACAGAAGGAAATTATTAAGCTAAACCCTTTTTTTATTTTGATCGATTCTTATTATACTTAATGTATATATAATATATAATGTATATATATATATATATATATATATACGTACCCGGCATACATACACGTATGTACTTTTTTATGCTCTAATGAATAATCGATGAATTCGTGGAATTTCTTGCTTGTTATCAGATTTATCAGAAACACTGTCTTTATTCTCATCGTTTCATCGGATATTTATTTTCTTCATTTTAAAAATCCAAGCATATATAAAATCTCAGTTAAATCCAACACACACACACACACACACACATATACACAAAATATCTACTTACAAACATGACCAAAATCTGTCAGAAAATATCGTAGAACCATATCTCGCGTATCTTGGCTGTAAAGAGGTCTTCTCGATCGATGTTGAATACGATTTCGATCGTTTCCAAACGATTCTAGGGATCTGCTCGTCTAACAGGATCTGTCGTATACGATTCTATGGATTATCGTGAACTTGGAGGATAGTCGGTCGAAGGTAGCCTGAATTATGCAACTGAGAGAGAACGGATGTAGTTGTGAACTCCTTCTCTGTTCTAGCTTCCATTTCTCTCTCTCTCTCTCTCTCTCTCTCTCTCTCTCTCTCTCTCTTTCTGTACGTCTGTTTGTGTGTTTGTGTGTGAGTTTGTCTCTTTCTATCTCTTCTCCTTTCAAGATAGTAAGAAGACCCACGGGGACGCAACTTCAGCTATACCAGGAACCTTGCTCTCCCGTTATGTCCCATGATGGTTACGAAGACAGGTTTATTTCCCTCCCCCCCAATTCCCCCTTTAACCTACTGTCCTCTTCTTCCTTCATCGTCTTCCTTCTCACGTGCAATCATTGAGAACGCATCGAGTCCCATCTGATACTTCTCTCTATCTCTCTCTTTCTTATTTTCTTTCTTTCTTTCTCTATCTATCTATCTATCTATCTATTTATTTTTCTTCCTTCCATTCAATGGTGAAAAACTTCAGGAATCTGGAGAAGGAACTCGGTTACCGGTCGCCTGGACTCCTTTTTAAAGCATCACCAAACCCTGCTACAAAGTAGATCGTTTACGTTTTTATCGCTCGCCCCATGTCTTCTCGACGATCGAGAAAATGGCTTACCGAGATGGTGGTCGTCAGATCAGTATTTCGCATACTTATCGAGCAAAAATCGACCGATTTATATATATATATATATATTTTGTCGGACAGGATCTTTTATCGAGACTAACTTTTTTCCTTTTCTGTGTTATATATCTTCTTTTCTTTCTTTCATTTAAGTATAGAAGAAATTTTTATTAAATATAAATCATGAAATCTCGATATATATATTAGATGTCTAGTCATAAGTAACTTCTGATGCAACTAATTGGCTTAATACATAAATTAATATAATTTTTATCTAAATAGAAAAAAAACATTCTCAATGAACGAATTGAATATTATTTGTGTTGCTTTTATAATCATTGTCTCAGTATCAACATAGTAGTGGTATTTAATTCGAGTAAAATGTTTGATAAAAGAAAAATAACTGGAAATTATTTATGATTCGACCTAATATATATTACAAATATTGTAATAAATGATAGGACTTTATCTTAAATTTTTCATTTGTTCTCTTTATTAATTCAAGATAAATTTGTAATAAAGTAAATATCAAGTAAATGCATAATACGTCAATGAAATATTTCCGATAGAGGATAAATATAAAATGACGTAGAATGATTTCACGAATTTTCTCATTTTGATATTTTTCATTTAGTCGTCGTCTTATTCTACTTCTTCTTTTTCTTTTTCCTATTTCGTAAATTGACGACTATTTTTTTTTCGCGGTTAACTTCTGCGAAAGGAAACGAGCTCCAGTCGAGGAAGGAAATTCGTGCGGATCGTTTTTCCGAATGAGAACGCTAGACCTCTCTCTCTCGAAGAGAGATCAACCTATCGATACCAATTCGAGTTCATCATATAGAAAGAATTTTACGATGATCTCCTCGTAGTAACACAGAGAGAGAGAGAGAGAGAGGTGGGAAGAAGAGAGGAAGGGAGGAAGGGATTAAGAAAGGTTGTTTCTAAATCGAACTGTCGCTGATTTTTTGTAAAGTTTATTGTTTATCTCTTAGGATGGCATTTCTCGTTACGAAGAAACGACGAGTTTTACGTTTTCTACCATATGTAATATAGAAAAACACAAATATATCTCGTAGTAGTAATATACATATATGCATATACATATATACACTATACTATATTATATTTCTAGTATGTGGCTACATATATATACAAACGTGAACATTTACTTATATATAGTACATACCGAATACATTCGATTTGATCTCGAAACCGAGCGAGAGTACAGCTGCAGTAGATGAGAAACGCGATCTTCCGTGGTTTCTGGATATCCACTATCCGCTGTATTCCAACTATACGTAATATAGCCGAACGAACGAATTTCCTGAGATGGATCTCGATTTTTGCGTTATACGATCTCTTTCTTTCTTTCTTTATTTATTTCTTTATTTCTTTCTTTTTTTTCCTTCCTATCTCCAGTTTATCCTTTATTTATTATTTTCCTTTTCATCACTTTTATTTATTTTTTTTCGTCTTCTTTTCTCCTCTATTATCCTCATTCGTTTTCCATTAAAGAAAAATTAATAAAATTTTCCATTATATTGGAATTTATGAAAATAATTCTCTTTCTCAATCTCTCTCTCTCTCTCGAGAAAAAGAAAACAAATTGATATAATATTTATGATTCTTTATGTTTTTTTTCACGATACGATAGATGCAAGGAAGTACTTCTTCAATGAAACTTCAAATCCATTAATACTATTAACATTTCTATCGTTTTTCTTTTTTATACAATTAATATAAGTAGTTGTAATACGTTCGATTGTTGAGAGTAATCACGTAGAAACGATAGAACAATTATCGGATTTTCATTCTAAAGGTTTATTTTATTTATTTATTTTTGTATCTATTATACTGCAACGAACTGCAACACGATTAGGATAGTTTTTTTTTTACCTACAATTATTACTGTATTCATACATTATGACTTTTTTTCAAATCTCTCTTTTTTCGCCATGTGTTAAAAACCATTCTGATGTTGTAAAAACCCTTCCTTTCTCTCTTTCTTTCTTTGTTTCTTTCTATCTACCTTGAAAGTTCGTTGGAAAGTTCCGAAAAACTTGGATTTTATCGTATGACGTTTTCGCGATGGAAGCACTAGAGAAGTTTCGTTGTAAAAGTAGCGTATAATACCGATGACTTTGAACTTACGGTAATTCAACTTGGCGTTTTATATGTGCCAGAAGGGACAGAAATCCGTGTGAAATTACACTCCTAACTTTGCGAATTTTCCGAAATAAGTTCTCTGTTTCTTCGTGAGATACATTTTCTTCTTTTTTTTTCAATTTAAAATACGCCTATTATTAAAAATAAGAAGAAACTCTTTTTGTGGTATCATCGGGTATTGTTAAGAAAGAAAAAGCAATCAAATAAATATAGAAAAAAATTAAAGGTGTTTTATGATAATCATAAAAAGTTACGTTTTAACGAGCTGAGGACTGAGGAATTAAATCGATCGGAAATATCTATTTGTAAGATTAGATTGTTTCAGACAATAGAGAGAGTAGGTCGAATTAAAAACAAAGCGATTTAATCAAGCATTCAAGAGTATTCAGGAAGTATCACGTTTTATCCCGTACCGACAGGACCACGCAATATTCCCTACTCGTGATCTTGAGAAGATATCACCTATAGTATCTTCCGAATAAATGACTCGTATACATATATATATATATATATATACATCACACGATATTCATTTTAATGTACCATTGGGTGGATTCAGAAAGCTCGGATAAATTGCTGCTTGTTATCTCACAAAACCCAGCCAGTTAGTAATAGCAGTGAAATGGTGTGAGAAGAGTTTATTCGAGTTCTCTCGGAAGGATTCTGTTGTTATACTAATGACTGATTTTATTCTCGATATAATAGAAAAATTCATTAATTAAAAATAACTTCTTTGTTGTTTCCATCGTTGTGCGTTTTATAGTGAGCTTGTGTATTCGTCGAAGTAATAAATGCATTTTTGAAAGATGCAAGGTCTCTTTTTGGGTTAACAAACAAACAAACAACCACAGAGTTTTGGGTGGTTTTTCTTTGTCAAACGTGGCCAAAGAATCTGTATTTACTCGAAACGTTTGTGGAAGGAGAATGAATAGGTGTGAAGAAAGAAAGACACCACGAGTGTGAAAAAAGAGAATAAAAATAAGCCAATGTACTTTGAGATGCAGTCAAGTGTGTATGCATCGTGTTTAATAAATTGAAGAATATATTTTAGAATTTTTTAGCGATGGTTGTTTTTCTTTATTCTTTTTTTATAGAAACTCATCCTTTACGCTTTATTTTTCTACGTTTCATGTTACTTCCGTAGAAAAGAAAAAATTTGTTTGAAGGTCGTAACATTTGGGAAGAAAGTAAATATTGATCGAAGATCGTAAGGATTAGTTGGTAAAGGGTCTATCAATCAAGAGAGATAAACAAGAAGGATACGTGCCAAGAATAACATACACTTAAACATACGCAGAAGGTCTTGGCTTTTTTGATAGAAGTCGGTTTCATATCGTAAAGATCTGACGTATTATCTATCATGCGTATATACCAAGTGGATACATCGATAAGGATCTACGAATAGAACAGCACCAATTAAAATGAGAATAAGCGGAGGTAACGAGTGAAATCGGATTATTGAAGTACCACATACTTTGACTGTACTTCTCATACTGCACTATATTTTGCTTTGTGTTGGTTGCTTCATTCAGATGGATGGATAAATGATGTAAATTCATAATTGGATTTATCAAAGTCTGTTAATATTAAATGGAATATATACTTTGTAAGTGATTATTTATTTAATGACTTATAAAATTATTAAGAGAATACTATATTGTAAAAGAAGAAGAAATATATTATTAATTACGTATAAATCAAAATATGCAGGGTAAGAAGGTTCTCTACCCTTTGAATCAAAGAATATAATTTATATTTTTTTTCCTTTCTTTTGTTTTTATTTTTACACTTATCACAGTAACGTCCTTATGTATTTACAACTCGTGTTAATTTACCATGTCAGGAAAAATTACTAATAATTTTCGTTTAGAATTGATTATATATTCATCTTTTAATTATCTGTCGTATTTGGTGTTTTGGTCATTTTCATACCAATTATTGAAAAATTTAATGTACGAAGAATTGTTTTTTTAAAAACTACGATTCGAATTACTCGATCTCAAAAGAGTCGATGAGTTCGGGATCAGTTTATAAACACAAGGTTCATTAATATATATAGGATATTCAAGATAATTAATAGCTTACGAGTATACGATTCTGATCGATCGACGAACTTGATTGGTGATAATGTAATTTTTGCATGGAATTAACCAATTTTGCGGTTTTAACGTTGTTATCTAACGTGTCGTCACAATAATTTTAATATCGGTTAAATATTATGCATAAATATATTTCTACGCTAGTGATACATGTAACATAACATTTTCGTTTCAAATATTATGGTTGAAGAAACATTTGGGCTTGGTAGATTCTAAAACTAAAAAACAGCTGTGGGAATTTAACTCGTTTCTTCTTTACTTTTCCTCGAAAAAATAAAAGGAAAATAGAAAGAGAGAGATAGAGATAGAGATAGAGATAGATAGAAGTAAAGATGATAAGCCGAGTAGTTTACTCGTTGGTGGTATTGTATCGTATAATTGTTGTCTACCCTGTTAGAGTGTGTAGACGTCACGTGTAACGTTGTCCGGAGTTACGCCGTGTCACGTTTCACCTGTAAACGAGCGTACGTGGACACATTTGGAGGGCGTTTTCCCCACGACGAACACCTCTTGCAGCTAATTACCTTTTCCTAATTAACGCGCTCGCCAAAAGCTGCCTCCAATTTCTTTGTCGCTCGTTTCCAACGCGTTCCGTGAAATGGTGTGAAAATTTAATCGCTTCGATCGTTGCTTTTGTTCTTCTTTTTTACTCCTTCTCTATTTTTTTTCTTTTCTTTTATTCTTCTATTAAATACTCGAGTATTATCCTTTTTGTTTGTATGCATGATATTATAAAATTCAACGATTAATTATATTCGACGTTGATTAATCTTCATCATTTATGTTCTTTTCAATTTTTTTTGTTATTTTTCCCTTTTCGTTATATATCTTGTTAATATATTTATTTAATGACGTATACTTTTCTATTTGAAATTATACACGATGAAAATCGATTTATGCGAGTTGAATCGAAATAAAAAAGTAAAACACGCCTCGTTCGACTAACGATGGTTGTTCCGATCAATGGGAAGAGAAAGAGAAAACTGGGGGACGGCCATTCGCGTGTTAAGTCGACATATCCTGATTAAAATCTTACCTTAGGGTTAGGCAGAGAAAGGCTCGTTATATTAACTCTGGACGAGAATTGATGGAGGGAGAAAAATAAAGAAAAGTACGAATTCGTTTACCCTTTCTACAAAAATCACAAATTTTCATTAATTTAAAGCCTCGTAAAATTTCTCTTTATCTCTCTTTCTTTTTTCTCGTAGTTTTATTGCTGGTCATTATTCTAGAATATTTTTTACATCTTTTTTCTCCACATATGTATGAATGAAACAAATGTACTTTAAAAATATAAATTTTAAACCTGGATTATAATATGAACGAACGACGATAATAATTTTCATTATTCCCCCGATAGAATTTATTACACATGAAAACGCAAAGATTTCCTTGAATTCGTCATTGTTCGGTATGGAAAGAGAAAAAAAGAATAAAAGAATTTAAGGAAAAAGAAAAGAAGGGGATGAAGGAAAAGGGGTAAAACATTCTAGATATCCCACCAACATCGCAGACCCTTTTCATTCGGTCCATTACCCTTTTCTTTGGAATTACTTTGCTCCTTCCTAACGTGATGCTTCCAACCTTCTTGAATTCCTTATCGAGCTATCTTTCTTTCTCTTTTCATCTTTTCTCTCTCTTTCTCTCTTCTCTCATCCTTTTGCTTTCAATGAAACGAACCAAAAGAAATTGATCGTATCGAGTCTACTAAGAACCTTACAGGATTTGTATTTTCGTTTTGGGTTTTATGAAAAATACAAGATCTTTCCCTTTTTCATTTATCATTCTCTTTATTATTCTCTCTTTCTTGAATTCTTTGAGAAAATTTGTAATAATAATATTAAGGTAGAGGATTATTAATTTATTCCCTGATAGACAAATATTTTGTCGTAATAATTAACGATCGAATGTTCCTTGATGATATTTCGTTTGAAAGAATTTCATAGTAATTATTTATTTCTATTTGAATTCTACGAAGAAATTTATAATTTCAGAGAGAGAAAAAAAAACAAATAACAATTGTTCCATCTCTCTCTCTCTTTCTCTTTCTCTCTCTCATAAGTAAAATTTTCATTACTGCGATTATAATATATTTTAAAGGAGTATGTTATAATATATGAGAAGAAGGAACGATTAAATAATGCAGAATCAATTTGGTAAATTCATCCACGTATATCATGTCGATCAAATTAAAGTCCACTTACGTGAACGATACGTCGAGTGAAATAATTACGTTGGCATTAATGGTGGTTGCTTGCAGTACGGATATCAGGATGCAACGATGAGATGAGAGATTAAATGGCTAACCATATTATTAATTATGCGTCGTTAGCTCTTATAACTTCGACGTTCTTATCGTAATAAACGGTTATTTTTCTTCTCCTTTCTTTTTTCCTTATTTTTCCTCCGATTTTTTTTCTTTTCTATTCGAATCTCGTGAAATATAGTTTGGTTGGAAATGAGTTAGAAAGGAGGAGGAAGAGGATAAAGATAATAATTCGAATTCATACGATTAAAATGCTTTCCTTTCCTATGAATATAATGCTAACGAGTTAAAAGAACATCGATAATAAAATATCCCTCGATTATATTAAATATAGCATTCATCCGAATAAGCGGGGTATTTAATGAAAAAAAAAATGTTCTATTATCATCATTCATTCGACTGTAAATAGAAGTTCTGTCTACCCTAAAATCCGGAAATGAAGCCAACGGTGTTCTCTTATAAAGGAAACGTGATCAAAACTTTAATTTTGTTATAGATATATATATATATATATATATATATATATATATTCATCCTTGATGGAAAAAGTTATTGCACGCGTTTTGAACAAACAATATTGTATTGTTTCTCTTGTAAAAGAAACAAAAAATAATACAAATTGTATTCTTTGCTTTTGCATTATCTATCTCTTTCTCTCTCATTCTTTCTTTATTTTTCTTTTTTATTTGAATTTAACAAAATATTCCGGTATCGTATGCAACGTTATTTCTTCTATTCGGTGAAAGGAAAATGACATGTAAAATAGTACGAGACAAAGCGTTTCAAAGTACGAGAGACTGTATGACATTTCGTGGTAAATTCAAAGAAACTTTTGAAATATTCACTTTTTGAATTGTTTGTATATCTTGACTGAAAAAATAAAGAGATAGAGAAGAAAAAGAAGAGAAAGAGAGTTTGCAAATACTTACAAGTGTGTTTGTGTAAAATAAAGAAAGATGACAATATAAAGAATCATGTCGTGATAATACTGATGGGAATAATGTTACTTCATATGTATATATAACCGTATAACGAATATCAAACAATTTACCTTTCGCGAAATGTCCGATCTGGACTACCTTGTTCATTCGTCTGAGTAGAATCTGTGCAAGTCAGCCTGTTAATTTGCTTTATTCGGTGATTTCGCACGAAGGGTTTGATACGATCGAAGTATCTGTCGTTAGGTTATTGCTGTCAGGATGCTTGGTATTTAACCTCTCTCTCTCACACAAACACAAACACATACACACGTATACTATCTGCCCCTTTCATTTTCTCTCGACGTTGGTAGAGAGAGAGTCGTGTTAATGAGAGAGAATTTTGGCACGTTCTACAGGGAGAACCAGAAAAAAAGAAAGAAAAGCTCAATGGTCGAAACGAAAGATGCGTCAAGAGGGTTCTCGTTCGGGATTTCGACGTTAATCGTTCCTCTCTCTCTCTTTTTCTTTTTTTATTTAGTATATTTGTTTTTTCCTTTTCTTCTTTTTTCCTTTTCCTTCGTTCGTAGACGGGTTCCCACGGGAGCTCGTAACCGTCCGAAAATAAACGGCCGAACGATATGCGAGATGGTGGTGGTGGTGGTAGTAGGATTTTCGAGAGAATTCGAATTTTCAGCATCTATATCTATATACGTGGGCTGCTGGGTTTAACTTCGATTCACTTTATCTTCCACGGGAAATCATCATCGAAATTGCATCCGCTCGACGAACGTAGGAGACACGCATGGTGTACACGTGCTGCTACTACTACTACTACTACTACTACTACTACTACTACTACTACTATTACTACTACTACTACTATCATCTATCTATCTATCTATCTATCTATCCGAAGAGAGAATCGATTTCTCGAAACTCGGTCGAGTCTCTAGCGGGCATCGACATCACCCTTCTTCTCCTTCTCGTTTTTATCTATCTTTGTATACAACTCTAACATGTTTATATTATATAAAGAATATAATATGAATTATACTTATATCGTGGAAAATGATTTTTGTTGAAAAAGAAATGGAAGAGATAGAAAATCTCTGATAACCTGTACGTATGTTCAACGAAACGTTTTATTTGCGCCAGATTTATCTAACATTGTTTACGTTATTTTCTCTCATCGTAATAACGGTTCGATAAATGCACACGCTTTTATTATTTTCCTTTATTTTTCCATCATTTTATATTTTCTTTTTCAAAAGTATCTTATGTTATAGGTTTTCAATGTTCTATGACCGAGTACGATATTTTCTTTAAGTTTCGACAAATTTTTATGAGACCTTTCCCTTCATCTCTCTCTCTCTCACACACACACACACATTTTAATTATTTTTTTTCTGATTATTTTACGACTTTCTGCCAAGATAGGAGAAATAAATTATCCCACCATACGTGTGCTTTTTTTTTTAATTTTATTTTTTATGTTAATTTTATTTATTTATTAATTATTTTTCCTGCATCTTCTTTTTTCCTCACAATCAGTGAACTTTAACGAGATTTAAAATCGATACTTTATCGTTACTATATAATACGTTTTTATCGATACACACATCTTATCGAACGTAGTTTCTCTATTTTCTTTTCCTAATCGTTAAAAATCAAACTTAATATCTATTGTCAGCTTGAGAACGAAATTGGACGGGCAAAGGAAGAGTACGGCTAACGCGTAATCTCTCTCGTATCTCCAATTGCAATCGTAGACCGAAGCGATGCTGGAGACAATGGACCATAGCGCTTAGAAAGATTTACGCGAGCAGATTAGCCGTTAGTAGACGTGAAACGGATCATCCATTTTTCTGTCTTCCTTCCTTCCTTCCTTCCTTCTTTCTTTCTTTTTTTCTTTCATTTTTTTGTTCAGTATTTTTTAATTATCTCATATGATTGTCTCTTTCTTTTTCTACTTTGTATCATTCCTTCTCTAAATCTTAATATATTTCATTTTTCCTTATTCATTTTCTCTGAAAACGATATATATATATTATATAAGCGATTTTTCCAAACGTTAGCCAAACGAGTAGAAGCGAAACGTATTTTGTAGGATTTTTCTTGTCTGGAACGTGCACATATGCTCTTACGATTTGCCTTTGTCCACTCTTTCCTCGAATCAATATATTTCTGTTCGTACCATTCAAAAGAAACGTTTTAAAGTCCTTCCATACTCTTTCTCCAACGTTCTTGACTGCGACCTTTCCGATGCGTTTTTCCCGAATACGCTGACTTTTCCAACAGTTAAGCGGAAAGTATTTCGTGCACCTATATAGGAAAGTAGCAGCGAGTACGTGCGGTACAACGAGAAAGGTACGATATATGTGGAAAAAAAAGAGGAGAATAAAAATAAGAAAAAGAAGAAGTAGAAGTAGAAGAAAAAGAAGAAGAAGAAGGCAAAGTCGAGATACGTGGAAATAAAGAAAGGTTCAGGTGTTAGACGAGTGTCGCTGAAGCTTTTTATGTTTGAAACATGTTCTCTCTCTCTCTTTCTCTCTTTTATAACACGCGGCTGAAGCATTTTTCCTAGAAAAATTTGTTCCTAGGCGCATTTCTGTTATTAAAATATATTCGACGACGATTTACAGGTTAGATTTTGTTGAACGTTGAACCATTGTACCTTTCTCACATAAAAAGCAAATCTTTCGATCGTCGTTCGAGCTTTGAACGATTTTAATATATATATTATGTATACATACTCAACTTTTCTTACCTGGCAACAACCTACCTTCGATAAGTTGCCGATAGAAATTATTTCCCTTTTCACGCGGCTCCTGACTCCCAGAGGAAATGGAGGAGAATTAGTGGGGAAGATGAGGAACAAGAAGGAAAAGATGTAGGAGGAAGAAGAAGAAGAGGAAGAGGTACTCGGACTCGTGGAAATGCAGATTTTTCTATCCTCCGAGGCTGATCCCATAGGATTTATACCGAGTATTGAAAATATTCTTCAGCCCCGGGGTGAAAAGCTCTTTTCCTCTTTGCAAGAAAGAAAAAGATTGAGGTAGTATTCGCTACCTTAATCCATGCACATAAAGAAGCATAATTGAAAGAATCTGGGGATAACTTGGTGTGATAACAGATTTTTCACGAGGTAGATCGTACCAACTTGTGTGAATAAAAAGTGAGAGAGAGAGAGAGAGAAAGAGAGAACGCATTGAGTGTACGTTGAGTGCACATTGCAGAAACGTTTTGTCCCCGATCTCGCGGATACGTTATGGGATAGTTCGTCTTGAAAGTTGCTTTGCTTCAATTTCGATCTATTTTTCCTTTTTTATTACGTTCTTTTTTTTCCTTTCTCTTTCTCTCTCTTTCTCTATCTCTCTCTCTTTTTATTCCCATATCCATCCACGTTCGAAATTTTTCCTCAACGACGATGAGATATTATTACGTTTATCCTTTGCATTTCCGTCATATATTTTCACGATATCTATTCGAAGCCCCATCCTGACATGTGTCCCGCTGCTAATATCATATAATTCCAGGTTCAGTGATCCCATGAAAATTTGCTTTATCCAGCAAATATAAAGGATGAAATTCGATGTCACGATAAATCTTTAAATTTAGAATCCGTTAATTTTCTACCCGGGGCTCGCGAATTAATTCGAACTAACGCGAAACGTTATTTTCATTTCTCTCCTGTTTGAATCACTTTTTCAAATTTTGTTTGGAGATTTCATATTGGTTTAAATTAATTTTCCTTTTATATATATATCTTTTCTTGTTTTTAAAAAATTTTCATTAAGGGTTCAAGGTAAATAACGACCTGACGAGTTTCACAAATTAGATAATAAATAATCTACTATAGGCTTGTTAATAATCAGAAAGGATGGAAACCTTTCACGACCAATACCATCAACCTCGACATTTTTATTCTTTTTCTTTTGTACCACACCCGAACCATCAACTAATTAACGTCGAGGTGCACCGCACCCTAGCTTCTAACTCGTTTTCTACCAGTTCGTTAGTTTTTTTTTTTTATTCGCCTTTCAACCTTTCAACCCTCGAATCACGCACAATTTGCATTAACATCTTCCTGATTTATCAAAAGTCCATCATTCGTCGAAATAAGAATACTGTCTACGATTTTAACATAGATACGTTTATAAATTACACATCAATATTAAATTTCTTACTTTTTAATAGTGAATTTTACACGTACAATATTTTTGAAAATATTATTTCAATGAATAGTTAAATGTAATATGTTTTATTACTTTAATAATGGATATTTATAAAATGAAAAAAAAGCAAATATATAGATTATATTTCTGATATATTATGATGATCGACTTGGATAGATGGTGTATAGTAATCTCAAGAGGTTTACTTATTCGAAATTCTTTTCTCAACTTGACGCTTCTTCAAATCCTTTTTGCCCTTTTTTCGCATTGAGATTTCTAAATTTAAAAACGAGAGAAGAGGGTTGGCAAAAAGCATGACGAACGAAAGCGCGTATTTCAGAGTCCTGTTTTTTTTTTCTCCTTCTCCCTCTTTCTCTCTTTCCTTTTCTCTTTTTCTTTCTCTCTTGGAAACAACGTTAGTAAGCGAAGAAAGAGAGAAGAGAAGAGGCAGAAACTCAGCCTTAAAAACGTTTCCATCAAACGGCTCTTTGTTCCAATATGCGGATCACGTACGCCGATCCGAACGTTCATCCGCTTTATTCCAGCAAGTCCGAGCTCATAGTGGAATCGTTAACTCGCGGATAACTCGACTCGTGAATTATACGAGTCGTTTCGCATCGTCGAATTCGACCCAAACCCAAGACAAAACTGCCATTCGTTCATTCGTATATCGTTTATTCGTTTATTCGTTTATTCCTTAGTTCATTATAAATTCTTCATCCAAAAGAACCAACATTTTTTCTTCATCTTGTCATTTTTCAGATTTTTGTTAACATTACATTTCTTTAAGTATTATAGTAACTATCATTTTCGTTCGATCGATCAATGGTTTTGTTATATTTTGTTAAATTGAGATGTTATTTTGTCATTTAGTCGTGTGATTTATATTTAAAATTATTCTATGCGGTATACAGTTACGTCTAACTCCAACAACACCCTGTTTGCTAATAAGTTCATTTATTTATTCAAATAAATTATATTTTTACATTACATATAGTTTATTACTTCGTAGATAAAGTAAATATGTATATTGAATTTTAATCAAATATTCGAATTCGTCCCATTTTTTTTCCTTGTGTGATCAGAATTGAAATTATATTATCGTCGTATGCTTTTCGAAGAACAAATTCGATTCTCACTTCTTCTCCAAAATTTCTTATTTCTAATTATGACGAAAAGAAAAGGAAAAAAGAAAAAGGAAGAAGTAGAAAGAAGTTTTATTATTCCTTTTTTTTTTTTTTTACTTTCCTTACCTTCGACGTCAGTCGTCTCGATTCGTCATACCAATCAAATACTTTTTCTCCATCTCTCTTTCAATCCTATAAAATTCAATCCTGACTTATTCGTGAGTAAATCTTGGCAAATTTTTAATCACGAAGTGTGTGTCCAACTGTCGTTCACTTTCAACTCAAATGATTAGATTATCAACTAACGTTAAGATGAATTTAAATTGAGGTAGAAGATAAAATGTTTGAATTTTAAAACAAAATGCAATATTAAAGAAATTTATAATTAAAACATAACTCAAAGTTTCTTAAATGAAAAAGACGTTGAATTTTGCTTTATCTTTCTTCTTTCCTTCCTTCCTTCCCAATTCTCCTAGTTCAAAAGATCATGAAAATTTAGAGAACCACGAAGTAAAGGTAAAGCTTTTGCGAGGATAGTCGAAATTTACAAACTTGCCGTTCTGGCGTTGAATTTAGTGCAACGTTTCACTGTAATACAACTTGGGGAAGTCTAATGACAGCCGGCTATCGCGAAACGGACCGAAACCGACCGAAACCGACCAAAACGAAGTAAAACGAGAGATCACGGCCTGCGGGATTTTATTTTAATTCAATTTAACTTGTCGACGTTTATCGGATTTCTTCTTCCTTCCAGGACCAAAATACCTACGAGAGTAAGTAAACGAATCGCCTTGGAATTAATCATTTTTCATTCCTTCTCTCATTCCATCATGCGATCCTTACTCTTCTTCTTCTTCTTCTTCTTCTTCTTCTTCTACTCTTCCTCTTATTTTTCTCTTTCTATTTTACCTCTTACCGTCAACTTAATTCGTTACTTCGTCACTAATTGCAATCTTGGAATGAAAATTTAAATCGTAATCCGATACTGTACCCCTCTCCCCCTCCTCCTCCCTCAGTTACTTCAAATTTCGTTTAGATGTTAAGATTAACTCGAGAATCTGTCGTCTATCAGCTGTCAAGATTCCGTACTTATTGTTAATTTTAAAACTAACGAGATCATTTGTTTTATGAAATATTTATTGACAAAAATCATGATTAACCCTTTTAGCACCGAACGACGATATATCGTTGCGCCTCCGTTGGGGCCTTATTGTATTCATCAGAAGAGGTCTGTGTTTCAAAATAACTTTATAAAATGTTAAAATGGTTCATATTCGATGCAACACAAGTGAAAAATTGTTATTAGATTAAACTTTTTGTTATATTTTATGCTGATTAGTGCCGCGGGTCTGTATATGTTAGAGCGATAAGATAGAAACGGGATATCCCTCGGATATTTGTCGGCACGGGATAGTTTCTTTGGACCGTTATCGCAATCTTTATGATGTTTATTATAGTTATCGGAATATTCAAGTGGGATGCGTGCATCGACTCGGCAAGCCTAAAATCTTTTTCAGTCTTTCTTCATTCTTCTAACGTGCAGTCAATATTCAAAACCATCAAAGTTTTCATAGAGACACAATTAGCAGTAGTAAATTTTGTCAGTTTTGTTGATACCTTCTTGAAAAAATTATACCCTGTTACGAACATGGATGACGCAGAATATAATAACACTTATATTTCTTTTAGTGACGTATTACCAGCTGCACGATCCATTTGTGTAGTAGATCTGTCTGACGCTTGCCGTGCATCATAGCGTTATCCTTCCGTTTCATTATCCGACTTCTGTTATTGTATTGCAAATGATTGCAAAATGCAATGTCTATATATTATACTAAAAGATGTATATAGAGCTATGACCAAATGATGACTTTTTTTATGTGCAATAACCATTTGAAAAAGAGAAATCACTTTGTACGATTTTTGTTATGTCTTATGTTCATGTTATTCTTATGATTTTCAACAAATAATAAAAAACAATTCATATCGTTTTATTCTCCCTTTATTTCTGAATATGCTGCTTTTTATATTTTGTAAATATCACTTCTACTTTCGTTTTTTACGAGCATTTTCGTAAACCTCTGCAAATTCACCGATTCGGCCCGTTTTCTTCGCTTATGCACGTTTTTTTCGCTGGTGCTAAAAGGGTTAAATTAATCTTAATCTAATGATAGAAATTACACGACGTAAAACGTGACTACGAATAACGTACGCGTCCAAAATTTGTTATAAAAATTTGTATAACGAAAATTACAAAAAATAAAAGAGAATATATTTATTTAGACGCGTAAAAATTACAATATTTAACGGGCTCGATATTTTATCTCGTTTCTTTTTATCTTTCAAATATGTCACGGTAGTTTTACGTATTATTCAAGCTTCAAAAAAGTATGAAAAACCGTCCGGATATAAAATATATATTGATCGTCCATCATCTTTAACAGAAGATCGTGATTACAATAAAAAGTAGAAGAAAACGATAGGATATAACAGCTTCGACCAATTTAACCAACGAACGAGAACAAGCCCGTTGTTCGGTCATCCTGGTTTTTTTTTTCCTATCGTGCAGGAAACATCGATAAAAGGCGGTTGGGAGGATAATTCAGTACAAGACTCCGGCAACGAACTCGGCCCGTTTATTTCGAACCGTCGAACTATTTTTAACGACTACACGACGATGCTTGTGTCACTAAATGGTGGTTGGGGGTGAGTAGGGGTGCTGGTGGTGGAGTTAGAAGTAGAGGAAAAAGCGATGAAGGAGGAGATGGAAGAAGAGGTGAAAGAGGTAGAATAGAAGTAGGAGGAGGAAGAAGAGGGAAGGGGCTGGAGAATAATTTTATCGGAAGATTAATTCTCTCGCTCCGATTCGTCCTATTCTCTATTTTCATACCTACATCTATCTACTTCTACCTTAACAATATCTACACGTGTTTACTTACATATATCCTACGTAGGAGATTTCTAATCGTTTAACTCTATGAAAAGTCTTTAAGATGTTTCGGTCTACTTATTTTCTTTTATCGGTTCGATAACTTCTAGGATATATCGTACTATACTATACTATCACCGATACTTTTACTGTTTTATAAAACAAAACGCTTTTTTCTACAATGAGATAGACGACTTGTCGAGATCCCTTTGATTACTTTGCAACTATCGTATGAAAGTAACTAGAACGAACCCTTCGATCATTTTTTAAATTAAACTTCTTAAGCGATGGTAAAGATTTAACACTTTGACTGACACGTTGGTCATTTATGACCGGCCACGGTTTCTCCTGTGACCCCATGGTGGTCATCGGTGACCGGAGTATTTGAACTTCTTCAATTGTTAAAGTTGAATGAAAATTTACAGTTTGCGCATTTAAAACATTATCGCTAATTAGAATATACTTTGAAATAAAAAGTGCAACATTGAACAATTAAACATTTTTATTAGAACATCGAAAATACAAGATATTTTGCATCATAAAATACTATCTTGGCGTCTTGAGCGAAACACGTGATTTCGGCGTGGAAGTCAAAGTGTTAAATACAGGTAACCCACTTATAACACGGTAGATAGGTTCTTGTAAAATATCGTGTTGTGTGAAACCGTGTTTTATGAGACCCAGAATTAGTACATAAAGGGAGTTACGTTTCGAAAACTTATTAAAAGCAAATATTGGATTGGTGGATAAAAATATCGGATTTTTGGACACAATTCAACGGGAAAATCCGACATTTTTTGTCTACCAACCCAATATATATTTTTTTAAATTTCATATAAAGACAACTTAATTAATACTATTGATTGATAATTATTTTACCGCATGATTATACGAATTTCAATTCCATCACGTGTGGAAACCAAACATATTCCTTTTTTTTTTGTTAATTATCGTTTGACGTTCATTTCATCAACGCTTTCAACGTTGTGTGGATGCATACAGAAAAAAAAATGAAAAGAATGTAAAAATGGTAATATCAAAAGATTTTAAAGGGTATCCACACACATTTTATATATGAATCAATTGATGATTATTTTACCTCACGATGAAACGAGATTTCACTTCTATCACCCGTGTAAGTCTAACACATTCATTTTTTTTTTTTGTACTATTATCATCGTTTTGCGTTCATTCCATCAACGCTTTGAAACTTTGTGTGGATGCATACGAAAAAAAAAAATAAAATAAAAGGGAGAACAAAAAAAAATGTAAAAATGGTAATATCAAATAGAAGAGAAGTACGTTTTTTTTTTAATAATCTTTAGAATCGATTTTGTTTCATATAAAGATTAGAAATAGAAGAAGAGTAGAGGAGATGTTCAGAGGGGCAGCGCGATATCGAGTGTCGTATAAATAAGCGGACGTTTCCCTCGATGCTCGTTCGCATAAAACGTACCGCTCCCTTCGTCGGTTACACTCTCTCTTTCTCTTTTTCTCTCTCTTCTCATTTCCTCTCTCCCTTGAATTAATGGACCCTTCTCTTCTCGATACTCCGACACGGTTACGAGAGCTTTTAATTTATAGTTCTTATATTTCCGCGTATCGAAGTGCCGATAACTTCCGTATATTTCTAAAATGGAAAATAAGTCAAGTAGCAAAGGTTATAAAACGAGTAGAATCTATATAATATAATATAATATAATATAATATAATATATTAAATTACAACAAATCATTATTATTACAAATATGTTAAAATATGAGAAATATCTTTACATATACATATATATTCAACAATTTTATTATCGAATATAATAATTCAGAAACTGCGATGAGAATAAACGATGAAAAATGAAGATAAAGGTTTTTACGAATTAAAATTTTTCTTTCTTTTTCTTTTCTTTTCTTTCATTTACCATGACAGAAAGTTTACGAGTATCGTACATCTTACGCTTCGTAGTGAAATATGAGAGAGATTATAGGGTTTGGAGAATGATCCTGGTGGTATACTACCCAATACCAGTATCAGTAATAGTAGATAGTAGTAGTGGTGGTGGTTATGGTGGGTGGTAGTAGTGTGAGAGGAAAAGGAGGAGTATTCGCTTTGAAAATCGTTGAGATGATCGGTCGAACGATCGAACTCGGTACTTCAATGTCAGCGTTTCATCGTGTGTATTTGACGATGAAGTACCGTATTCCTAGCATAGTAGATATATTCCACGAGAAAAGCTTCGAAGCTTTAGTGAAAGCTTTTTTGTTGTGGCTGTACTTTGTAATATGAATGGTAGGGTAGGATAGGTATGTAAGTAGAAGAGTGGGTGGTAAAAAAAAAGTTGAGGGGAGAAGAGAAAAAACGAAATTACGTTACGTTAGATTCTTTGGTAAAAAAAAAAAAATAGAAAAGGAAAAAAATTAAAATAAAAGAAAGACAGAAGACTATTGTTCGTTTGATAAATTGGAAAAGGGATACTTCGTAGAAAGGGTCAATAGTTCGTCCTAGAAAGAAAGAAATTCCTAGACTGGTTGTATTCTTTTTCTCGATAGATCGCTCGCTCGTTCGTGGCCCATTTCGTTCGTTCTATCTCGCGAAAATGCCTTTCTCGCTTCTCTACCATTCCTAAACTCGCATCCCCAGTCATCTTCGAATCCCGGTCATCTTGAAAATGGCTTTGTTTTCTTTTCATGAGCACTCGAGCAACCCTTAATCTCTAGTCTTTTAAGAGATCTTTCTTTTTACGAATAAAACATAAAGATATAGAGTGAGAGAGAAAGAAATTGACAGATACATGCAAAGATAGTGAAAAAGAAAAAGATTATGATATTAATTGCGTTAAATTAAACTACCACTACTAATAAATAATTTATTTATTTATTTATTTTACAGAATAAACCCATCTCGTTAAATGTAAAAAATTATTATTTTTCTTGTGGAGAAAAAACAAAATGAGAAAAAAAGAATAGAAAAAGAAAAGAGGAAGAAGAAGAAAAAAATGATCGAGAGAGTAAAAAAAATCTATGCAAAAGTAGGATACTGTTTCACGAATGTAAGTAATCGAAACTTCTCGTATATTTCGGTTCAACGAAGACATCGAAATTCTCTTCCCTACTTCTCCCCTCATCTTTTTTTTCTTATCCCTCGGAAAGTTTCCCAATGTACGGGTATAATGCTAGGTAGGGTAGAATCGTCGTCCGGTCTTGCACTCTCGACGGAAGTTGTTCCAAGTCGAAGAGAAACTCTATGTCTCGCTCTCTCATTCCATGGAATGCAAGTAATACATTTGCATGACCGTCCCGAAACTCCTAACCAATTTGCCCGCAAGTTGGCTAAGATTCTGGTTGGGACACACCGGTGTGTGACTTCGACTCGAATCCTGAAAGGATTAAGTCATGACCAGAACAAATTCGCCTAGATCTTTCTCTCTCTCTCTCTCTCTCTCTCTCTCTCGGTCATTATGTCGATGCATTTATGCAAATGTTAATTTCTTGGCCAACGATTTTCTTAGTTAATCTTGTTTTCTTGTAATGTATACGAAATTCAATGTCTCCCGCTTTTAAACGCTCAGCCAATTTATATTCCTAAGTGCCTGCTTCCAATCGTGGGATTAATATTTATAAAAAATCATCAATTAAAATAGAATAATGTTCTCTTTCTTTCTTTCTTTCTTTATTTATTTATTTATTTCTCTATAACTCTTTCGCGATAGATCGAAAGTATACTCTCGTAGGAAAGTGCAATTAGAGAACGAGTTCGAAGACAAAAGCAAATATCGCGGTCCGTTTGTATCCTCGCCCGCAGTCGATGTTCGATTTTCTCTCTCTCATTCTCTTTTTCTCCCTCTTTCTCTTTCCCCCCTCTCTCCCTTTTTCTCTGTCATCGATCGAAACGCGAATCCAACGCGCGAAATTGCGACCATTTGTTTCGTAACACCGCCTCTGTCGTTAATAACGGAACGTAGAAAAATATCGACGAAACAATAGTCTCGAAATGAGAGTGCAAAAAAATAAGAGTTGGAGAGATCAAAAAGTTCATCGTAATTATACGACGCGTGGTAATATACTTTGGCAAAGCGAATAACGTTAACCGTTATAAATAAAGGAGATTGAAAATGAGAAGAAGGGTGAGAAAGGATGAAAATTATGGAGAAACTGGGGAAAGAGAGAGTTTGATAATGTTATTCACCGTTCGTTTAACCGAACGATTTATACGCGATATTTCATTGCAACTCGATACAAGAGGAATTATTTTATATTATATCAGGGAAGGAAAGAAAAGAAAAAAAAAAAAATGAAGATAAACCATTATGCTCTTTCGTTGAATTTACTTTGTAACTTCGCAAACATTCAACGATATTTGTTTTTCTCTTTATTGGTCGAATATTTCAATGATTATTATTTTTATCCTTTCTTTTTTATAATTAATTATTTCAATTATTAAAAGTATTGAGATAAATCAATGAATGATGATAGGATATATACACGAGCACATTCAAACATTCATATTGTTCCGTTGATTTAAATTATTAATTTCTTGTTATTATTATTTCACCTGTTATTAACAAAATTTAATTTAAAAAAAAAAAAGAAAAATTGGTTAGTTTGATTTTACCAATTTTAAATTAAATTTCGATTTGTCCGTTCATTCCGATGACATACCAAGGAAACATACCAAGAAACAAGAATAGAACGTAGAGAATCCGAAAAGGAAAGAAGAAAGAAACTCTTCGTTGATCGGTCGCATTTTCTACCCTCTCTCTCTTTCTTTCTCTCTGTCTCTCTCTGTCTTATCTCTTTGCTATATTTATATACCAAGATCACCTTATTTCTAAGGTAGAAAATTCGAGAGCACTCAAGACGAGGGAAGCTCGATTCTAATGAGAAAGCTGATCTTGAAGAGGTACTCTTTTCTCCTTCTCCTCTTTCACCACCTCTCTCTTTCTTTCTCTCTTTCTCTCTCTCTTTCCCTTTCCCCGAAAAGAGATTCCTAGTTCGACTGGTACTTGCGTTTCCACATCAAGTCCCACATAGCCGTAAACTTTCAGGATACTTGCGTCGAGACGTTGTCGTCTTTCACGGTTCGAAAAGATCCTCTTTCCTCTCCCCCTTCTTCTTCTTCTTCTTCTCTCTATCTATCTTTCTCTTTACCCTTGAATAACCGCAAGACTTGAAGATACGTCTCGTTTCTCTCTACTTCTTCTTCTTCTTCTCGACGTTTCGTTCTTTTCCTTAAATTAAATCATCGCGCTCCCCTTAGCCGAGTTTAAATGGTAAAACGGAGTTACAAATTCCAGGAACAATTACGCGTTGTTAACTTTGAAATTTATTCAACTAACGAAGAATTTCCTAGTCTCTTTTTTCCTATTCGTCGAATAAACTATATCCTTATCTCGTTAACGACGATCCATATCGCTTTAACAAATAAAACTACTAGGTGTGATCAGTTGAGAGAATCACGAAGACGTTGGTATTGAGATCAAACGTATATTTGCACAGCCGTGAGAGCTTGTACTTGGGCAAGATGTATATTCTAAGTGCTTGTAATACCTGTGGGATAAGGGCATGGTGTTAGAGGAGAAGGAGGATAAAGGAACAACGTCCAGGAAGCTAGTGTTGTCGACTCGTGATTAGGAGTTCAATTGTTCGACGATGCAATTACAGCCATACACAAGATCTACGAATTGAATAACAGAGTTAGAGGGAGAGAAATAGGAAGAGATTGTTATAGAAACACAAGATTTCTTATCGTGTTATTAATAATTAATATCAATCTCATGGAAATGATAAAAATGATGAAAATATTTATAATCGAATATTTTTGTATTTATTATATTTTTGTATCCTCGATTAAATGCTGCTTTAGACAAACGATTAATGAAAATTTATAAATCGATTATGTTATTTCTCAATTTTAATGATAACCTCTTATCGTTGAGGTTCATTAAAGTAAAATACAATTATGTGATATTATCTCAAATCACCGATAAATATCATTGTTGAAAATAATTGATTATCCAATGCTGGCCGTAAAAGAAAGTTAAGATCCGCAATCAATTGCGTATTTCTCGTAGACGAACAACTATATCTGGCCAGAGGCTTTGAAAAGCGAACTTCTTCTTCTTCTTGAAGTTACGCGGCTCGAAGGGATAAAGACTTTGGTAGAGCCACTTGAAGGTTGGGGTTTTCTCGAGCACAACTCACAAAGGGATCCTTCCCTTTTCTTTTCCTTCTCTTCTCTTCTCTTCTCTTCTCTTCTCTTCTCTTGAATATAGCACTTCTCATTGAGTACTTGACTCCTGTTTGAAATTCGGCTGCATTCAAATAAAGATTTTTTTCGAGATTACGAAGGAACAACTACGGAGAAACAAAAAGATAGAGAGAGAAGTTTCGGATAATCATAGGTCGCACCAATGGAAGGATTATTGTTGAAAAATTTGTAGAGACTTTAGTTGTCTCGAGTGGGTAACATCGAATCCGATGATGCCTTTTTCACGTCCCTCGTTCTCTTTATTTTTTCGTTGTCCCTGTAGAGTATTTGTCCGATTTGATCTGCTCTTTATTTTCATTCATCTCTTTCTACTATTCTATCTTTCTATCTTTCTCTCTTTCTCTATTTCTTTATTTCTCTTTAATTATCTAACTCTTTCATTTCTTGTCATTCAAGAGAAAGAGAGAGAGAAAAAAAAGAGACACATCGATGATTTCAAACAATGCTTAGATTTATCGGTCTTCTTTATTAACACTTTTTTCGGATGATCTATAAAGCTCGTAAAAAGCAGGGAAGGAAAAGTCTTTTACGAAGTAGGTATTGTTTGAGTTAACGGGATTTGCTATCGTATTTCGCTTCACTATTTAATTTGTACTTTTTACCCCCTTTTTCCTATTGAACAACTAACATTGAATGGTACTCTCTCGTTAAATTTTTCTTTGTATGTTTCCCTTCATCGTTCTGATAATAAAATAAAAAAGGTAATATTCTTACAGTACTCGTTATACGTATTTACAATAGTTTTATACATATATGTATATATGTTACAAGAAATGTGTATAATGAACATGTATTAGATAAATTAACGTGTCATTATATGTGCCCATAAGTATGAAAGTAGTCTAAGTCATACATTTCTTGTTTCGAGATATTTAATGAATTGCATTTGATTTTGTATTTGAATTCCATATAATGTTGAAATTACAACTACTATCTAATGGTTCATTTTTGACGATATTGTAAAAATTACATTGAATTAGTTTAGTATAGAATGCTTGCAGTAATACACATTGCCCGTACCATATATATATATATATATATATACAATACTTTGTTCTTAAGAAAGGTTTCGAATAGATCCCTCGTTTTCAAGACACAGATCTTTTTCTTCTATCCTACTCCCCGAATGCTCTTAAATTCTTTCGACTCTTGACGAGAGGGTGGATACCACTTGCACCTTTTCGACGTATTCAACGGAACTTGACACCCAAGTCACGAAACCATCTGTTACAGTTCACTGGAAGTTTAACCTACGGTGGTTGTATTTATTCACGAGGGAAAAAAGAAAGAGAAGGAAGAGAAGGAAGAGAGAGAAGAGAGAGAAGAGAGTGAGAAAGAGTAAGTCGATCCCAGTGGTTTCACAAAAGATCTTTTCCTGAAATTCTAAGATCCTTTTGTCCAAATCTTGTTCAATACCACATGTTACAGATTTTTTTTTTTTTGAGAGCTAAAGTGAAGGAAAATGAAAATACTAAACATATATAAGTATATGTGATATTTCTATTTGAATAAATATTTCCTTGTTTTATATTATTAAATATTGACGAGATTTATCCTAACGAATTATTAGAATACATTACAAACAAATTTAATTAATTTGAATTCCAATTAATATTTCTATTTGCGGATATACATTAAAAGCGGTTTCAAATACGAGGTAACGAAATCAACGGAGCGTTTAATTAAACGATAACCGTCTATTTGTCCGGTGCACGGTGATAATAATGTTTGTACGGTGGCATGCAATAAAAAAGGGGAACGATGACTTCATAAAATCCTTCGACCCTTCGTAATTGATCCGGAGAGTTAACAACAGTTAGTACGGAACCCAGAGTGTTCGATTTTGTTACTTGCTGACAAGAAAAGAAAAAAACCTAACAGAAATTATTTGTGAATGAGACGTCAGAAAGAGGAACGAAAAAAAAAATATGACGGTAATTAAAATAAAAAAATTAATTATTTTTCTTTTATTACATTTATACCGGTATCTCTCAGTTGCATTATTATAATTATTAACGAATTTGAAACTACAATTGAAGTTTATATGCTACGATAATGTTCCTTCGATCAAAATTAAATATCTTTTACGAATACTTTTTAAATATAACGTATGTTACATAAATCAACGTTATTATCAGTTTTATTTCACATACAAAAGAAAAAAAAAAGACTAATTAAAGTATAAACATATATTTTTATTAAATATATTTTAACGAGATAAGGGCAAATAGAAAAATTTCAAAACATTTTGTAAGAACATTAAAACATCAGATATAGGTATTATATATAAATTGAAATAACTAATTATTTAGAAACATCGTCTAGGACAATGTGCATCGTTTTGTTGTTGGTGATCCTCGGATGTAAGCGGAATAGTGGCACGTGACCCAACAACCTTTCTCGAGATGCAATCGCATGTCTACACGTAAGTGTGCATGTATACGTGAATAGACTTGGTACGTGCACAACGATTGGATCCGAATAAACGATGCATTACAACACGTAGCTGCCCCTTTCCCTTCTACTTTGTGTTTCAACCCTGATTTACGTTTAAAATGAATTTACATATAAATATAAATATGTGTATCCATCTTCGTATACACACTCTTTCGTTGAATCCATTTCCAATGGACTTAGATTTTAATTTTGTACGAAAAAGGATTACAGGGAAGAGAATGAAGAAAAATTAGATTGTTTTGGGGGAAGACCACATAAGGTCGAATTTCGTCTAAATGATTCACCGGAAAAGAAAAACTAAAGTGAGACCCAACAAATTCTTTTCATGGTAGACGTGTAAATATTTATGCAATTACCCTTCTTCGGTGGGTAGACAGTGGTAAGGAAGGGAGGAGGGATCTTTATTATTTCAGAGGGTGTGTAAAGGCCACCACGCGTTCTTCCTCGAGTGTGAAATCACTTTGCTCTTTCTCATTTCCAGGAAGGAAGGAAGGAAGGAAGTGAGAGATAGAGATAGAAATATAGTGTGAGATTGAAATAAAAGGATCGAACAGGGGTAGGAAAAGAAAAACAAACGAAATGATTTACTATTTCAACCACCATACTCTCTTGTCAATCCTATAAATTAGTCCTATCTTTTCCTGTTTGTCTTTTCCTCGTACAAAAAATGTCCAAGTGTCGTAGCATAATCATGAGACACACTTGCTTCCACTAGGCTATTTTTAAAACCCTTTATCATACGAAATCATTCTTTGTTCTTCTCCTTTTTCCTCTATCTTTCTGCTTTTCTTTTTTGTTTCTTTTTCTCTTTCTCTTCTATTTTTTATTCTACTTCTTTCTTTTACCTTATACATTTTATACGCGAGTCCTTCCAGGACGAAAACAAATTTCAGAGAATAGTAAGAGAAAAAGGAAGGAAGGGGGAACGAGAGAGAGAGAGAGAGAGAGAGAGAGAGAGAGAAAGAGATAGAGGGAGATTAATTTTTCCGAGGAAAATAGGAGTCTACGAACACAAGAGGCTTCATTCCCTTTACCTTCCTATCGTCCTCCCTTTTTTTTTCATAAAATGCGACCGTAAGTCCTGGTGAGTAGAGTTTCAAAGCTGTCAAACAAAAAGGGTGAGGGTGAAAGAAAAGGAAACTCGTCGAAGGATATATTTGTTAAGTGAATCGATCAACGAAAAAGTGATTCTGATGATGGATTGATCGTTGTGTCGAATAGTTTTAGTATAATGCGACCAACGTGTGCTGGTTTTACCAATACTGTTTAAGAAATTATAAAAAGATATTTAAAAAAAAATAATAATCGAAAATAAAAATATATATACGAAAATTATTTATAGAGAAAGAAAGTATAAAATCGAATTCGAATAGAATATTTTAAGAAATAAATTAAAATCAATCATTAGAAATAAAAAACATGTATTCAAAAGTAGATCAATAGTAAGATAAGTAGATCATTAGTATATATATATATATATATAGAAACGTATTTAAATTTTATTTTAATAGGTAGTGTAATAATACTTACATATTTAATGTATTGAGAGAAAGATAGGCGAAGGTATACGTCCAAGTCAAATGAGACAAAGTATCGAGTATGTTTATAACTCACGGTGACTTCTAGGAAATTCGTTATATATAAAATACAAATAGAAAAACATTCCTTAACTACCGGCTTAGTTGAGCGTTCAATGTTTTGTTTACGTTCGTCTCTCTCCGTCACTCCTCGGCCGGTGTCGATAATCGAACGTTGTCATTTCGTCGTTAGATTTGTAATTGACCTTCGTGTATGTTCGGTACCTTTCGAGTGTATTCGTAACTACTTTTCGATAATAATCGTTAGTCTTCTTCGAACGTCGGAAGGAATAACAAGGATATAAGTTAAAGTGACATTTATTTCTCGTCGCGTGTGCGTGTATTCTTCCTATTTAAGTGATATGCATATGTGAACGAGTGTGTGTAGTGCTGAAGAGTGACATATACATATATGGATACCATGCAGTTATGGATATGGATATGCAGCATTGGATATAAAAACAAAGTACATCTAATTGTAAGATAAATTGACTATAATTTTAATAACCTTTTTAACATTCGACTGTGCACGTGGTAGGTTTCATGTTAAACATATCGTATCGATAATTTTCAATAAAAATACCTAATTGGTAATCGCGACGTTGTAGAATTTATTTTTACCGGACGCTGTATGTACGCGTTCATAATTCACACGAATAAATTTCGCTGCATTCGTAGAACTGAAAAGGATTTAAAATATGATCTCGTGTCGGATTTATTTCGTAATGATGCATAATCAACTACATTTTGAAAAGTGACAGCTCTCTTTTTTATTTATTTTTTAAATGTTTAAATGTATATATATATAGATTATAAATGCGGTAAAAAAATGTACATGTAGCATTTAATTTTTTTAGTTATGATCTTAAGTCATTCTTCGTTTGAAACATTTAACTAAAAATATAGAATGTATTTTAAAAAAGTATGATCAAACACTCTTTCTGAGCATCCCGTAAATATGTATTTACGTAGTGGAAGGAAAATAGAGATAGAGAAATGTACCAGCAGGAAATGTCTGTGATACAATTTTCGAATAATTTACTTCTTCCTAATACATCATTTTCGTGATTTTTTTTATCTCTCTTTCTCTCTTTCTCTCTTTTCTATTTTCTTTGAAGTACATAGTATATATACGTAGTATTTCGTTTAACGAGAGATGCATAACTATTTTTCTCTCTTTTTTACACACTATACTTTCCGAAGGCGAAAAATATTCACTGAGAATTGCAGCTAGCTCGTTACGTCCTTAAACCTCGCGAAACGCGAACACGCCACTCAACAAAGTCGAAGGGAGTTTTTTACGTGCGTATTTTCGGTAAAAATATAACAGATATTACGGAACGTATCTATTTTTCTTTCCATCCTTCTTTCTTTCTTTCTTTCTTTACTTCTTTACTTCTATGTTTTGACTTAACATCACTCTCTTTCTCTCTAAGTACATCATTTTCAGAACGTCATTCCCCAATTTCTTTTCCACTTGACATGTTACGATTCGAAAAATAACTTTACTTTCTTTTCCTCTATGTAGATACATTTACAAGCATACTCGTATGTATATACGTGTACAATTCACAAATCTATCAACTCTTTTGTATGTTTCTGTTTTGTTTTATTCTTGTTGTTTTTTAAAACATTTACCAAAGGATTGAACATGACAAAGCATAGAAATTTGACGAATAAAAATAGAAAGAAAGAAAGAAATGGAATGAGATGCATCACCTGTTTCTGAAAGAAGGAGTCGTTATTGGAATAGTAAGTTTCAGATGGTTGAAGTGAGTTGTGAGGGTGGAAATGGGGGAAGTTGTCGATGGTAGAAATATAAAATAGGTAAAAAACGTAACGTAATAAATCGACGGATAGAAAGATATTCTTTCTCTTTCTCTCTCTGTTGGTCGGAAGATTTTCGCGTGTAAACACGATAGACGTCTCGGTATATTGATAACAACAGGGAACACGTATATAAGTTTGTATATATATACACACATACACAAATATATATGGTATATGGGAAGAACGCGTGTTGTCTGTGGTTTAGAATAGGAAAAGAGGAAATAAAAGTCAGGAAATGGTCGCGTGGCATCGAATTGAACTGAATCAACGAATGACAGGAAGACTTGGTGAAATATTAGCAGTACAACGACCGCCCGAAGGTGGAAAACCTTTCATATATACTTCCATTTTCATCTCTTATTCTTCTTTCTTTTATGGGGGTTAGATCGTGTTTGTTTGCTGCACACGTCATACTTCATTCTCGATTGATTCTAGAATCTCCATCGTAAATAATGTATTTCTCTTTTCCAACCAGAAAACCCGGACCATTTTATTCTATTATTCGTTTATATATCACAACGCGTTTTTATTTTTATAAATCTCGTTAGATATTATTTTATTTACACAATAATAACATATAGAATTTATAAAGTTTCAATATTTTTTCTCTGATTTAATTAAAACGAAATATTTCTTTTTAAAACCTACTTGCAAACGAATTAATAGAAATACCTTGATTCTTTGTATGAAATATTTATTGTGTTTCTTTTTTTTTCATAGATCGTATTAGAAACATTCGTATGAATAAATTCTATTGTTAATAACGATCTATCCTTTATAAATTTTCATTTTGTGTGTATGTATATAATTCCTAATATTTATTTCACAAATGTTTAGTAATTACAGTATATAAAAAAATACTTTCTTTCACAACATACATATTTGATTAAAAAAAAAAAAAGAAATAAAAAAAACATACAATCGATCGATTGGATAAAAATGATAATTTCGATGCCAGAAATATACGATGGAATATCTTATCGAGAAAATCGTAAGTTGTTCCCTTGGAGGATCTAAAGAAAGTATAAATAAATGGACGACTAGCTTGTATTTCTCTCTCTTTCTTTCTCTCTTCCTTTTCCACTAGGAATTACGGATATAAGGACGATATAAGATCAGTAGGATACTCCAAAGAAGGAGGAAACTGTACTATTCCATCTCGGTCGTGGGATACATAAAATCTATAACGGTTTTTGCGGATCGGATCATGAATGGTATCGATCTTACGAGGTGATAAGAAAAGAAAAGGGCTCGTGCACCATCGTCGTTCCACGTGATTTTCCGAAAATTCTACAACGTAGTCGTTTTCAAAGAGAAGAAGAAAATGAAGAAGAAGAAGAAGAGAAAGGAGGAGGAAGAGTACTTTGGAATATGGGTGGGGACAAGAAAGATTGCGAGGTGTGGTGGGGGTGTAAAAGAGTAAAAAGAGGATTCACATCCTATCTCCTTTTTTTTCCACCTCCCTTCCTCACTTTCTCCCCCGTACAGTTCCCTACACTTCGTCCGTTTTATTTCTCCCTCACGATCGTACAATAGGACGAGAGGACTCGTTTCATCGTTGGGTTTCTCCTTCATTTCTGAGCAACGAAGACTCGTAGATTTTCTTCCAAGTACTTGTTTCAGAAGTCTTATAACTTTTATACGTTTCGGCGTTCCATTGTA
Organism: Mischocyttarus mexicanus; assembly: GCA_023678845.1. Lineage (NCBI taxonomy): Eukaryota > Metazoa > Arthropoda > Insecta > Hymenoptera > Vespidae > Mischocyttarus > Mischocyttarus mexicanus. The sequence continues at coordinate 2,381,955 of JACGTP010000010.1, forward strand.
TACCGCTACTTCTTCGCGAAAGAAGGATAAGTAAGGTAGGAAGAGAAAAAGAAATAAAGAAAGAAAGAAAGAAAGACAAAAAAAAAAAGAAAAGAGATTTTGAAGCCAAGTAAAATTGGGTGAATAAATATAGCGGAAGGTTAGTAGTGGTCGTATTTGCGAGTAGGTACCTTTACAGTTTCAACGTTCGTTAGTGCGAATGAAAATGATAGTAATAATTAAAACGTCCAGATTTCGACTTTGTTTAAATATTCAAAATGAGAGAGAGAGAGAGAAAGAGAGAGAAGATGGGGCAAGAATTTTAATGAAAGAAAAAAATAATGAATTGTTGTTTTAATTAAACTACTTTTTATCATTGAGAATTATGATAAAAAAGAGGGGTTATTAATTTTTCGATAATTGTTTCATTATCGTATCAAAAATAAAATACTAATGGTAAATTTAATCGATAAGAGATAAGGAAATGTTGAATTTGTATTTATATGAAAGTGATAGGAGAAAGAGAAATTAAGTATTGTATTGTATTGGATATTAAACGAAAAGTTGGTAACGAATGTGCATAAATAACTCTTTTGGTTTATCAAGGGCGTATATCTATCCCATGTAGAGTAACCAGACGTATCGATAATCGAAACCGAAAGCCGAAGCGATGACAAATGCTTTTATCATGTGCGGCCACTACCTCACGACTGGTGCAACACGCCAACGGTACGTTAATAATTCGTGGTCTCGCGTACATCCGATTTTCCGAAAGTTAGTTTTGCTTCTCGAGGGTATTGGTGCTAGAATATAAAAAATAAGCTTTAAAGAATATTTTTCTATTTCTTTTTTTTCTTTTTATGGCGAATTTGAAAACATGGTAAATCTTCATATAAATATAGGAAATATTCGGTGCAAATAAATATCTTTTAAAAAGAAAAAAAATATATATATATAATATTATTTTTTATTTTATTAATTCGTGTTTTTTTTTTATGTAGTTCATAGCATTCAAAGGGTTAAATCGATCACAAATAATGAGGATAAATAATGTATTTTTAATTGAAAAAAAATAAGACAGGAGATATACGATTACTAACGTTTGACTAGGTTTTAAAATAAGATATTCTTCATATTAGGAACAAGTTAGCTTTCATCTTATAAAACAAAGAGGACCATTTTCTCGATACCCAATGTCTCTTTTTCTTTTCAAGTTAAAACGGTCATTGAGATCTAGAAAATCACTGGAGACATTTGCCAGACGTTGTCCTTCTTACTATCTTTTTAATAAAAGACCAGATTTAAGTTTCAGAAACGAGACAAATCTTCGCATTTATATTCCCTCTTGAGTTCTCGATTCGTAGACAAGGTGAACTCGTCGTTGCTTTTAAATGGTCCTTTTGCTTTCGTCGTCGTCGTTTTCGTCAAGGAAGAAGACTAAGACTAAGACTAAGACTAAGACTAAGACTAAGACTAAGGCTAAGAATAAAAGAATAAAAGTAAGAAGGAAAAGGAAAAGAAAATGATAAAGATGAAGATGAAGAAGTAAGACGAGGTGGGAATCAAATGAGCGTTGGGTAATTAAGCGGATTTGGACACTCTCGAATACGAGCTCCTTTCAAGCAGAAGAGAGAAAAGAAAAGAGTTAAAGATATCTGAGCACCCTTTTCGTTTTCTCTCTCTTTCTCTCTGTATCTCTCTTTCTCTTTCTTCCTTTCTTTCTGTCTCTTTCACTTCGTTTAAACCACGAACACCGCTCGGCGATTAATTACAAGAGATTATGCCTCGCGATCAGAACGTTCGTTCCGTACCTCTTTTATAATCTCATAGGCCCTCTATTTCTGCCTCTCTTTGTTTCTCCCTTTCTTTTATTATTCTTTCTTTCTTTATTTCTTTCTTTCATATTTTCATTTGAAATTATACCTAACGGGGTCCCTTCTTTCAATTTATATTTAATCTAGTTTGATCGAGATAAAAGAATTAACCTGGCTTCATTTTTGGTATTTCATTAAGAAAGAAACAAAAAAAAGACAAAATTTAATAAATAATTGCAATCGTTGTTATATTTTCATGTATGAGTATATCAAATCAAGGGAAGAGTGTTAGGGTAATAAACTAGAATACTAGATCAAAGAAAAAAATAAAGAGAGAGAGAGAGAGAGAGAGAGAGAGAGAGAACTCGATGCAGTAACCGATCCAACATTTTCGAGGGTTAGTGGTGGGGAGTGGGTGGGAATGAAAGGAACGACCTACTTGCTGCGTAAAAAAGATAGGAGAAGTTTCAAGAGAAAGGATGATTGAAAATAGAGGAAAAAAGATACGAAAAAGGACGGAAAAGAAGTAAAAGGAAGGGGAAAAAAAAGATGGAAGAAGTGGTTGGAGGGGAGTGTTGGAAAAGTTTTTCCATACGATGCATGAAATAGAGTCTCACTCGGTCTGAATGACATTGCACAACAGGTACAGAAACTGGGAGTTAGAAACGTGTGTCCCAAAAAAAGATGTTTTTTTCTCTTTCCATTCTTTTTCTCCGGTTCTTCGTTTCATTCGATTATGGTAGGAATAACAGGAAGAATATAGAAGAAAATGGGGATGTTCGTTCGTCCGTATGTCTCCTTTTTTTTTTTTCTTTTTTCTCTTCTCCATCCTCCCTGCCCCCTTACTCTGTTTTTCTTTATGTATTACCCTGATACTACCGTATACGTGTGTTTGGTATAATACCCCAAATGTATGTGTGTTAGAGCCAGCAGGTATCATTATACGTATGACTAGCAATTTAGGTAGAAGTGCTTTTCATTGCAAACGCACGTGTCGTAGCTTATGGCTTTGCCTTTCTCTCTTTCATTCAGTTTTCATTCTTCCCTTAATGTACCTATACGCCAAGAGAGAGAGAGAGAGAAAAAGAGAGAGAGAGGTGCCCTGGTTTCGCATTTTAACACGACGCAATTTTTTTTGTTTTTTTTTTTGAGACCAACTCAACGAAAAATCGGTCCGCGAAAAATGTCTGCTCTTTTTTACTTTTTTATTTCTTTGTTTTTGTTTTATTTTTCTTTTTTCTTTTTCACATCCTTTCCTTTCATTCAGCTTCCACCATCCTCTATGTCTGTACGTCTGTCTGTCTGCCTCCCTGCCTCCCTGCCTCCCTGTCTGTCTGTCTACCTTACCGTCAGTCAGAACTCGTCTGTCTATCCAACCCTTTTTTTCCTTCATTCGTTATTTCAATGTTTTTTCACGTCCTACTTGAAAATTTCGTATCGACCTACACACACAACAACTATCATTCGTGTTAAACGTAAACCTTTTGTAGAGGTATACGTTCGCATGTCCATGATGATACTATTTCCTGCACTAAATATACCTAACTTGGCTACAGCACAGATTTTCTCTCTTTCTCTGACTCTCTGACTCTTTCACTTTCTTCCTTTCTTTATTTCTTTTTCTCTTTATTTCTTTTTTTTCTTTCTTTCTTTCTTATTAGCTATCCGGTACTTACTATTTTTTTTCTTTCTTTCCCATCCCTCGATTTCCAGCCTCCGGCCTTTTTTGTTTTCATCAATCCTTCTTCCCCGCCCTTTCGTCTTTTAGATTTATTTTTTCTTTATCGTAACGCGTAATGTAAGAATACAAGCCAAAAGTATGTATATATTATTATATATATATATATATATATTTATTTATCAGCTGTATCTTTGGTCTTATTTTTCCTCGGAGTGTCATTTATCTCAAGAGAAGAAAAAAAAAAAGGAAAGAAAAAAAGTAGACCTCTCGATAATAATAGATGTCAATCTTTATATACGTCGATAAAAAAATATATACATAATATTCTTGTAGTTATATTTTTCTTCGTTCTTTTTCCTTATAAAACTCGAATATTCTTCTTCTTCTTCTTCCTCATTTTTTCATTTTTTTGTTGTTGTATTATTTTTATTTCTATTTTTTATCATTCCCTTTTTCCAAGTATAGACAAAACCATGCCAATGGTACTTCCCCTCGTGCAAGGAATAAATACTAAATCCTCTATATCGTATATATCATTACGAATCTCGAATTATAAGTAAGTATTTTCAATACTTACTTATTTGATCGTTTCTTTGATTATATTCTCGAGAAAAAATTCTAAAACGTTCTTAAACAAACGTGTCTTACATTCTAAATGTTAAGTTTAGCCATCGTTAAAGAAAATAATCGCGTAGTCGGATTCCATTGCTATACTTCAAAGGTCCTCGACCGGTGGCAACGTGGCGTCTCGTAAACTTGGCATACTTATCCGATACAAAAATTAGATTCCATTCCACGATCCTGGAATAACCAAAATAGAAGTATCGAAGAACACGAGGGAGAGAGAGAGAGAGATGACTACAATATTTCGAATTGTTTTCTCACAAATTGTTTTATTATTATTATTATTATTATTATTATAAATTCTTTAACGAATTTTTCTTTAGTAAAAAACAAGATACGGTATTTTATCTCTCGATGGAAGTTTCTTCTTTTTTGTATCTTCCATAATCAATTATTATCATCACCCTTTGCACAGATGAAGCAACGAGAAAGATAAAAAAGAAAGAAATCGTTTCGATTATTTCAATATTAGAATATTTCGAATATTTTCTCAATCTTCTGTTACGTTGGTCTATATTTGAAATCCTCATGTTAATTATGTTCCTTTTTATTTTTCTAATAAAGAAAAAGTGAAAAAAATAAAAATAATTTCCATTCGGGAGAGATAGATTTTTATTGTTTTTCGTTTGATGCTGCTGCAGTGAATATTTTATTCAGCAATCGGTCGAATAAAACGATGAAAAGATTACGCGCATCGGAACGATCGCTAAAGAAATTTGGATCGGTCTCCCCCTCTTCCTCTTCTACTTCTAGTTTCTCGTCCTATTGTTTTATCATACAAAAGCGTTTACGTTCTGTACGTGTTGGTCGGAAGCACCGTATGGCGCTACGAAGAACGAAATAACCGGAGTTCATGGCTTGGCATCCGATGAAGCAGAAATAGCTCGCGCTTATCGATGCTTATACACCGTGTCTTCGCATAGTCAACCTTTTTTCTTTTTTCTTTTTTTTAATTTTTCTCTCTCATACTCTCATTTTTACCTTGGCACACGTTTTGCGTATCTTACGATACTTAACTAACTGATATTCAAATTATTTCAAATACGAAGACAAAATATTCATTTTTTCCTTCCTACATTATTTTTTCTTCTATAATTAAAAAAAAACATGTTTATTTCGCAAAAATATATAAATAAACTTCAATTAATTATATTCTACGTGTATTATTACGTGTGTTTAGATATTATCTCATTCTGCGGCTTCATTTCTCTGCATTTTCTTTCATAAAATGCTAAAATGAATTATGTTCACGTATACGCGTCAAATGTGAACTTGGAGATATTAATTAAAGAAAGAAAAATGGAAGAATTTCTTTTTCGTAATGAGTTCGTGATATTAAATATATTTGAGATTAGAATGTATAGTAAAATGTAAATATTGTATTCAAATATACGAATAGTTTTCTTATTTTTCTTGTTGCATTTTTTTTTTTTTACAGAATAATACTCGTAACTCGACTACCCCTATGTCCCAGACGTGATGAAATTTGCAAGATTAAAGGTAGAGAAACGCAGCGTGGATTTTATGGGATAAACGGGAAAATATGAGAATATCTACGGGAGATGCCTCGTTTCGAGAGTACATCATCGCGTATCTGTTTGGTTTAATCGAACATCGGCTCCAAAGTGATCCGTCCCTTTTTTTTCTCTTCTTTTTTTTTTTTACTTCTATTCGATGGAGGTTTTGTATTTTGTTTTGTTTCTTTTTTTGACACAAATAGTTACCTAATCCTTTAACACGACAAATTTTTACAAGCTCGAGTACATATGTGTGTACGTACCAACATATGTATATATACACACATACATGTATTTATAGATCATACTAGAAACGTCGTTTCCCAGAACTTTCGTGCTGCTGAGTAATATTGTTTTATTTTTTAACCAATTTATACACATTTCTAGTATTAAAAAAATACGTGTGTGTATATATACTTATGTTCGTTATAGTTCAATATCGCGCACTGTTTAACACTGATCGATTTGTTGCAACGTTCCTATTTTTCTTCTCTCTCTCTCTCTCTCTCTCGCTCTATTTCATTTTTATTTCCAATCACTGGTATTATTATTATTATTATTGAAGTTCTAATTATGTTTCTTTTTTGTATTTCTTTTTTTTTAATCTTCGGTTTCTTTTTTTTAAGATAAATACGGTTAGGTAATAACATTCTGTCAGGGTAGAAAAATTTTTAGGAAACGTCATTATTTTTTTCGTCGTCTTCTGCTTGTCAGGCGAAACAAAAGTAGGTTATACCCACATGTATAAAACAGGCGAGAACTGATGTCACGGACGAAGCTAAATTTCATTACTCATGCTTCGTTTCGACGTGCGATTATACGCTCGGAAAGTACTCGTGATGGCAAACTCAAAGCCTCTGATGGTTGTCTCTCACTCTCTCTTTCTACCCTCTTCCTCTTTCTCTCTCTCTCTCATACTCTCTCATACTCTCTCTTGCTGGTCGTCGAGTCCTCTTACCTACCATCGATTTTCCTTCCAAATTTCATGCTAATAGTCTCTAGCCCCTACAAGCTTGCTCAGAGCATAATTTAGACAATTAACACGTTGGGTACCACCAGGTTGGCTATTTTCACCTGACTTTCCGTTACGCTCGCATAAACGACCCATGGATGGCTTACGCTACTGCATTTATCGTTAATTATTAGAAAAGATTAATTATATTTATTCATCAAGCTAATGGTAATTAATTAATTGAAGAAAGTAGTGTAATATATGAAAAATTTCGCGATTACGTTTTTGGTTTACGTAACAATCATAACTCCAACCTACGCTCTTTCAATTCTGACGTAAGACGAATCATTTCTTATCCAAGTTTACGAGACACTGTTTTTTTTAAATCTACACAGTTATTAAGGAATTTCCAGCAGGATTATACACAATAAGACCAAATACTTAAAACGTTTTACAGAAAATAAAGAAACAAAATTTTATAATATCCAATTAAAAAATGTAACTACGATCGAAATGAATCTCTCTTACAATTGTGTAAAATTAGAAAAAAAAGAGGAATCGGTGTGTGTTCTGTAAAATTCCCTACCTTGTTTAATCGACAATATGAAAATGTGGAGATTTGGAAGAAACGATTGATTTGAAAAAAATGGAAATTCTGTTTTTTCTTTTTCCTCAAAAACTTCATCATTCGCATCAAATTTTAATTGCCAGAAGACCGAAATTGATCGAGCCGGGATATACGCGTACAATATCGAGACTCGTTAATCTACAACAGAAACAGGAAATACCAATCTGAATTTTACTTCTATAGTATCCCACCACCATTCTCTGTTGTTAATGGAAAACGTGTCAAACGTTTTCATTCGGGAAAGAATCGCTTATCATTCCTGTCGATTTCATCGCGAAGGTCTCTATTTTGCTTGTTCCTTTTTTTACCTTTTCTCTATCTCTTTCTCTCTTTCTATCGAAGATATTCTTATCCTTGAAGAATTTCGATGCTCTCCAGAATAGCACAAATATCTTGGTGACAAGAAAACGACGACAGTGTTCTTTGGACGAACCGAAAGAGGCGAATGTTTTTGTCCGACCGCTTGTGCTTTTCTCTTTCTCTCTTTCTCTCTTTCTTTTAAGATTATTTCTGTTCATCCAAAACGACATTCTCGATGGTAGAAGAAAAAGGAGGTAAGGAAAACGAGGACAAGGGAAGAGGCAAAGCGAAGAATATTCTGCACATAGTCGTTCCATTGGAATGCCGAAGATGCGTTTTACCAGCTGGTACTTTTCTCCATTCTCGTTTATGCTTTTAGATTTTTCTTCTTATTTCTTCTTTTTTTTTTCCTCCCTTACAATATTTAAAACGAATTCTTCGTATTCCCTTATCTTATTTTTTCAATCTCCTCCTTGTTTATCCAAAAAAAAAAGAAAAGATATTTTGTTATCGTTTTTTTTTCCTATCTTGTCGTCTCGTGAACAAATTATAATTATGTTCATTATAAAGACGATTAATTTTACCTGTCGAGAGTTAGGCATGACATTTTTTTATTTTAACGCTAATAAAAAAAAATGAGCAAACGTATTGATAAAATAAGAGATTTTGTATTGTATAACGTCAATTTGAAAGAGAGAAGAAAATAAAATAATGTCTCTTAATTTTGAGCGTTAATATCCAAATGGTTGGTTGGCTTCCAAAAATAAACTTTTCTTTTTTCTTCTTTTCTCTTTTCGTGTGGCAAAATTCTCAGCTGCCAGCGGGAAGTCGTTTGAATGAACGCCCTCGAACTATGGCTACGAGCGGACATTGTGCTAGCGTAATGTTCCGCTTATGAATGTGGCTAATTTCCCTCGGTAACGCAGTACCGTAATGCTTTCGTTCCATTTTAAATTCGAGTTTTCGATAGCCGATGGAATTAAGCTTAATTGTTTTAGCCGTTGTTAGTGTTCAATTAAAATTACAGAATTACAGGGAGTGCTTCGCTCGTTCTACGAGGTTTAATCGATTAAATCGGTTCAATCGGGTCATACTGATCGACGAACGAGTTAATCGAATCTGATACGGATTCGAAGAAAACATATTAGCGTAGGAACAATGAAAACCATATCATGATGATTTCTCTTGAGAAAAATATATGCTATTGGATTTTTTAAGAAGAAGAAGGAAGGACGGGATGGGAGAAAAATACTTTCTAAAAAGATTTTTCAATTCATATTTAATTTGTTATTTTTTATATAATGGTATGATTAATGTTTGGGAAGAAAAAAGAATTGCACAAACCGAACGGTGTGAAATTGTTATTAAAATTTATTTATCGATCAAATAATATCATAGAGAGAATAATAAACGTACAAAACAATAATTCTTCCAACGGTATTTATCGGACAATTTAACATTTTCTATTTAAAATATTTTCCTACGAGTTGCGTGTAGCAGCAGTTCGGTTATTTCCGAACATGCTATTCTCTATGTTTTTGAGGTTGGAAATTGGCCGTATCGACAATACATAAACTTCTATGATTAAAAAAGCTCGAGAGAGAAAGAGAGAGAGGGAGATGGATAGAACAAGGGAGAAAACAAAATAACAACTAAAATGTAAAGGTACGAAAATATATTGACCAATAGAAATTTATTTCGTGGTTGATGGCTTTTATCATTGGAGTAGTAAAACAAAAAAGATTAAAAAATGAACAATGGAAAAATCAACGAGGTGTGTTAATTAATAATGGGTAGAAAATCGATATTAAACTTTTTTCGTTTTATTAAAACGCCAATTCTATGTGTTATTCCATTCTCTGTATCTCTCTCTCTCTCTCTTTTTTTATTTTATTTATTTTTTTTCTTATAATACTCTTTGTTGCATTAATTTAACACTTTGCTATAAATTTTGCAGTAAGTCACAACGAATATATAGAATTCGATATGAATTTAATCAGCAAAGACCATTCGGGTAAATTTCAATTCGAACGTTGTCCGCCTTGTTCGTGGGGATTAGCTTACAATTAGTTCTCTTATCGAGTAAAAGAATTAAAGTTCACTTCGTGACAGGGAATGGCGTGAACGTAATAATCGATGGATCGAATATTCGTTCTTTCATTAAAAAGTTCGTAGGGGATAAAACGTATAGGACATATCGTTTCCGTCAAGAGGATGAATCGTTATGAATCTCGCGGTAGTATTTTTGAACGTTTTGTAAACGGCGCGTTACAATTTTGACTGGGACATAATAAATGGGATTTTCTGCTGGTCGGCTTTGACAGGATGACGCCCCAATTTAACGAGCAACGTTTATCAGCTAGCGTACCAAAAACCGGCTCTATTCCTACATTTCTCTCTCTCTTTTTCTCTCTTTTTTTATCTCTTTCTCTCTTCTCTATCACACTCTCTCTCGTCCTCATTTTCTCTGATTCTCTTTTACTCTCTTTTCGTAGCTTTCCGTTATATAGAGATGCGTGCAACTTGTGTCCCTATTGTATTTACTCATATGAGTTATACGAGAGAGCATGCAATTTTGAATATGATGATAAAGAGTCGGATTTTCTCTCCCTTGTATTAACAAACTAGGTATACGTTGCACCTATAAATGAGAGTTTAGCTATAGCATTGCATTGCATTGCATTGCATTGTATATCTAGCGATATTCTCCAATTATTCTGCTGTTTTGGTATCGATAAGGTTGGACATTTTCAGTGCTCGTAATTTGGGATTTCGATGATTTAGAACATTACCTACGCGTAATATATTAACGTTAGAGAGAGAGAGAGAGATATTAATTTATTTATTTATCTATATCAACAATATTGTAACAGTTAACATATCCACGAGTATATTACTAGATGTATCGGAACTATAAGAAAAATATAGAATTTTCGTGATAAACTAGAAAGGGCGCTTGTCTTCTCGTTAATGGATGAAACAGAATGGGTCTTGACTTTGGAGGAAGGAGAGTTTCATTAAACAGCCGGTAAGCCGGAATTCCTTATCGAGCGAGGAGACGTTGGAAAACTCGATTAAGGCTCGACGGGCGTCACGTTTCTGCCAGGGAGTATCGCTCATTCGCATTCCATCGGTGGTACTCGATGAAACTCGTTTCAGAACGCTTGAATCGTTTAAACTCTTCCAAGTGCATCCAAAGAGTAAGAGAAACAGAGAAGGAAAGAGAGAGAGGGAAAGAAAATGAAAGAGTAAGAGAGATCAGCTTTCCAGCGTGAACACGTCTTGTCCGCGAACTTGCTTTTCCTTCTACTTCTTCTTCTTCTTCTTCTTCTTCTTCTTCTTCTTCTTCTACTTTTGCGTACTTGCCACGTGGCAAGGGTCTATTTTGAGTCACTGTTTCGGTTAACTTTAAGTTTTCCTGAGTTCAACGTGCATCGTGGAACCGTGCCAACAAAATGTTTCTTCGTACAATAAGCCGTTGAGTATGTATGGTTTATACAGTCGGTGAAACGATGAATCTTAATATATTATTATTTTCTCCAAGGATTTAGAAAATAATCGATCCTTCTCATCAATTTCTATTCGTCATCTGTCACAAGTTCATATTTCATTTGACTTAACTGTTTTAGATTGTTTTCTCATACTTTATTCTTCGTCTTAATTAAACTTCCTACAATGTACTCTCTTTCTCTCTCTCTCTCTCTTTTTCTTTTTCAATAAATATATTTAAAGATAGATGGTTCTATAAGTAGGTTATATATTAATTCAATTTAAGTTTTCAATCTCTTTTAAAGAAGAACAAATCGTAAAACTATCGACGAATAAACTTTTTCATCCCGACTTACTTCAACTCGAAATGATCAATTTAAATTTTATCTTATAGGTATATACCTGTTTATTTTTTCTCTCCCTCTCTCTCTCTCACTTCCACTCTTTCTTCCTCTATCTTTGTTTCTCGTATATTCCCTGTCCGATTTACTTCAATTTTCGAAAAGTTCTTTAAAATCTCTCACGTATATCGCGTTTTATCCGTGACATTTTTATTGCCTCGTAACTCTTCGTCGAAATACGACATAGAATTTGGAGTAATAAGCTGTACGATTTAACCATCCAAAACCATTTCGTTCGTGCACGTCGAACCGATCGCATTCAATACGTTAGAAAAGGTTTTCTCTTTCTCTCCCTTTCTTCCTTCTTCCCCCCTACTATCGATGGTGCACGTCGATTTCAACGCCTGCCAGACGGCAAACTCTTTCTTTTTCTCTTCTTCCTCACCCTCCACTTTTTTCTTGTCTCCTTCTTCCTCTTTACACTCCTTACACGATAAAACTTATCTAGAAACGGTCCTCTCAAAGGAGTCGTTAAATTATCTTGGATTTCTCTTCTCCTTCATCTTAACTTCCTCATCCTCTTCCTCCTCCTTCCTCGTTCCAATCCCTTTTCCTCCTGCCTTCTCTCCCTTCCCCTTCTATCTTTCTATTTACATCGACAATTTTACGAGAGTATATTCTACACGTTGGAACGATCGAATTCGCATTTATATTCTAATTTCATCTCTCTCGATTTCCATTCGTTCCGATACTTTCGTAACTCGAGAGCATAGGTATTCGAATTATCTCTAAATTTTCTCCGTTTAGGTTGATAACTTCGATAGAGATACATACTCACGTGTACACACAACACACATGTACATACATAACGTAAAACGCGAAGTATTTAATTTCAATTGATATCCTATTCTATTTTTCGTCGTTAAAAATATATCATTTTATTTGTAATTTTCAAACGACACAATGATGGGAAAAAATTATTTCGAAATGTGGAAGATACAATATCTATCGAGTTTTTAAAACGTTCCGTTATTTGATAATAATATTTAGAGAAATATATAATCTAATTGTAAGACGATTTATTAGACAAATATAAACTACGCATTCGTTAGATGAGAAAATTCTGTGTATACTAACGTAGGCAGAATGCACCCATAGAGAATCGTATTGCACAGATAGAACTTAGGTACGTACGTTTAATTATCGTCCGTCTCTTACAGAACGTAGGCACTTCTCTCGAACAGGTTATTCGTGGGACGTGAAAATCTACACAAGATATTCGATGACACACAAGGATTAAAGGAGAGAGAGAAATGCGTACGAATTCGTACTTACATGTACGCGTTAGTCACGCGGTTCTTGACTATTCTCTCCTCTATCTTCTTCTCTTTCTCTCTCTCTCTCTCTGCTTCTCTTTCTCTCTCTCTCTCTGTCTCTTTGCATATCTGCCTATTTCTCTCTTTCTTAACCTGCTTCTCTGTGTGCACGTGTCTCTCTCTCTCTCTCTCTCTCTCTCTCTCTCTCTCTCTCTCTATCTATCTATCTATCTCCCTCTTTCTTCCTCTGTGTTTATCTATCTCTCATTCTCACTTCCCTGTCCCGATTGCTATTTCCTTAAGGAAATTTCTCCTATCTTGACGTAACACGTACGCTATTATGCAACGTCATGTTCTTTAACATATTTGGATACACGTACAATTAGATTTTAGAACGCGATTAAAATTTTGCTTCATTAAAATCATATAATATTTCTTTCAACGTATTTACGTAATTAAATAAACGTTAATGAAATCTTGTTCGTGACTGTCCGTGCCGTTTAATAAAGAAAAAGAGAGAGAGAGAGTCACGAGATAATAGTAATAATAATAAGTAGTATAATTAAATAAAAAAGAGGGAAAAATGATTGTAACTGTGTGACGTGATGGAATAGAAGAAAAAAAAGAGATTTAATTTGTCGTAAAAGAGATATTGAAGGATTTAAAATAAAAAAAGTGGGTATAGAGGTAAAAGAAAAAAGAAAAAGAAAAAAAAAAAAGGAGATAAAAAAAAATATCACGGAATTAACACGCGCATACATGCATACACGGTTATACACGGAGAACAAAGCATCAAGTGCATAGAGATTTTTATTAGAGGTCAGTACCGGGTGACGTTTCAATTACAATTTCATTTACGGTATATCTCGGTTAAATGTGCACGCTCGGTGAACCAAGTTCGTGGTGTACGCAAAACGTCGATCTCGTCGCGAGACTGCGTTGAATTTCATCACTGTAAAATAAAGAGAAAAAAGGATAAAAAGAGAGAGAGAGAGAGAGAAGCTAATCTATTTAATCCAAGAGATGAAAAATTGTTCCCGCGTTGAGGCTCGTTTCGCTTATCGTATTATTATTATTATTCCTTAAGGAGAAAAGGGTTCTGCTGAAAGAGAATGAGGTGACACATTTTCAATATACGCCCGTAACCCACCCACCGACAGTCTATATCCCTCAATGCGTTAGTGTTTGTGCGACTGTCTCTAACTCTTGGATGGTATCCAAGATCCCGTCGGTCGCGTGACTTTAAAGAGAATTTCTTCGTCGGTTTATCAAGGCGACGCGATATCATCGTCGATTCGGTATCCTTCCTATCTCTCATTCTCCTTGAAAATCCTTCTATGAATTTGACCGGCATCGCGGTGTATTCCGCCTTTCTCGCTTTTGTTTCGAAGATCATTTTGGAAATGGTCCAGATACGATGCTGCGTCCGACGTTCTCGTTATTGCCTCTTCCATCTCAACGAGAATAGGAACCTCTTTCGAAGATCTTTATGTCCGACTGTCTCTTCTTCTTCTTCTTCTTAAAGTGGGTGACGAGGAGGAGGAGGTGAAAGAATAGAAGAAACGAAGGGAGGAAAGGGAAAATAGAAAGGAAGATCTTTCAATGTTACAACCATCCACCCAGCACATCCAGCCCTCTTCGAGATCGACGACGTGAAAAGGAATGAAAGTCCCTTCGTGGTCACCTAGAGTGCGTTTTATCTCGCTACTTTCGCCCTAGATTCGCAAGGACAACGCATTTTCTCTCCTTTAAAACTCCCACCGTAATCGCTTTTCCGTGTTATCCTACGTCCCGCTCAATTCGAATCCGAAACTTGCCGTACTCAGCTCTCTCTCTTTCTCTCCCTCTCCTTCTTTCTCTCACTTTTCTTTCTCTTTGTTTCCATCTTTCTTCTATCCATCTCTGTCTACCTCTTTCTCTTTCTATCTCTCCCTGTTTCTCGATATATATAAAAGTACATTAAATATTTATTCAATGGTTTACTTTCATTCTATTTATTATTAAAAGATATTCTTTACAATTAAATATTAATTATTTTATTGATTCTATCATCTTAATTATTCGTTAAATGTTTTTCCCTTTTTCTTTCTAACTTAAATTCTAAAAAAAAGTATGTAAATTATATGTGTACATATATTCCTCTGTTTTTACTAATATATTACTAAACTTATCGGGAAGAAGGAAGGGTGGGAGGGGAGGACTGAATTAAACGATTATATATACCGATCAATTTAAATTTCAATTTTATGATAACACCGCAGGGGTGTTTATATTGCGGAAACAAGAAATAATAAAATGTTTAAAAAACATAAAGATTCAATGTTGAAGAACAATATTTAATCAATCGGATAGAATAACTTAAATAACTAAAAAGACTTAACGCTGTTATGCGTTTCATTTCTTTCGATCTTTATTTATTTTTCTTTTACATTAAAGAATCTTGGTCTTAATTAAAACATAAAAACTTCTCTCCTTAATGTTTGACACGACCTACGAGGGCACGGATTTCGCGACAAGTTAGAGAAAAGCTCGTAAATTATCGTTAACATAAATCATGAGCTCGCATTCGTTGCCTACACACGAGGGGTGGTGGAGGGCGGGTATAAACCGCAAGAACCGCGGCCTGCGACAACGCAGCCAGGAGTTTCAAAGTTAACTCCAACGACCGAGCGTGTCTCCATACGTTATCGAAGTTATTGTTCTTCCGCTTGAAATGCATTATCATCTAGCGACGTCGTTTTATAATCCTTGACACGTTCCTTTATCTTTCTCTTTCCCATTTCTTTCATCTTTCCTTTATTTTTTTTCTCACACACGTTATTACGTACGAACGATTATTTTTCCACGCACGTCGGAAAATGTAATAATTCCTTCGTTAGAGAGAGAAAGAGATAGATAGAGGAGTGGAAAGGGGAGGAGTGGAGAGAGACGTCTGAGGATTACTCTGTTCTTATGTTCTTTTTTTTATGGGAAATATTACCACGTCGGTCGTTTGGTTTGTCGATCGAAGGAAGGATTCTAAGCGAGTGTGTTCGAATTTAGTTTTCCACGACGATAGACATTTCTTTTTTCTTCCCTCTTTCTTTCTTTCTTTCTTTCTTTTTTATCTTTTTTATCGCTGCTTCCTTTTCAACGCATTCGAGCGTGGAATTTAATTGATAATCCAGAAATCTTGTCTGTTACACGAATAACCAAGATCGAACGGGATTCAACGAAGCGTTAAGATTGTCGAATGGAAATTTCCCTAATTCCATCTATAGAATTACAGTTACGTTAATATAGATGATTCCACGAGGACAATGTCGCTCTTAATGCAACGTGAAAGAATAAAATTCGTATTAATCTGCCAATAACGATTAACGTTATATATGCATAGTAGATAAATACATACGTATACACATTTAGTAATGACATTAATAATAATTCTCCATACATCGGAAATAACTAATCAAAAAATACCACGCGTGTGTTGTGTGTGTGTGTGTTGTGCGTCCGTATTAAATTTACTATAAAATAATATCGCGAAAGCATCTACGACACGTTACGCGAGATAGTTCGTAAAACAATTACGATCGTTGGATTGTAATTTTCCTCTTTGGTAATAGGAAGAGGGAGAAATTTTTCTTTAATGAAATTTTTTCATCGTAGAATGAGACCTTTTAAACAAAACAGAATAAACAAAAATAATGCAGTTCGTCGCACGTTAGTACGGAGGTCATCAATCAGTATGATAAAAGAATGGTTTATCATAAAGCGGTTGTGTTGTTCGATAATTACAACGTAGCGATTACTATGACGACGATGACGACGACGGCGACGAGAAAGACGATTCGCAAGCTCCGAATATCGAAGAAAGTTCGTAAACTCTGGTATGATTAATAGTCGGAGTTTATTAAACGCGACGTGTTACGATATTACATGTTCGGTAACTCTCTCACGTAAAACTCGAACGATCGATATTACGGGATGAAGAATACGCGGGACGATTATAATAATCGACGAATTTGCATTTGATCGTTATTCCCAACACGACGATCTTCTTACATACGTACACAGCACCGAAACAAGGTAAGAGTCTTTGCGATTCGATCTCACGATACGCGCGTGTATGCTTTAATCTATATAGGTCCTACGTGTGTATATGTATTATGTGTATGTGTATATAAATCGAACAGAGGGGAAATTTAATATGGCTACGTGGGCGTTTAATGATACCTCGTTACGAGGCCACGGTTTCTTTTTTATCAAGGAGAACGGATCGTTTCACCAAATTCGCGAATTCGCGACGTGGGCGTAATCATCTTGTTTAAGATAAAGAGAGAAAAGAAAATAAAATAAAAGAGAAGAAATACTTCTTTCTCATAACGCTCGAAATCGCTCGAAAATAAGTTTTCTCTTGAGTACGATTCGGAACAAGGAAGAAAAAGAAAAAAAGAAAGAAAAAGACCACTTTCTCGCATTTCGAGAAACTAATTAATCGGACTTTAATATTCATAGAAGCATTCGCGTAAATGGTGTGCTTTAAAAACAATTTAATTAAGTCCCCTTCTTTTTATTCTTCTACTTCTTCTTACTCCCTTCCCCTCTACTTTTTCCTCCTCTTCTTCTACTTTCTTCTCTTCTTTCTTCCCCTATTTACGACTTTCCAGCCTTAGTTTAGTTCGCTTACTTCTTCAACCACGTTCGTCTTTGTTTCTCCCTCTCTTTCTTTCTTAATTCTTACTTTTGTTACGTATTTGTCCGAGATTCACCCTCGCCAAGTCATCTATTGTAACAGGTGTAATTCAAGTTAATTCCTTTTGCGATACACTATCGCAAAAGAAGAAAAGTTTAATCAGCGTCGTAGATTGTATCAAGATATTACTATGTTCTTATTATTTTCAACAATTTTTCAATATTTTCTATTCAATTAATCATTTACCTGTCACCTCTTGTATATCTTTATTTCACTTTCGTTAAAACGTGATAGGAACATTTAGCTTTTCTTTTGATGACCTAAATGTTAGCATTAATTGCCATTTCATTATGTGAGCTCATTTCCCGATGTCATGTCGTTTCTCTCTCTCTCTCTCTCTCTTTCTCTCTCTCTCTCTCTCTCTCTTTCGCTATAGTAAAGACGAGGAGTACGACAACGATGACAGGGACAACGAGAAGAGCGAACGAACGACTAACCGAGCGGCTTTGTAATTTTCCTTGCGTACACGAACTACGCGATATTTCTCTCTAAGGAAACCATTTTCCCTTGAAATTGCGTATCATCGTTGTCACGAACGTGAGGATATTTCGGGGTCGTTTAATGCGACCACGTTTTCTCTTTATCTCTCACTATCTACCTTTCGGCCAGTAAGATCGAAAATTTCATTTGGAAAATCTATTAATTATACCTTTTGTGCTGTTTCTTTCTATTATTATTACATTTTTATTTCATTTATATTATCAATCGTTAACGATCTTTCTCTCTCTTTCTTTATTTATCTCTTTGTTTGATGGTTTTTCTTCTATACTATTTTCTTCCATTGCGAAAAGTTTCGTAAAAGACTTTTACGAGTCGTCTCGTAGTAATTTTCTAAAGAACCAAAAAAAAGAGAGTGGTAATACCGAACACTGTTGGAGTACGTGTAAACCACATGTCAACGTCTTTACTATCAGTTTATATACACTATACTTACACTCCATGACTCCTCGAGAGTGATTTCGTTAAAAGAAATTCAGACTCTTACTATAGACACAAGAACTCGTGGTGTTACTGGTAAAAGGAAAGAAAAATCGTGTTCCAACTTTTTCAACTTTATTCGAGAATTTCTTGAAAGATAAGGGGAAAAACGTTCTATAAGTTGAAGTAGAATACGTATGATCATAATGTATATGCATTCATCATATTAATCCGTTTATCTTGCAGCAAACACATGGTCCTCTCTCTCTCTCTCTCTCTCTTTCTCACTCTATCTTCAGAGTCTCTACCGTGTGTCGACTCGAATAATGGAACGCACCATATGTTCTCATAAACTAAACGAGTTGTCACATTCAAATGTTATATCCATACATATGTGTGTATATATATATGCAGGTATGTAATATAATGGATTTCTATCTAAATTATTTTCAGTGTTTGCATTCTGTCATTGTAGTATGGAATTAAAAGACCATCTAGTTAGAGTTTTTATTTCTTATTAAAAGATATAGATTTTTAACGAAGAGACATAAAATGACATCAAGGTTATATTCTTTATAGAAAGTGGTGGAAAGAGAGGGAAGAGGGAAATGGGAATAATTTATTCTATAGGAAAGAAAGAAATAAAATCGTGAAAGAATGGCTTTTCAACATTCATCTCCGATCAGTCGTTTACGTTCTCTCTCTCTCTCCCTCTTTCTCTCTCACACCCTCTCTCTCCTCCTACACGTTTAAGCTTCGTTCTCTTGCAATATATTCCTCGTCACGGTTTTATCGTCTATATAGATCGAGTCCTCGAGATTTTCTATCGAAGAGGAGAACCCTGGCGCAAAGCACCACCCTCTTCTCCATTTCTCGCACTTGCCGCGTTCCAAATAAGATCCTTCTGTGTTTCATTCCGGGTATAAATTAGGATATTAAAAATTCACGATTATCTGGATTTTATAATTTAATGACTTCTTCTATAATATATAGATATAAAAGTTATTTTTATTATTTAAAAAATTAAAAATTGTTTATAAAAAATATATGTATACATTATAATACTTCATAATAACCTCCATAATAAGTAAACACGATAAAATAAAAATTGAAAATAAAAGTTAGTTTAACTGGTGAGAAAAAAATTAATTAATTAAATAATAGAATATATAAATTTATTTTTAATGGAATATTTAATGAGATTAATTAGAATTTTTTGATATTCACGGTTATTTGGATTTAATGATTATTATATAAAAAATAATTTTTATGTTTTTACTTATTAAAAATCGTTACGGGAAAAAATCAAACAATGGTAAGCTATTATATATAATGCTAGTAATTATAAATAAAAAGATACATCGAATGTAATGTTTTGAATTTTATGTGATAGTTTCAAAATAGACTTCCATCTAGCGGTCATGAAATTTCAAATGTATAAACTCCCGGTGACTTTATGTTTATTCGGCATACTCGTTCCGCTAGTTGTACGTGAAGGATCTTCAAATGTAAACACAGTGATCTCCTGCTTAGAAATAGATCGTCAACGACTTTTCAACAGCTATTTTGGTATGATTATATTATTTACTTTACCTCTCATTGTTTTTTAATATTATTACAAATATTTTTACCAATATCTAATCACGTATTATTTTTTTACAAACTCTTATATTACTTTTAATTAATTATTTTCTTAAAGTTAAAAAGTTCGCAGACATATTTCATAAAATTTCATTTCAGATTCCTAATAATTAACATTTTACTTTGATTTAATAAACTCTTTTATCGTGAAAACTATAATAATTAAATTAAAATTGAATTTATTCCAAAGCAAGAAATACTTGCATTATTCAGATCATATATAGCATATTTTTTATCATATTCTTTATTATGAAATTAAATAATCAAATATTAATATACAAAGTTTCAAACGTACCAAATCCATACTGGGTGTTCGGGAAAATACAGTTTTTACGAATCACTGTTTTAAATATAATTAATAGTATAGAAAATACCTGAACAATATTCTTCAATAAAACTTATTTAACTTGCCAAAAATATAAATATCAATTTGTAACATAGTGCATATATGTTTCTAGAATACCATTACCATTATTTCCACAGCTATTATCATTTTCATTACTGTATGGTATATCATTAAAGAAGTAATTGAAATTGTTTAATTAATTCATTCATCAATAGTTACTGTGGCAAACATTTGGACGCAAAACTATTGGTATAACAGAAGTTATAAATTTATACCTAATACACACACATATCACACATCACACACACATATGCATATACACGTTACAAGTTTCTTCTTAATTATATATAGAATACATATTTACTTACCTACTTCAACACAAGATTGAAATATTTTATCGATCTACTTCTCGCTTCTCCTCCATTCGATGTGCATTAACGAGCCCCTGAAGTTAACTCGTACGGACTTCGCGGAATCTACGTCCGCATGCGTTCTTTAGCAACCGGTAGGTTCCTTTAACCAAAGCGTATACGTTGCTTGTACTTCCCCGGGTTGCTGCTTATATACGGTAATATAAAGCGAAGTACACACACACACACACACACACACACACACACACGTTGGTTCGTTATTTAATGCCAACTCGTAGGAGACGCGACTTCGCAGATGAACGCACAGACCGCATAAGCTCGAAACTGCTTCCTCTTGGCCACAGCATCCTGTTCTAGAGTTACCTATGTATATTCTATGTGTAACTGTTTTTCCTATCGTATTAGCAACGTATATGATCCGAACATTGATCTTCGAATATTTTTATTTTACGTTTAGATCGAAGTAAAAATTATATTAACATTATTCCAACACAAATATTGTATGATTTTATTTTATACATATACATAATAATATTAACAATATGTTGTTTGCTAATTGTTTGTTTTTCTATATGTATGTATATGTGTATTGTTACGTTACAATATAATTTAATAGAATAACAGAATCGTCAAAATTCGTTTTCTCAAAATAACGGAATTGGAACGGATTTAATTGACAAAGTATTCCGCGTGAATTGAATTTGTAATTAAATGAAACATAAACGGATAAAGTGTGTAATGGTAAATTGAATATATAAGCAATAGTCTCATTGAATTTCCTTTTGAAAAAATTTCATACGGATTTAAAATATAATTAACCGTGTTCATTAGATATCTGTTTTAACGTATTCTTCTTTTAGTTTAACGATCTTTGAGATTATAGAAGAAGATGACTTTAACAATATGAAGGTAAAGAAAAAAATCGGTGCGACTTCGTCCAACTAAAAAGACTCTCTCTTCTCTCTTCTTCAAAGTTATTATAATATAATATATAGAGATAGAGAGGAAAGAAAGAGAAAAATAAAAAAGAGAATGGATTACGTCGAAAAGAGAATTTCAGAGAAAGAAAGAGAGCAGCCTTGCTTTGATCAAACCTAGATTTCGAGCCTTTGTACAAAACTTGGAAAATTTAGTTAGCCTTTTTCCTAACTTCGACTCGAGATAAAAACTAATCGTTATCTAAAAGCCATACGAAATGGGAACAATCCTTTTGTTTTTTATTCGTGGTAATCAAGAATAAAATAGAGGAAGAGAGATAGCAAATCTTTTTAAATAAATCGTCATTACAAACAATATTATCGATTGTCAAAATAACTATTCGAAATTTCACGAATAATAATCCGTTAACCTTTTCAAAAGTTTAGGATCTATATTATTAAATACGATAATTATTTTCGAAAGCACGTAAAACCAAAAAAAAATAAAAAAACAAATCGAGAAGTATATTTTTATTTAAATAAGTATTTATTCGGAGAAATCAAGATATCAGGAAAGAAAGATTGATAGTTCGATGTGTAATCGATGAAAAAATAAATAAAAGTATTTTGGAGAAAAAAATTGTCCAACCATTTTTTCCATCGGTTTGTCGGAATAATCTACTATGGGAAATATCACGCGAATTCGTCCGTGTTATTGTCAAGTCGTTGAAAATAACGATGGGACACGCGCGTACTCGCAGTTGATCGACGTTTCGAAACGAAATCACCTTCCGATCTTTTGATTTAATCGACGATTCCATTGTTTTCGAATCTACGAGAATATCGAATCATATATCGGCTGTATCAATACTGTGCATATAATACATTCGCTCGATTTGGTTTTGTTAGTCATAAATCTGGGCATCGAACGTGAGAATCTTTCTGCTTTCTCTCCATCTCTCTCTCTCTCTCTCTCTCTTTCTCCTTTTTTCTCTCATTATTTTATAATGTTACATGAGATTATGAATATGTCATATTATTATTTAAATTATTTTCAACGATCGATGGGGGGTTTGTAATCAGTAAATAAATTCAATCGAATTCGGTTTGATAATATAAAATACATTTTGTATCAATATGTTTCTCTCGTATAATATAATAATATAATTTTATATACGTGACTTACACGAACGATAAAAGAAATCTAAAACTATGAGGTAAACGTTTCATACGAAATTCCAATGGTCTCTTTCTCTCTCATTTTATAGTATCCATATTGACCTAAATTTTTGATAAATTGTATATACGTGTTTAAACCGATGGCTATTAGTAAGCCACAGGAAGGAAAAAACTTTATCGAATATTTTAACATTTATATATACCTACCCCCTACCCCCCTTCCCCCTTCCTCCTCCTTCTCCCCAAATATAAATCGTCGAAATTCATCATATCACTTTTTCAAATTATGACGATTTTCAATTATGAAGATATGATCTTTGAAATATTGTCATTCGTTATTTATTAACACCGAATAACTCTACACTTGCAAATAATAATAATAAATTCTTTTTTAATATCGTCCGAAATATTAGATAAAACAAATTTGAATATTTAATGAAATATTCACGTTTTACGTGAGAAAATTATTCGTTGACATGAACGACGAACAATATCATCTCGATGAACTTAACGAATAAAATAGTTTTCCAAGTAAAAATATCGATAGCAGCATTGACGAGGTAAACGTTCGAGAAAGTCGTTACTGAAAATCCTTCCACGAAAGGGAAGCACGATTTAAACGTCGACTTTAGATCGTTACTTCGGTAGCAACAATCGAATTTCCAATTTGATCTGCAAATAGAAAAGCTCGTCGTTTTCGTAGTCGTCGTAGTCGTCGTAGTCGTCGTAGTCGTAGCATAGAAATACGCAAAAGGAATCGTGACTTCCCATCGAAATAGACGATTTAGTTTCGAAATCAATGAAAATCACTGAGAAAAGAAGGGTGAGCATAGCCCGTTTTTTTTTTTTTCAAAAAAGATAAAACCAATTTTAAGGAACGTGTACTTCACTTTAATTTATCCGAACTCAACTCGTTTTTATTCGTAGCATACTTATAACACGACTTTGTTAAAAACGGGTGACGCTTCGTAATCGTTTCAGGAACCTTGGAAGGGTATCTCGACCGATGCGGAACGTCCGCGCACGTCCTATTTTTCGCACCGGTGAATCCTCCGTATCGTGTGTATCGCTTTTTAAATGGGCTTTATGACCGGGGAAACAACGGCCCGATAAAGCGCAACGGTGCGTCCCTCTTTTACCCTCTTCGTTTGGAATCATCCCTTCCTCCTCCTCTTCCCTTCCACCGTTACCCCATACCTGTTCACTTTACTTTCTCTCTTTCTCTCTACGAGTGGTTTTAATCAATTTATAAACCACGTTGTCCGTTGGTTTCGTCGGTGTTGTCGGAACATTTTCAAACAATGATCGTTCCTTGTCGAACAACACCATTCTCTAAAGCGTACAATTGTCTCGCAATCAGTAATTTATTAATTTTCTTTTTTTTACTCTCCCTTTTTTTCTTTTTCCTTTGTTTTTTAAATTTCTTTAATTTTCTCCACTTTGTCTCGCATAAATATTAATTCTAGTAAAGAGAATAAAAAAAGTTTAACACAATGTCAATGTGTTCGCAAGTAGTAATATTGTTTTTCATATCAGGCAAAGAACATCATAGAGAGATATTAAAAGTGGTTAACTTTGTTACACGTTACGTGAAGGAGTTCACTTTAAATTTGATAACGAGCGCGTAACTAGTTGTATTTAATGGAAACATGCTGGTAATTATACGGAAATATCGTGTACTTTAACAAAATTATTATTTTTATTATTATTATTATTATTGTTATTTACATGGTATTTTTCTTGAGAATAATTTCTCTCACATTGTTTGCTCATATTCAAAGAGGAAAAACGAAGAAAGAAATAAAAAAACAATCTTTCATTTGCAAGTAACGTTTAACGAATGAAAATAAAGAAGAATTAATAGGAAAAACGATTACTGCGCACGTATGTTTATTTTTTTTTCTTTTTTTTCGGGGTGGGAGAAGGGTAGATTCTTAGAATCGTGGGTCAGACGTCTACTCCATTAACTTTATTATCCGGATTTTCTCCGTTCGGTCCAACAGAGATAGAAAAATCGTTCCAGCTTGTTACCCAGCAAAAGATTTCATTGGTGATCTTAACGGAAAGGTTTTATATACATATAGCTAAGGATACTGAGTATTTCAGAATTATATAATATTATGTGACAGGTTAATTGAACTCGTAAAAAAGAAATGATATAGATCTATTCATCATAAATTTGCGTTTTATTCAAAAATTTATATCCTATCAAATATATATATTTATCTTTCTTTTTTTTTACGATTTATTATTTCGTTAGATATATGTATTCGGTATACTAGCATAACAAAGGATATTTTGAAAAAAAAATGTAACGACGTTGACGCTAGGTGGGATGATTTAAATGCGAATATTTCACGTATAAATTAATTTTATTTACATTATCAATATATATATTTATATATTTGTGTGTGTGTGTGTGTGTGTGTGTGTGTGTGTAATACTACGATTCGTTGCGAATAATACGGTGGTGCCTCGAAATTACTCGTGTAATCGAGTTAACTTAATTATTAATTATTCCTGTCAATAGGGTGTTAATATTTTTCAAACAATTCATTATTGAATGTGTGGACTGGACCTCCGCTTATGTATATTATATATATACACTTATTCTTTCTATCTTGTTCTATTCATTTTTTTGTATTTTTTGTTTTTAGCAAAATATTAATAGATATTAAATTACGAAAGTTTGCATAAAATTCATTTTTACACCGTTCAAACGCTACCTTTTTTTTCTCTTTCTCTTTTTCTTAAACTTTCAACATAATCGCAAAATAAAAGCAACCCCATAATCCGATGCATATTTGTCGTTTCAATCATGAACTTTTACATCCACATTGTGCAAATAGAATTTTACGAAAATCTCGACAAACGCACGATTCTTATCGTAGTATTCGTTAAGCACTCTTAACTTGTACACAAAGTTTTACCCAATGTGAAATAGGATAAGCCGTTTTATTCATGGAAGTGCAATTACGGAAGTATGTGCGCGTCGTAACGCGAATTTTAGAGATGAATTCGTTCCTAATCAAGGAGATTGCTGCGAAATCAGATTACTTTTTTTTATATTTTCTTTTATTTTATTTTTTTTTTCTTTTTAACTACGGTTTGAAAACTTGTAACAATAATCTATGTATTTTAAAAGAAAAAAAAAGAAAAGGATCACGTCATCGTACGAGTTTCTGGGATGTAGAATTTGTCAGAGATCAAAAAAAGGTTTTATCAAAGTTCTTTTATATATTTTCAAAATATAATTACAAACATACGTAGGAAGTATTTATTGTTATTACACGTATCGTAAAAAAAATATACAATATATATTTATTTAAGTAAAAATTCGTTAAATAGGTAGAACATATTTAGACGTACGGAGACTATAGTTCGTGGGGACATTAAGCGAATCTGTCGGTCGATGCGAAAACACTTTGTAGCCGCGTTACTTAACCATAATAGCGTCGGAGAAAAAGTCTGAGTGCTCGGTTCGTTGGTGAACGACGACGACGACGACGACGACGACAACGCGAAGGAGGAAATGGCCAAAGTTATGTACACCACTGCCCTCGGTGACGGCAACGGACTTTTCCAAACTTGGCAACGATTCCGGATTTCGGTTGTTCCATGCCGAAAGGCGAATAGAAATGGGGATGGGGGGAAGATGGGAGTGAGGAGTAGCTTCATATGTACTACAGAATAGCAACTACTACCACCATCACTACCACCACTACCATCACCACTTGCAATACCTTAGTCGCATTTATAAAAGGGTCGGGGAGTTGCTTTTCCGTTGCCGAAGAGAGAGGAATCCGAGAAAATCTCGTCGCGTATCGTTGCCCTTTTATCGTCACAGGAATTTTCATCTACCGCAGTTTCTTTTTATTACGATTACTATTACCATTATTACCTACTAGATAATCCAAGATATTATTTGTAGAGAATTATTCCATTTAATTATTCCGACCTGTTTCGGATTGTGGTTACTTAAGGCTTTTGGTTACCAGTTAACATCAGTCATCTCAATTCAACAACATCGATCCAACATAGGACGTCACTCTAATCCCTTCGTAAGCTTCCGTTTCTAGTGCCCTTTGAACTCGGATTAACTTACCGGCGAACTAACTCAGAGAGTTGTCGTCGTCATCTGTAAACCCGTCCACGAGCTTTGTATACCAAACGAAAAGGACTTTCAAAGAATCTTTCCTTCTTACTTTGTTGCTTTTACAACATTTTCTTTTACTTTAACCCCCCTCCCTCTATCTTTCTATCTCTTTTTCTTCTTCGTCTTTTTGTCCTTCCTCCTCCTCCTCCTCCAAATTTTTCTTATTAACCTTTTTATCCTTCTTCGATAACTTTCATCCTAACACTTTTCTTTTCCTTCTTTTGTTTTATATTTTACGTATACTTGCCTACTTGTTTTTAATTCGTAATTGGCTTTGCTCGTTAACAACCCTTGGTTAAAATATCGATCCCTCGTTTAAATTAGATTCTAATAGTGAAGTTCAATTTTAACATGCGTATATATGAAGAAGACAAAGGAAAAGAGAGATCGTAATATCTCTTTTGTACATACAATGTTTATCTTGACTAAGAGGAGGAGGAGGAGGAGGAGTAGGAGGAGGTAAAAGAGGAGAAGGAGGAAGAAGTCGAGCTCGTAAGGTCGTAACAGCTGAACAAACGCTCGAATTTACCGTTCTACTTCCGTTTTCTCTTATTTCTCTTTCTCTGTCTCTTATTTTTTCTTTTTATCTCTTGTTTTCTCTTTTGCTTCAATACTCCTTTCTTGGCAATATTCTGACAATTTTGCTAGGAAAAACGTGGACAGATGCCACGAGTTCGGAGATTAAAGAAAATCGAAGCTTTGAAAGTTTCGATGTGAATAGTCGCTTATTAACTCTAACTTTGTCTTCGATAATATCGAATCTAAAATGAATTTTCGATATTGCGAGATTATTGTTGATTAAAATGAAGAACAAACTTTCCAAACATACGATGGAATTCTGCGTAGCTTAGTAAGCTTGGAAATATTATTAACAAACATAATTTTATGGATAAAAGTCAAGAAAAGTGTCACTATATTCGATTTTTTATTTTATCGTCAAATAAACTTTATCATCATATTTTGCTAAATATTTATCTACTTACCTAATTTGTAATAACATCAGTCGTAATGATTCGATTAACATCAGAGGAATTACAGGAAATGAATAATATCATTGAATTTACGAACCTTTTATCTGTAATTATTTTAAAAGGGGTCTTTTTTTTTTTTAATTCAACCATTTACATTTTAGTTGTTTCATTATTTTTGTTAGCATCTGTCGATGAGAGAGAGAATTTAAATAATTCTTGAAATATTTTTCACACACACACACATATACACGCTCAAACAAATTTTATTTATTCTACCTATACAAATTTAACTAATTATACATGTATATATTTTATATTTAAATGAAAAATATTTTTCGAAATACTTCAAATGTACTTATTTGTTTGATAATTTCAATGAATTTATCCACGCGCCAATGAATTTTCCGAAAGACGATTAACACTCGTGAAAACTCATCAAACTAGAATTTATTCTTTTCCATCCCGTTTATGGCGCTTCCCAACTCTTGTACAATTTTATTTAGTTTTCATCAGAGACTCCGTAGATGGGACTTAGTAACCTAATCGTAGCAGCTTACTCTTTTTTTTTTCTCTTTCTTTCTTTCGTTCTTTCTTTATTTCTTTCTCGATGAAGAAGTAGTCGCAGTTCTCCAGAACGACTCGAGACTAATCAACTAGTCATTTAAAAGTATTCCCGACTCGTTCGTAATTAATTAAGCGATACGAGATACGATATTTCGTTAAACTCAAATCCTATTACTCTTCTTTGCGCGAATAAAATTGTAATAAGATTATTTATAAAGAAATTAAAAGTAGTTCAAAGGATGTTTATAACGTTTAAGAAATTAATACAAATTCAATAAATATTAATTTCTCTTCTTTCTTTTCTTTTTTTTACATTTATTACGAATATCGTACGCGTATTCGTTTAATTTATATAAACAAATAATATTATGTATCGTGTGTTCGTATATATAATACATATATATTTATTTAAAGGATAGATTTGTTCCTTACAGAATGTAATATTTGCATGAAACCCGTCTTTAGTTCATTTTAATCCAGTCTCTCGTTATCTCTTTAACGTTTGAATCTTCAGGGCATCGAGAAGCTGACCCAGTAAACGAGCAAATTCTCTGTAACGAACAAAGACTTGCCTTTTCCTTTCGCGTTATTAAAGACGAAGATCCTTTTGAGATCAATTCGATTCGAAAGCCTTGGTCGTCTTCCTTTTTCATTCTACTCGGAGTATCCTCTTTCCCCAGACACGAGTCGTTAACCAATGAGGTCGAACAAGACTCTCCCCCCCAAGGATCTTTGATAAGATGATTATCATTGATATCGTTGAAAAACTACAGATACATTTTTTATTTCTTTTTATTAAACAACGCATTATTGTAATAATATCTCATTTATCTTTATACATATATAAAATTAACATTTTCTTCTTTATCTTTTTCTTTTTCATGTAACTCTACCATAAACCTCCTCTTGGAACGTACGAATTCTGGCTGATGCTGATACCTGGGCTTGACTGATAATCGGTGATGGTAACACCTTGGACATCGTTTATACCACACTAATTACCTTCGATCATCATGGTGCAAAACGATGCACGCTTATTACACCTTATCGTAAACTTAATCGGTATCGTTTACAACAACAACAACACATTTTCCTATTAACGCAAACATTGTCGACTATCAAAACTCGTTGACGATTATGACTACGTGACGTTTCTCTCTCTCTTCCTATCCTGTTTTAAAATAAAAACTCATTTTTCCAATGCTACCACCACACGCGTCAATTTCGCATGTACGCCGTAACGCTCGCGGTTCCGTATGCAAACTCGATCGTGCCGAACTGTCCTGGACGCTCTCCGCACTAAATCCCACAAATGACGTCTACTCGTGTCGTCATCCCACACTCTCGCTCTATCCTCCTCTCTTTCTATCTATCTCTATCTCTATTTCTCTCTCGTTTTGTACCACCACCTCTGTGCATCGGAACCCCTCTCATCCGATACGCCAATGTATCGCGTACAAACGAAACGACGGTGCTTTCGTGGCTGAATCCGTGTCATCGATACACCCCCATCCCTCTTTTCTCTCCCTCTCTTTCATTCTCTCACCCTTCTCTTGTCTCGTGAACCAATCCCGACTGATCCACTCGTTAATTACCCCGAATCCTCTTGAATCGATCGCCGTTGCGGCGACGGCACTCTACGGCTCGTCGATCGGTCTTCGATACTCTCTCTCTCTCTTTCTCTCTCTCTTGCTAACTCTTTTCGACTCTTTGTCTATCCATCTACCTCTCTTCATTATCTTCTCCCACTTGATACATCTACTTTTTTGGGTGGTGGTGATGGTTGGATTCTTCCTTTCTTTATTCCTACCTATCTATCTATCTATCTATCCATCTATCTACCTATCTATCTATCTTCATCGTATATATATTTATCTTTTTATTTTATTTGCCTTTTGCTTTCTCTTTTTACTTTTCTTTTACTATTTTTTTACTTTTCGATACTGCCTCGTTTATCTTTCGATTTATTTATCTCCTTTTCCTAACACCTTTCAATCAATCCTTCTCTTTTATTTCCACGGTTTTTCTTTCTATTGCCAATCGTTTTCTTTCGTTTTCTTTTTCTTTCGTTTCCCAACGTCAACGTCGTCGATCGGGCTTTTATAAACGTTTTGCAGCCTTGTTGTCAAGCACCCTGAAGACCTATCAACGTGCTTCCTGCGACGAAGAAACGATGACGCTCAAGTGTCCACCCGGTACGACGGTATCAGTCGCGCTCGCCCGCTACGGGAGAGTTGCTGGAAGTGGACCACTAAGATGTGGCATCTCAACCGACATCTTCTCGAATTTTGCCATCGATCATAATCAGCAAAGCAACGATACGTGTTTACTTCCTACTTCGTTGCAGGTATGTGTCAACGTTGATTCGGTTTACACTAACTTTTTGATGAAATAATAGAAGATAATTTTACGATGTTTTATTTTTTCCTTTACTCGTGGAAGTACAATATCAATCATTTTTTTCATTAACGTGCCCTTTCCTTTTCTTTTTCTTCTTCTTCTTCTTTTTATTGTTTACACAGAAACGAGGGCTCATAAATCAAATTATCAAAAGGAAGGTTGATCCGGGTGTATGTATTTGGAGAATTCAATTTTAATCCATTATCCAGTCGGCCAATATTTTATTTCATTTATATCGTTTTAATGAATTTTTATTTTTCTATCTTTCTCTTTTCTATTTATTTTTTTAATAAATTTGTTGGTTTTCTATTTTTATTTTTATATATCGTCCAACACAGCTGTTAACTTTTTTTTTTCTTTACTTTTATTTCAAATATCTCATTTTTATTATTATTTTTTTTTTCTTTATTTTTACGAGCTGTGTCTGTCGTTTGACCCTATTGAATTCATTTCTTCCCAAACTCAGATTCTTTTATGAAGGTTCATTCGTCAATTTCGAATCTGAATTCGATAGGAGGAAAAAGAGACTTAGGTATTTTTTGGAGCGTGATAATAAAGCAAGTTGGTCGTCTCCTTCAGATCCTTCATAAACTTTGCTTACCTACGCACGAGTTTTGGCACCCTTCTTCTATAGTTGTGAAAATGAAATTCTGTGAATTAATTTCGTTCACCCTTCGACCGATATTCTTCTTCCTTTTTTTCATATTTTTTCTCCCGATATAACGTGGTTATTTATTTATTTTTCTTTTTTTTCTTTTTTAATGGAAAAGCATCAAGTATGAATATTTAACGTTAGTCAAGGACCTATCAAGATAGTCAGTTATACGTTTAATTCTTTAACAAAATTCACTCTGAAAGATTCGAGCTTTTATTAAAAGCTACATAATCCGGCTCAAAAGATTATAACCATTATGGTCGTCCACGCGTTGCTTGTTAACTTTTGTTTTAAATTTTAACCCCAACATTCAGTGGTTGGCTTTTGATCAAGCAAAAGAGGGGAAGAGATGGAGGTCCATCATCTCCCTGCTTTAAATTTTAATAATAAGTTTGACAAGGAAAAAGAAAGAAAAACATAACGACGAAAGGAGAAATTATGAAAATGAAAAACACATCGAGTTTGCATTTTTTTTCTTTTTCTTTTTTTTACCCTTTACCGAACGCAAATTGGAAATTTCGTTCATTTCATTTCATAAAAAACTTTTCATTTTCCAACTTGATTTTTTTTTCTATTTATATCGAATTGTTTCGTTGTTGGTTGTTGTTGTTTATTTTCGTATTTCACCGAAGTCCGAGATGCGAGAAGAAAAAGTTGTTTCTCCTCCTCGAGAATAAAGAATAATTTTTTCGTTCCACACGTTGATCGATTCGTGAAATACGATTATTTTTTTTGTTTCTTTTTCTATTACTTCATTTCCAATTTTTCTTTCGACTGTTAAAAGTTTTGTTTCTTCTTTATTCCCTGACAGAAGAGAAGAGAAAATTTTTCTATATTTTCATTTCTTTTCGTTCTTTTTCTCTTTTTCATTTCAACGTTCTTAACGTAGAATACACCGCACGAGCTTATTCTTTTTATTTCTCGAACGAGACACGACTCGATAATATGATTTCTTTCCCCCTCCTCCTTCCCTCAATAAAATGACGAATTAATAATATATCCACGAAGAGAATCGTAAGGATCGAAATGTAGTTAAAGTCGTTAGAATTCAATTTGATTACAGGTAATCGTAGTTATTCAAGAATGGTAATCGCGTATAAGGAATAAGAAAAATAAAACCAAATGAGATGGATAAAGAAGGAGAATAAGAGATAAAGAGAGAGATATAAAATAGCTAGAAAAGAGTTTGTTCAAGCAGGTTAAACGAAGAAAAGCGTACTTCCATTGGTAAACGTGCTTCCCATTGCCGATGTATTCGCGATCGAATGGATTTTCTCGGATCTGAGCTATACTTGCCATTGCATATCTTTTCAAACGAGATTGTCAGTTTCCACGCTTGATGAAATACGAGAGTATCTTTTTTTTCAGGTCAGTTACCATTTTCCCTATTTATCTCTATCCTTTTTATTTTCGTCTTTGGATTACTCCTCTTTCTCTCCCTTTTTCTTTCTTTCTTTCTTTCTCTCTCTCTCTCCCTCTCTCTCTCTCTATCTCTTTGTCCTTACCTTTCTCTTTATTTTAGTCTTCCATCTCTCCATTTTCCGCCGAACACATAATTCGCTATCCACCGACTCGTGATCCTGCACTCTTTGCACTTTTCTGACTTTCCGAGCTGACAGATTTTTTTTTTTTCTTGTCTTTTTTCTTTTCCCTATCTTCCTTTACCTTCCATTCACACGTTTTCCCATGGGATAAACGTACGAATGTACGCGACATACCACTTTGCTTCGGATCCTTTTCTATTCTATTCGTTCCTTTTCTCTACCCTGTTTTTTGTTCTACACGACCCGTTAATATAATTTATTTGTAGCCCATTTAATTTTCAGTTACTCTTTTAAATGAATACTTTACGTTTTTACCCTTCTTCTTCTTCTTCTTCTCTACCAAAAACGGGTTTTGTGTTAAAAAGAATTTTTGACCGAATAAAATCACGAGTGAAGTAGTAAAGTATCAATATAATATATATATATAAGCTTAAAGTCCCGAGAGAGAATAGATGAAAGGAAGCATAGTATTGTGTGTAGTTTATCTATATCGTTTAAATAGAGTAAAAGAATGGAAGGAAAAATAGAAGGAAATTGGTAGAGCTATGAAGAAGAAAAAAAAGAAGAAAAAGAAGAAGAAGAAGAACATGATCCTTTTGCAAATCGTGAATGCTTTGGACAGCGATATAAATCGATGGCAATGACGATAACAAGTTAGCCATCTTGCTACAATAGAAAAATCCGTATGGGCAAACCACCGAACGAGTGAGAGGTATTCTTGTCCTACTGTCGATCTCATATTTCACATTTCGATCTACGAGGATTCTCTTTTTATCATTTTCCCATTTTTCGCTTTTTCATCCACTTCCTCACTCTCTCTGGTTCTCTCTCTCTCTCATTCTTTCTTTCTCTCTATCGTTCCTTCGTTTCTGAATATCTTGAAAATTCAGCTAACTTCTCTCTTTCCTTTCTGTTCACTTTGTAGACTCTTTATTCTGATAGTTACTTAATTCGTTGCATATACAAATATCTCATTAAAGGATCGCGAAGAATATTAAACAAACAAAAAGATAAGAAAAGGAATTTAGTGAAGAGTTAAAACTGGCAACACTGCATAAAAAAAAAAAGAAAAAAATTAAAAATAGAAAGTATCTTATAAATTTTCACCAATTGGGACATCCTTCTTTCGTTCGAGCGAGAAAATTCGATATATTCGAGGAAATATCGGGAAGAGAATTTTTGTCATAACGGTAAATGTCGTGTCTTAAATTAGACAAAGAGTTCTAAGAGAGAAAAAAATAAGTTATTCGTGTCCAGATAATTCTTTCGTGATGCTTGGTTGAATTAAATCGACATTTGAAAGATTTTTTTTAAACCAATCTTGTAATAAAATCAGAACTTTATCGAATATTTTTAGAATCATTTTCTTATGGATCTTATCCAATTTACCAATATTCTTCTTCCTTCTCTTTTTTTTATTTATTTTAGAAAAATGTTGAAACAAGAAAGAGATAGGGGTTTGCCTTTTGGTATTAGCCAATATCAAGATAGGTGAAGATTAATCGCGAGATTAGGAACTTGTCTAAATCATTGACCGACAGAGTTGGTATCGTCCTAACAGAGAGATAGAGAGGAAAAGGGGGAAAGGAAGGGGGAGGAGGTGGGATAGGAT
Organism: Mischocyttarus mexicanus; assembly: GCA_023678845.1. Taxonomy (NCBI): domain Eukaryota; kingdom Metazoa; phylum Arthropoda; class Insecta; order Hymenoptera; family Vespidae; genus Mischocyttarus; species Mischocyttarus mexicanus. The sequence goes on from JACGTP010000010.1 coordinate 2,416,605, forward strand.
GGAGAGTGGATAGAGAGGGATGGACAAGTGACTCATTAGGCAACGAATTAACGGAACACGGTGTAGGTGCGCGCGCGAGCAAGCTGTCCATTCAGAATAGGGTAGATTGATCAGGAAAGGGGTTGGTTGTCTGGTTGGTGGTGGTACGTATCGTAACTACGAGTTCACCCGTAATACCGAAAATCGATTCCTCCTGTGGGACTTCTACAGGCTGCTGGTGTGCGAAATATAGTGCGATGTTCTCTACCTAAGTTAAACCTGAGAATTTCAATGATTGGATCGTCATTGCCTCAGACAAAGATGGATGGATGGCCAACTTAAACGAGACGAGAGCTAAGGATAATATCTTCAGTCATGCTCGCCTTTCTCTCATCCTTTATATTTCCTAACAAGTTTCCGGGATTCTCTTCACTTCCTTTCTTTTTCTCTTTCACTCTCTCACTCTTTTTCATGTAATTAATATCAGTTAGCTATTTTAGTAAGATAGAATTTTATTAAAATTAATATGGGTTAACGAATTTCCCAATAAATCTCATTTCACGTAAGAAAATGCATTAAGTACGCGCGTTTCGTGTCGGAATTATAATAAATGAGGAAAGAAGATACATTTCTTATTCGAATTTTATACTAGTGTAGAAAGAAGGTAATAAGAAAAAAGAAAAAGTAAATGAAAGTAGAAAAAAGTAGAAGAAAAGTATGTAACTACTTAAATAATTGAATAATGTAATCTTTAAATGGGATGGAATAAAAGTTGTAGGTACATATTATACCACGAAGGATTAGATGGTAAATGGATGGTTTTCAACCAACCGCAGATATGCGATCGGGGAAATTTAATTTTATCCTTACGTACCTTCCAAACTATACTAGCAGCTGCGCGATTCGTTCGATCGAAGCTTCCACAAATTTCCGGTGAAGACAGAATTTCAGGAATCCGAAACAATCACCGTATGGATACCTGGTGCCACGATAGTGGTTTATGAGAGAGAACAAGTAATGTTGCGAACTCGTCTCATCTCGTCTCGAACTAGGAAATTCGCTTTGATAGAAATGAATTTCTCTTTTGATTCTTTCTCATAGTTTAATGAATAACTACTGCATCGAATAAAATTCTCTTGTTAATTAAAAATCGTGACGTCATTATTCAAACTCGTTCTCTCTCTTTCTCTCTCTTTCTCTCTCTTTTGATTTTTTCTTTTCTTTTCTTTCATTTCTTTTTTCCCTTTCCTTCTCACCGCAGGACTACTTCTCAAATGTCCTTAATTTCCCTTCGTTAAAAACTTTTACGATTACTTCTGCAATCGATGCTCTCATGCTATATACTCCCTGATATAATTATATAAATATATATATTTTTGTTTCCAATTAAATTTTAATTTCATTGGTAAGAGAGTGTAAGATATTTTCACCGTTCTTATTTTCAAGCGACCCTTTTTTTTTCTTTCTTATTTTTTTTTTCTTTCTTCTATATATACATATACACATACACAAACATATTTATATATATGTATAACGTATCACACGTGTGCACATATAAATTTGTAAGGGAGTGTGTATATGCATTTACACCGACACATAAAAAGGTACTTCCACGGTATATATTCTATCTCTCTTCACTACTTACCGTAATTATTTACTTTATGGAAACGCGTCCCGCTATAAAATGAGCGGGTCATCTGAATGACGCATTAGTACTCACTGTTGCAGACGGTCGTCGAGATGTGTCGGAATAAGAGGCAGTGTAAATTCAACACGAGTCCGAAGACCTTCCAAGGAGATCCGTGTCCTGGTCTTCCAAAGTACGTCGAGGTCGCTTACAAGTGCAGTCCTTGTAAGTTATCATTCGGTTATTATTATATACACATGTAGGTTATAATATATATATATATCTACACTGGTGCTTCGTGTATTTTTATCATCTCAAATATAATAAAAAAAAAAAAATATAATATCGGGTTTCGCATCAACTGGATATGCAACCGTATATATACATCCATGTTCTATTTTTATATTATGTATAAATATTTTTATAAAAACAATTTTATTTCTATGTACTCGAATATCGATTAATATCAATTTACGAGGGATGGTTTGAAAAGTTTTTGACCTTATTCTATTATATAACCAACTTGAAAATAATGTAATAAAATACAAAGGTTAGTTTGATCGTAATTATTTTTATGTTATATTCCAAACTTTTCAAACTTATTTTTAGAATACGTATTAAAAAGAAAACAAGAATGAAGTTTTATTTCTAAGAAGAAAAAAAACAAATTGATATTTTTGAAATAATCGAATTACATAGTACATATACTGTATATATACAATATATATATATATTCTGTAGGATACGATTGGATATGATCCAATGGATCCGATTGAATGAAATTTTGTCCCCGTTCGAGTACTCGAATGTCGACATCGTTTTACAGGATCCTGATTTTTCGTATTTTAGGTATATCTATTATACTGAAGCATCCAAAAAAAAGGAAAGAAAAAAAAAACGGAAAAAAAGGAGCGAACTACATTGTTCGAAACCAACGATTTTTTTTCCGATCAACTCATACACCTCGGTGCATCCTCGTCCTGTGGGTACATATATATATATATATCATTCGTTCATTCGTTCATTCGTTCATTCGTTCATTCGTTCGGGGTACGAACAAAACGTCGTTGTCCATGTTTTATCTCTGGGAATATCGCGCGTCATCGTTTTCTCGTTTTCTCGGCTTCTTCCTCCTCTCTCTCTTTCTCTCTCACACGTTTTTTGTTCGAATCACTGTCACTGATTATTTTATTAGCCTTCTACAACTCACAGGAATATTATAATGGGAGGAGGAGGAGAGCGGGAGGAGAATGACAACAACAATGAATTCGTTGCATCGGTGAATTTCGTGGCTTGACGAATTGCAATACGATTTATAAAGTTAAAGTGTTTTCATATTGGAAATAGAATTGAGCTTCTATCGACTTATCAAACAATTTTTCATACACCCTATTTCTTTTTTTTTTCATTTATATATATATTTTTGTAGCAAATTTTCATCGGAAATAACGGAAACGATAGACGTTCAGTCAAAATATTCTCTTTTGATCGTTGAATACGAACAGGTGAGAAATCATTTTGCGATCTCGTTCGCTACGTTGACGGACAAAAAAAATCGAATTGATATTGGTCCCAGGTGTGTTTTTCTTCTTTCTTTTTCTTTTCCTTTTTTTTGTCGAATGAAAAACGTGGCCAGTCATATTACTTTGTGTGAAAATTCCCTCTAGAAGCAATTTCGATTCTCTTTCTTTTTTTGTTTCTTTTTTGCTTTCTTTCATTTTGTAGATTTTCTATTATTTTAAAATATATCCTCAAGCAATGTGTATTGAACTCAAGGAAATAGATTTTGATAAACTCAACAGGGGTTACTGAAAATGATTGGAATTTGTATTCTTACGCAAAATATGAAGATAAATATTTTTCAGACGTAAATATAATACATATACGTATATATATATTGAGAAAAGAAAATAGGCTGTCGTGCGTCAGGGGATTGTAGTATATAGTATATGTATATACTATATTCGAGAAAGGAAAGAAGAGAAAAAAAAATTATATAGCATTTAACTGCAACAGGTTGTTCCGTCGGCTGTTAATGCGAATATTCGCTGACGTATTTTTAATAAGTAAACGAACCGAATTTGACGATATACATTAAATACCTAGTAGCAGGTTTTCTTTTTTTGTTAGATTATGCATTAATTATATCATCGAAACGTTGAAAAACTTTTGTTGAATAAGTACGAGAGCAAATAAACGAAAAAAGATATATACTCAATAATAATGATAATAATAATTGTAATCCATAAGAAACGTTAATTTCTACGTAATATATTAATAATCTTTGTTTAATTTATTCAATGTTTTATACACCAAGGAATAATAATTCAAATGTTACCGCAGATTATGTGTATTTTCGTAATATAAATAAAAGGATAGAAGAAAAAAAAATCATTACAATAAAGGTATAGAAATCGTAAGATTATTAGAAATGAAAAAGAGGAAAATCTGGTACATGTGTGTTTGTATGCATGCATGCATGCATTATAAATGAATGCAAAATATTCCACACATATGGAGTGTAACTATATAAAAAATAAAAAAAATATCGTAGTAGAGAGCTGACTAGATATATAGAAAGAGAAAAATATGTTTTTATTAAGAGGTGGTACATTCATACCTGCATTATTTGTTTCTATACATCTCACTGTGTATCGTGCAATATGTAATTCGATCTTAATGAAAAACATGAAAGAAAGACGACACACAACGTGTATCGATTTTTTCTCAACGTAGTAGTACAGCAGAGAGAATTTCGCAATGCGATGTATTTTCTCCCTCTCTCTCTCTCTCTCTCTCTCTTTCTTCTTTCTCTTCTTTCTCTTGTATATGTCGTGGTGGTGGTGGGTTACGAATATCATAACTGCATTTTTATCTCGACATCGTGCTTTTATTCTTTTTATCTTTTTTATTTTCGCGGTGAACACGTAAATGCACGCAGGACTCTATACTGTGAATACAACACATACAGTGAACAAGGTTCGGTAGATATCGGTAACAAGCCGATACACGGTTGTAATTGTTTAGCCCAGTTGCAATCTCGCTGATTAAAGATACGCCGTGGCCACGAGGAAGGTAACTAGGTAGTATGTTGGTAGGTACGTAGGTACGTACGTACGATCGATCGAATCGTCGAAGAGAGAAGTAGGTGGTATTCCCGGTTGTATCAGCCGATTAAAACGATCGCGATCAGTCTGCGGAATTGGATCCTATCGGTGTCGAGGGGGAGTAAGGGGGGAAGGGAGAAAACGGGCGTCGTTGCTAGCAACGAAAAAACCTACGCGCGTTTCGAGAATCGCTTTAGAACGGATTAATCTTTCGTTACACGACTGCTTTTAGACAAACCTTCTCTCTCTCTCTCTTTCTCTTTCTCGATGAAATAGCTATTTAATTAAAAACACTTGGAACGGGAAGTATTCCCAGATTCCTTCGGTTAATGTAAAAGAGAGAAAAGATATATTGTTACTACACTGTGGTAGTTCGACGATGAATTTATTTCGAACCTTTTGAATTTTCTTCTATATACACATAACATTATTTAAGTTTTACAAGTTTAATGTATCTTTATCCGTAGCGTAGAGTGTGTATCCTTTAAAAATAAACATATATCTGAGACGTTGTACGCTAGTGCGTTAAAAACCATAATTTCAACGCGAGAATACCTATACTACTCGTATCTGTACTTATTTATTTACTGATTTACCTACCACCCCGTTATAGTTATATACCGTATATCTACACGAACACGCGTATAGTCTCGAAGGTTTTGCGACGAAAGCTCGTTTCTTCCAATTATATCGCTTATCCGTCGTTCTTGACGTTTTCATAATCCTCGAGCCAGAGTGCAAACAGTATTTAACGCGAAAACGCGTCAGGATGGTAACAACTAACACACGAGGAACCAACAACACATCAACAATAGTGCAATTTGTTATACGTTTTCGGTAAGATAGCAACGAAAGTTAGTAGCTTTTCTCGTTGGGTTCGTTCATTCTACCTAGTATCTCTCCTACTATCATCATCCTACCAACTCTCTCTCCTAGAGAATTTGATTTATTTTAAGTATCCTAGACCGAAAGTAGCGAGTTTCCCCGCGCATATTCGGGGTACTGAAGAGAAGTATAGTTGTAGGAGTAAAATTTTGCATATCACCTGTCGTAATAGTTTTCTATCTAAGGGCTCGTAAAGAGTAACTCTATTTTAGAAGCTAATGCGTAAACTCGACCTCTCTCGATGGGCTCAGAGGAACGAGAGGGGAGTGGGAGAAGGGTCTCCTTCTTCTCATTTCGAAAGTATCATTTTGTAAGTGGGTTTATTTCGTAACTTGTCGAACGACATGGTTCGATAAAAAGAAAGAAAACTGATAAACCCTTAAGAAAAACTTTTTTCCATATACTAATATTTTTAATATCCAGTCGGTGTCCTATAAATCTGACTTTACGATTTTTTTTCTTCCTTTTTTTTTGTTCTTTTTTTTTATCGTTTAATCGATAGATATATACGCCAACTCGTTCCTTATGAGATCAATCAGAAAAGTTTTTTCCCCTATTAGTTGAGAATATTTAAATACTTATCACGAAACGAGGGATCATGATAAATTTCCTCAAAAAGTAGTAACTTATCGAAAATACTTGTTCTTCTTTTTTTTTATTTTTTGTTCCTTCGAAGTTTATATAGGAGAGTAAGTGGGAGAACTTACAAGCTCGTATACCAAGTTCATCGTTATTTCAGATTTCTACCTAAGATCGCGCCGCACAGTCGCTTGCGTAAGCAACCGGCTAAGCACGGATTACCGTAACAAGACATCGAACCAAGAGCTTAAGCGTGCCAAGGGATCTTCTCTTCCACCCTCTCTCTCTCTTTCTCTCTCTCTCTCAACGTCTACTTGCTTCTTTGCTTCCTTGCTTCACGAACCGCGGCCAAAAATAATCGTATATCATACTGCTTTCAAAAAATAAGAAAGTGACAGAGAAATAGAGCTTTCGTCTTGACATTTTTCCTTATTTTCTTTTACGACCAAGAAATATCTTTTCAATCTTTCACTACATTCTTATTGTAAAATATTCAAACATATATTTTTAGTGGGATAATTACAAACGTAATTAACTAAAATGATATAAAAAAAATGTAACTACTTCATGCTTTGTTTTTATGTGAAACATAATTACCCTAAATTTCGTTGCAGTTATGGTTAATGGTGATTGATTGAAAATAATAATTGTTCTTATTAAATGCGCAGTATAATCAAATGTTCTATGCTTTTGTCATAATTTCAAAAATACATGTTCCGTAATGCTATAAATTCTTAAAATAACCCACACACACACACACATACCAAAATTACAATAGAATGTGTAACGAGTTCCTAATTAAATTTATTTCTTCTAATGATGATCGGCATAGTACTAACGGATGCGTTAGTTGTAACAATACTCAACGCAAGTTTCTCAATAAGAGTGGCACGTGCGTCGTCGAATGGATTTGCGGGCGACACGTGAGGTGTCGGCTGGCTTTGGCACGTAACGCGACACGTGTAATATGTAATCGTCACGTTGACGTATAACGCCTGGACGAACACATTAACCGGTTTACACGCACGTACACAGAGATAGAGACACACGTATACTTCGTCTACGGTTGACCATCTCGTTTTTAACGGGAGTTTCTTGAATGTGTTAGATTTGTGGAGACGTGCTGTATAGCTAACGTGAAAAAAAAGCAACGTTATTTTAAAAGAAAAGTTATTACGACCCTTCTAAGAGATTTATCGTCTTCATGAAAAAAAACTCAACTGTTTATTAGATTTCCTTGACCTAATAAAAAAATAAAAATAAAAAAGTTGAATTTTGAACCTGACATGAAAACAATTCAATTTATCTTCCATCTTTTTTATAATTCGTAAATATTTCTTTTTTCTTTACAATATCTACAATTTTCTTTAAAAATATTCAAAATGTTATAAAATTACATTTAGATATCTTACATATACATCCTATATATGTATTTAAAATACGTTCTCTTCGACGTTTCAAACTTTTCTAACTAAATGAAATGAATTTTGAGTTTATACCGCGTTGGTGAAAAGCGACCAAGTAAAAAATAAAAGAAATAAGCTTGCTCGACTTTTGTGAGAGTCTGAACGCGTTTAAAAATCCGGAAGTGGTAGTTTTGTAAGGAAGAAGACCAAGAGAGTGTAAAAGAGAGAGAAGAAGTAGAAGAAAAAAAAAAAAAAGAAACGAAAGAAAGTGAGCCATGGAGAGTCGAAAAATCTAATAACATCTCCTTTACGAAACCACCGACTCGAATACCCCTTTTCATTATTCACCGGAATTCTCGGGGAAATAGTCGAAAAAAAGGGCCGGACGTTCTCAACAACGACTTTCCTGAAAAGAATTCCATTTCGTCGAATATATGTATAATGAGTGAATGTGTGAGAAAGAGAGAAAGAGAGAGAGAGAGAGAGAGAAAAAGAAAGAAAGAAAGAAAAGGATACGCGTTCGCTCATTTTCTGTTCTTTCTTTATTTTCAATCCTTTCACTCTTATTATATCTTTTCCCTTTTTTTTCTCTCTTCTTTAGTGCTTTCCAACATTTAGAATGTGTATACGTTCATATGTATACATAGAGATATCATTAATAATTCGAAGTACGAAAGTGGGTCGATCGAAATAGAAAAGAAACGGAGTAAAAAAAAAAAAATAGAAAAAAAAAACGGGAGGTAGGGAAGGAAAAAAAAATTGCGTTCACAATAATCACCATTGATGATGAGTTTACCTATTCTCTTCTTTTCTTTTTTTGTTCTTTGTCTTTCTCTTTCTCAAAGCCCATCACCCCCTCCCATTCGGCCCTCTTCTTTTCCAACTCTTTCCGCTTTTTTTCTTTTTCCATTTTCTTTGCCTTTCAATCGAAAGAATTGTGCCAATTAAAAAATCCAACCGTCTCGATTTCGATCGGTTCGATTATTAGGAAAGGTTGCTGGATTGTACTCTATCTTTTTTTCTCTCTCTTACTCTCTTACTCTCTCAGGTTGGTTGGTTGGTTCGCTTTCCTTGCTCGAGAAATTTCACGAACCATTTAACATCGTACCTTTGGAAAGTTCGTTCTTTACCTGCCCTTCGATAGCTTCCTCTTTATTCATGCATACGCTAATAACAAAAGGTAGAAGGAAAAAAGAAGAGAGAGAGAGAGGAGAAAAATAAATATAAAAAGCGTATATAGTATTGTATACATATAGATATCCAGAGAGAGAGAGAGAAACACATATACACATTAATAGATTTATTATGAAAAATGTAATTAAAATTTGAACTCGTTGTTAATTAACTGCAATATTGTTGGAAATATAAGAAATTATTTCGAATATTTGTATCTCCATCAAATTGTACATCCACACATACATATTCGTATACGGTACGAATGAAAGAGAGAGAGAGAGAGAGAGGTAGAGAAAAAGTTTGAACTAATATACGGATCGTGAAATAGAGAAATAGAGAGAAGGGAATAGGAGGAGGGGGTCTTTCTAAACAAGATATTTAGTAATAAAATTCGTAACTCTGAGGTTATCGATAGAAGTGGAAGCGATATGAACGTTTAATGTTCGAGACAAAAGCCCACGAGAGTCACACGAGTGGGCGATATATTTGCGTCGTTCGCAACCCGTGGCATGCCTCTCAATTTTCTCGAAAATCTCGCCAACAACGGTAAAACAGGGGCAACAACACAACTACTAGGCGACAATATCGGCTCTTCTCCATCCTTAGCTAGTCTTTACTATAAGTTCCCTAGTATATAAACGGTTCTATGTATGTATGTATATATGTGCGTGTAAGAAAGAGAGAGGGAAAGATAGCTAACGTAAATCGTTGACTCAATAAAGTAAGGCATAACACTTTATCTCAGGTATAAGTGCTGCACTCGCCGACTTTGTGGTAATAAAAAGAAAAAGAAAGAAACCTCCAGTCGAAGAGAGAGAGAAAGAGAGAGAGAGAGGTCATTCAGACGCAATAAGTAGTTTGGATAAAGTAAAAGGACGATTTATAGACAAAAACAGACGGTATTAAAAAGATGAACTAAATTTATTATATCCAAGAAATTCTTTTATAAAAAGGAAAATAACGATTTTTGAAATTGAACAAACAGGATGGGTAATATCGTATGTTATTAATCCGTACGAATATTACGATCCGTACAATATGTCTTTTATATTTTAGAAAGAGAGAAAACACGTACTCGTTCTACACTTTATCTCTCTTTCTCGAGATACACTCGATTCCGAATCACATCTCTCTTTTTCCATAGATCTTTCGTTCTCAATTATTTTCTCCTTCTTGCATTCATTTCGAAAGTAGTCTAACGTTTCCCTATCGGACGAGGATGCGACAAAGTGTAATCGATATTTCTTTATTTATATGTTTTTTTTTGTTTCATGCATGGGAATCGCTTTTTTTATAAGATTTCATTCTAAAATTGTATGATCGTATATATTTATCCATTTTCAGATTAAAAATGTGTATTAGAGAAAAAAAAAAAAGAGAGGGAGAAGAAATTGTGAAAATCAATAAGTTTATTAGAAAACATTATTTTTCTGTTTCCAGACGAATTCAGGAGGAAGGTGGTTTGCGAAAACGACGTTGTTAATCTCACCTGTCACCCTGGACAGAGAGTGGCCATTTTACGTGCATCCTTTGGTAAACCGGAGTACGAGTCCTTTCAGTGTCCGCAACCTCACGGACTGAAAAACGATAGTGAGTCCGCTCGATTAATGACCCTTTTGTTTAAAACAACCCAGAGGGGGTTATCGATCGTCCATCTCTCTCCCCTGGCTTTGATATTGCGACGAGTATAAAAAGACGATTCGTTTGATCCCTCTCAAAGAAACGAATTCGAATAGTTTTCGAATGCATTTTCAACGTTCTCGTGCGTCCGTAGATTGATTCAACGTAGCGTTGCTGCTGCTGCTGCTCACTTGCCAATTTTTTATTTTTTTTTTTCGTCGTTATTAAAAGCACAGTAAATTCTTCTTTTTTTTTCATTCTCGCATCTTTCTTTAATATTATCAAAAAGAAACAAATGTGTTCGGAAACACTTTATCCGTCGATCCAACCTATTTTCTGTCCAATTAAAAATTAAGAAGGAAAAAAAGAAAGAAAAGAAAACAAATTAATAATAATAATAAAATAATCAAAATAATAATCGGAATAAAAATTACAACGCGTTTCGTAAAGGATTATTTCTAATATAATAACGCGTTGCTGTTGCAGTTGTTGTTATTGTTGTTATTATTACTACATTGCTAATTTTACTTTACCATTTACAATATCGTACGAATGGAATTCGGTATTCACATATATACGGTATGCTATGTTACGTTTGATCCATTCCAAAATTAAATGCCTCGACGTTCTCTAAAGCATCAGGTGATTGCATCGTTAAATAAATCGGATTAAATAATGATAAAAAAAAAAGTGGTTGTTTATTCGTCATACTTTTTAAAAGAAGAGAGGTATCGATGACAAAAAAAAGAAACAAAAATCATTTGATGAAATTTTTTCTCTCGGTAATATCAGACACTTTCGTTGAGTAACGAAAGTATAATATAATATGATGCGATACGACGTAAGAAAATAAAAAGAAGAAGATAAAGTTTCATCTACGTTGTTGCGGGAAGCTTTGTTAAAACGTATAAAGAATGTTAGAGCTCAGTCGAATTACTATCCCCCTTTTTTTTTTTCTTTTTTACCTATTCAAGATAAACTGTGAACGCAATTCTGTTTTGTTGTCTAGCCGATATCATCGTACGACACAACTTACTATCACTTTTTCATACCTTTTCTTCCATGCATGTATGTACGTATACTTAACGTTAGGATCTTTCTTTCAACATTAGCAATAAGAAAAGACGATCAAGAAGATACGTCGAAGTTATAGAAGAAAGTGCCATTAAGAGAGTTAGCACTAGGTTCGCGTCATTAAAATAAAAACGTAACCTTGCGTTATAAACCTTTGCGTTTACGTTCTTGATAACTCGAACGAGCTAAGATAAAATCTTAAGAATCGATGTACCTGACTAGGAGTTCTAGGAAAGGGGAGTTTGGTGGGATAAAATGGGTGGAGTCGGGGGTTGTTCAGACACTTGTGTGTGTCTCTCTCCTAGCGGTAGTTAGCTTTTTATTTTCCGCACGAAGTAAACCGAAGCTTTTCTTTGTCCAAGAAAAAAAAGAAGAGGAAGAAAAAAAAATACAACTGGTACACGCTTAATGGACGTTTTACGTTAGTGGAGGTGGTGGTGAGAGGGAGGAGTGGAAGAGGGCACATGACCTGTTGGTGAAGTTTGCGAGATTCTCTTTTGCCTTTCTCCCTTGCTACCACCACGGTCGAACTTTCTCGGTTAGCTGGGAAGGTTACCTTCTAGGAAAGGCTCGAGCGGGCTCCTGGAGTCGAAAGTAATAATAGTTGCTGCTTCGAGATAGTTCCCGCTAACGGTTAAAAGCATTTGGTTGCTTCCTACGTCGGAGCTTTGTTATCACGGACAAATACAACTTTTTGTCAGGATTTCTTCTTATATAGAAAGTCTTTTTTTTTCTTTTCTTTTCTTTCCTTTTTTCATCTACTTACCATCGTTATTATTTATACATATATCTACGACTTTCTCATTTCTTTTCTTTACGTTTTTATACGTCAGTCATGAAAATCGTTATTAACTTGTGAAACACAGACGAGAAACTCTTCGCGCGCGTGTGTACATGCGTGAATGTGTGTCAGTGTATCTACTGGAGTTAAGAGAGTGTCTGTATTCCTTTTACCTTCTCCCTCCTATCCCCCATTTTTTTTCTTTTTTCACTAAACCAATAGAAACACGACTTTCTTCGATAGTTCCTTTTTGAGAGATTAACTGGGATATTCGGGGAAATATAGTTGGAGAGGCTTGGAATTAGATTTGGTTCAACAGGTGTGGAGATTTAGAAATTGTATGGGAGAGAAATTTCTCTCGGTCTTTCCCGGATGATGACGATAACTTTATCGTCGTAATGTTTGAATTCGACGTGTCGCCACCATTGTTATTTTAACGATATCGTTTCTCTGTTCTGGCAGCCTGTACAGCGATGTACGCGACTGAGACTGTAATACAAATCTGCCATGGAAAACGACATTGTTCCATAGTGGCGAACAGCACGACGTTTAACGACCCTTGCAGACCGGAAATCAAGACGTATTTCGAAGTCGTTTATACGTGTGGTAAGTCTTTATTATATCATTTACTCTGTTTAAATTATTCCTAAATCCCCTTAAGCTGATTTTATTTTCAATATATTACACACACATACATATATATAAGTAAATCAATATATTACAACGTGAGGAGCAAAAAATTTAGGTGTAAGAGGATAAAGAAAACTGCGTTCCGAGATCAAATTCAACGGTATTACATTTTCCATCGAACGTTGAACGAGTAAAAATTGATGTGAAAAAAAAGAAAAGAATGAAAAAATAGAAAATGAAAATGGAAAATGAGAGAGAGAAAGAGAGAGAGAGAGGAAAAAATAGATCTTCAATCCGATATCTAGAATACCCAATTTTAACGAATCACATTTTTGATGGAAAAAAATCATATATAAAAAAAGAAAAAGTGAAAATATATATAGGTATATATATATATGTGTGTGTGTTCGATGGAAAGACCATATAACAGGATACGAATTAAATCAAATATTCATGAAGATACTTTTATTTTGTAAGAGTTGGTCATTAAGCGAGTAAAAGTATTTTATATATATATATACTTACATGTATATACACGTGTGTACATATATACCTACGTACGTTCGAGATGAATTTTCTACGCAACGTTTTAACAGTATTACATTTCCTATCGAGCAAAGTAAAATGATAAGTGAGAGAAAAAAAAAGGGAATAAGAGTGGAAAGGTAAGGAAAAGAAGAGAAAAANGTGTTTAAGACACCATTCGACTATAATCGTCATTCGATTTGATTTACATATAATTTTATTCTTCTCTCTCTCTCTTTCTATCTCATTTATTTCAACAACATTTCAATTCGAACAGATAGTTTTCTTTCCTGTCTCGTGAATCAACGTCGTATTTTGACTAGTACATTTTTCTAGACGAAACGAAAAAATAAAAAAATAAACCTACGCGTTGGAGTTAAAAAGAACGAGGAATAAAAAAAAGAAATATAAAAAAAAGTGAAAGAAAGATACGAAGAAGGGTATAAAAATGCGATCATGTAGTATTCTAATTTAGCAAAGAGTTATACGTTAGAGCCATGGCGTTTCTGTTGCACGCAGCTTTTTCTCTTCTACTTCCTCTTCCTCTCTCTCTCTCTCTCTCTCTCTCTCTATCTTCTTCTTCTCTTTATTTCTTCTCTCTTGTTAGGAAAAAGCGAAATATGCGCATATGTTGCCAACGTTAGGAGGTAAAAAAGAGAGAGAGAGAGAGTAGAGGAAGAAAGCTCGAGGAATAATAAGTACTGGCATTCACAAATCTGTCTCGTGAATTTTTTTTTTCTTTCGGTTATAATGTCATTTTCTTTTTATTTCATGTTATATTTTTCGTCTTACGTTTTACCTCGGTTGAAAAATTGACAATAATATTATTCTTAATATTTTTAATTATTCGTAAAAAATATTGTAATATACAAATATTATCGCAATTAAAATGAAATTCATTGGAACACACGTATTTTAGAGATTCGTAATAGTTTGAAATTTCGATTAGAATTAGAAATACGAAACTAAATCGATAATCCAGAATCAATTATTGAATAACAACCATTGGTACGTTAAAGTTTAGTACGAAGTTTGAGTAGTCGTAATAACGCGAAAAGTTCGATCGAAATAGTATCGGTGTGGTTTAGCGACACCGTTGTCATTGACAAGAGTGACATTTCGGCAACGTAGTAATAGGATGCACTCGGTCGTTGCAGGAGTGTGTTTAACGAAGTATCGGTACGCTCCAGCAATTCAGTCCCAATTGAGGTTCGACATGAGGCTCGAGTATCGCGTCAATCAACGCTAGCTGGAAAATCAGCTGTCCAGTGGTGGGTACGAAGCTAATTAGTGTACAAAACATCGCTAACGTTCGATAACGTCCAGCAACCGTAGGTCCTACCTGGGCTACTAACATCGAAAATTCGATGTTGGCTCGAAAATTCAATGCGCTCGGCCGACTAATGATTGGCAGATATTTGAACATTAATATAACGTACCTGTCTTCTCTTATTGACGTTAAAAATCATTTATTAAGATCGATTTTACGCATTCCCTCGTTAAGCTAGTTCCCAATCATATCCTGTACTGTTTATTTTATCGAATTATCGAACCTCAAACATTAGTACTATTATTTCCCATAATATTCAAATTTTAATAAAAAGTTAAAAAATAAATAAGAATTTTGCTTACGGCTATATTTTATTAGTTAAATTAAATTAACAACTATTCGACTAACAATATATATATACAAGGTGATCAATTATTAAATACCTTTGAAAAGAAATTCATTTACATTAAAGAAAAGTTGATATTCTCAAATACCTATAAAATATTCAAGAACCAATGGTGTTTAATTTTCGATGGCGAAACAACAAAGTTCTCTATACGATCTCCACAGCGTATAATCACGATGGGCGTAATTTTAATCGAAAGTAGAGTAGAGTAGTAGTACGTATTAGTTAATCTGGAAAGTTTAAGAGTAATAGGAGTATCGAGAAAATGGAAACTCGTTGTAGTGTTTCTTCTCTTTAGAGTTCGTCTACGATAAACCACTACGGTCTTCATGCTGCTCGTTACCAAGACGATCTTACGTGGAAAAAAAACTTCACAAATATTCGAGTAAACGATGGAGAATAACACTGCGATCGATTTTTTTGAAAACTGATGCGAAAACTGAAGCGGTAGATGAGGTCAAACTTTAAGAGAGTCCGAAACTACCACCCACCCCTCAGCTTCCCATCGTTGGCATGACGTTAACTCAAAAGTGGTGCGTGATTCTGAAAAGGACGTTACTCTCCTTAGTCTCATCTCTCTCTTTCTCTCTTTCTCTCTCGATTTCCATTTTAAAGAGTAGATTACGTGCCCTGTGGTCGTCTCATGAAACATTGATGAACTAATCCCCTTGAAATTGCTCTGAAGCTCTGATTTTTAGTCTTTCCATGGCTTTAACGTTTACTCAGTAACAACTGAACGAGATCAGCTTCGAACGTATTGACTTTATTTTCTCAGATATATACGATACGATATACAATATATACAAAAGGAAAGAATATTGGATACCATGATTACTGTTTATGAGATAAATTCCATTTGTGCAAATAATACAATTTATTAGCCAACATGTATAAATCGATAGATTTTTCTAGATACGTGTATGCGTGTGTATGTATTGTGTATGTGTGTTAATACGTATAAGTATATTTAACGAAGTAAAAATATAAATGAAAATAGAAAACGTTCGTTGTGAGTAAAAGAAAGCTAGTAAAATGGTTCTAAGTTTTAATTTCGCTAATGCTAGTCGTGTTAAAAAGGAAAACTTTATTGTTACGTTAGGTTCATTTCAACAACGATCCTTTTTGTCGAACTATCGGTAAGCACAAGACTCCTCTCCTCGCTTTTTTGGTATTAGGATCACCAATCTGCATATTGGAAAACCCTTTCCTTCCATTCAACCTTTTTATTTTTTTCCCTTCCCTTTACTTTCTTTTCCCAGATAAAGGAACTTTGTGGGCCGACAGCTTTTGTTACGTTTTTTCCTCCATTGCACCTCTCAGTATTTTCCTAGATGCTGTTTGACGCCTACTATCTCCAAAGAGCGTTATTAATTCTACACCCCCTTTCCCCTATCTATCTATCTTCCTTTTATATCTCTAGTTGATCTTTTTCGTGTATATAGGTACGTGTGTATTATTGCTGGATCAGATCGTTCATTGAATATTTCAGAAAGGCGGTACAAAGGAGGGTTCTTCTTTTCTCTGTGCCAGTCAAAGCCGAGCTGAATTTGATTGCATATTTCAGAAAGAAAACGCAGCCAACACCTGCGCCAGCTTTTTCTTCATTTTATTTTTTTTTTTATTTTTATTTTCTTGTTTCTTTCACGTAGGATATATACACAAATCTTTTTCGCAAGAAAGAAAGAGAAAGAAAACGTACTCGCGAACATTCATTATTTATATATTTACGCGTGTATTCCTATTGATCATTTATTTTTTTTCTTATCGATCTCTTTATCCTCTCTTTCTCTCACTCTCTCTATTTCATTCTTGTTCTCTTTTTCTTCTTTTTTTCATCAAATACTTTTTTTATTTTCGCACTTTCGTACACGCATGTATACATGCATGCATAAAGAGAGAGAGAGAGAGAGAGATAGAGAAAGATACTACGAGTAGAAAATTCGTTCGTTCGACTTTTTCGTCTTCGAGGCCAGGAGGTAGAAAAGGGAATTCAATTCCCATGTCAACAGAAGCGAATTTATCGCGAACGCATAGAACGGAATCGGTGATGTTGCTGCCCGTATGAATACAAAACTTTCTCTGGTCGTTCACGAATTCGCAGGTTGAGACTATCCGCTTCTTGTTACCACCCTCTCTATCAATCTATCTCTCTTTCTTTCTTTATTTCTTTATTTCTTTCTCTCTCTCTCTCTATCTCTCTTATTGCAACAAGGCTTTTCCACGATTCCAGCATGCAAGCTAGCTTCTTTTCATCCGTTGGGCGAACCTTCTTACCATCTCGTCGTACCTATTCGAAAAGGAAAAACTTGAAAAATTCTTTCCTCTTCCTACCAATTCTATCTTGCTATCAAGAAAATCTGGAAAAGAAGGGATGTTACATATATCTCATACATTTCGAACCGACGAGCGTAAACTGCAAATCCTCCTGATAATACCAGCTAGGTCTTCGAGAATCACCTTTGGATTCAACAAGAGTAAAGGAAAACTCTATTCTTCTCTGATAACGGGTATATTCATTTTCTTTTCATTTCTTTCCTTTTCTTTCTTCTCTTTCTCCTTCTCCTTCTTCTTCTTCTTCTTCGTCTTTATCTTTTACCTCCATTTTTCGTAGTCCTTATTTTTTTCACTTTATTTTCAAGAAGTTCTATACACTCTTAACTTTCGCGTTATTATATACCGGTAACGAGTAGAATGTATCATATTCAAAATAATATTAGTTCAGAAAATATTCGTATTCCAAGTAGTAGATTGGATGGACATGAATCATAGAGAAAAATCATTTTAATAACAGCCAGGTTGGGTTATTTGTATAACAACTCACGTATTATTATCACGGACTCGTTTACCGTAGTATCTCGTAACTTGTACAACAAAAATTGAAAGCTTGATAAATGAAACGATTTTATTTTTATAGTTTACAAATGGAGCGCAAATATTTTATTTCGATTTAGACTATTTTTTTGGAGAGAGAAAAAGACAGAGAGAGAGAGGGGGGTGGAGTTCGGGAGAGGTTTTTTTTCCCGAAGTAACGACACGGTTGACATATACGTAACAGATACTCCGATTGGCGATTATAAATGGATACGGTTATTTCTCTTTTTTATTTTTTTATTCTTTTTGCTTTTCCTTCCCCTCTATTTTCGTATTACTTTATTTCAACGATACGTCAAAAGTTTCTCTTTGCAAAAATACAAACATTTAATATATCGCGTAAAAAGAGAATTAAGACGTTTTAAAAAAATAACAATAATCGTTTATCTCGATAAATCATAACGTCTTACACGTCAAAGAAAATTACGCATCCGAGTATAATCAATTTTCGTATTCTAAAGGGATGGAATATAAAAAAACAATGTTTCTAATTTTTAAAGAAGAAAATAATAACCAACACGAACGTTAAACTGAGAAAAAATAATTGATCAAAGACAAAAGACGACGACGACGATGACGTCGACTACGACACCCCTCGATGACGATGGTGGTACTCGCGTAAAACGAAGCAATGAACACGGCAACGAACATTATTATCACCGTAGACATAAATCTCTGCTCGTAGCTAGCAACTTTCTCTCTCACTCTCTCTCTCTCTGTCTCTCTCATTCTTGCGTCTGATATTCTGTCGTCTCAAAAACGTATTCACGCTTCACGAGCCGAGGCTGCCTTCTTCAATTTAATTACCGCCTATGTAGCGGACTAATTATTGCCACCGCGACTTCACGTTTATTTCTTCTTTCCGTCTCTGATACCCCACGAACGAATTCATTCTGACTTGTCCTTTCTCTCTCTCTCTCTCTCTCTCTCCTCTTCGTAACACTTCGAAAGCGTCATTATGAATACCACGGAAAATCTTTTTTTTTATTATTTCTTTTCCTTTCCCTTCCTTTCATTCTTATCTCTCCACTGTCTTCTTCTTCCTTCATTTTCGCTTTTTCTTTCTCTCTCTCTCTCTTTCTTTCTCTCTCCTACCCTTCATTCTTTTTTAAGATCGAAAAAATTTTCTGCTCCGTCGAGCGGCAGGATCCTGCGGAGAAGTAAAGGAGGTCAAACGGAAGCCCTCCTTACCCCGTTGGTAACATCGACGAATTATAATTAAGAACGATATTTCGAAGTAACATTAAAATATGAAATTTTTCGTTATCTCTCAACGTATTATTGCCGTTAATTTTAACCTTTTTTTTCGTTAAAGTTCATATTTGAACGAGCACGATTATTATTAGTTAATAACAGTTCTCGGTACTGCGATATTTCTCATTACGATTCGTTTTACCTCGTCTGTGTGTGTTTTAATATAAGAAAAACCAAAAAAAACTCTCATATATTTATTTTCAATTGTTTCGTATAAAATATTGCGATATTAATGAAGATATTACGTTTCCGAAAAAGGGAGGTGTTTATTACTTAACGAAGGAAAAATTTGTAATAATATACAATTACGGCGTATGCATTTCAATGAGAAACGTATTAAAAAAGGTATGGTAAAATTTTGTTTCACCGTTGTAAATTAATCTTATATTATTTTTAATATAATTTACAATTTATACAAATAAATATATAAATGAGAAGGAGACAAAAAATAAATACAGGTAAAAATAAAAATGGAATAAATTGTATACACGGTGTAGATAAATAATGAAAAGGGTGTTTTATATTTTTTTTTTTCTACCCTCTTCATACCTCTATCTCTCTCTATCTTACAATCTTTTTATCTTTCTCTCTTTCTAGAGAGAAACGAAAGGCATCCATCCGCAGGTCGTTTGCAGGTCGAACGGAACGGCCGTGTCGGTGATTCGCTTATGAAGGCGCTTCGTTAAGTTCACTTGGACGCGTTTTCCCGTTTCCATCGTAAAGTCTAAGAGAAAATCGGTGCTCGTTGGGGCAGAGATCGATCGCTGGAACACAATGTTCTACGTGAGAGAGTACATGTTCGTATACGTGTCTCCCTCTGTTTCTCTCTTTCTCTCTCTCTCTTTCTCTCTCTCTCTTTCTCTCTCTCTCTCTGTCTCTACATGTGTCCTTTCTTCCCCTTCTGTGACTTTATGTGTCGTATGCGTGTATGTATGCGCGCGCGCGCGCCTAGATTCTTCCCACGTATCCAAGTAATGCACGAGTAGAGCACAACCGGTCTGTCTGATCAAAGCTAAAAGGAACCTTAGTCGTGTACTTAGACTCCGTGAGTAAGCAACGATTCATAGGCGTCAAACTCTGACGTCTCTGATTCTGTGAATAAAAAATATATTCTTTATCCTATACACGATACGATCGTTAAAAGTTTCTTCTACCATAAAATCAAATTACTTTCTATCAATGTCCTGTTTTAGCTAGAATTTCTTTCTTTCATTTTGTTCGTTCATCTCGACGCGTTGTAAATCAATTAAATTTTATTTAACAAATTTGCTAGATATTTAATTATGTTTTTTTTCTCTTCTACGAATATCACGTATATTCGTTATTAAATAGTATGCGTTACTCGTACATAGATATTTCAAAGAAATACGTCTTATATATTTAATTATTTATTTTTGTTTCGTAATTTAACGAATGAAGATATATCTTATAGATTATTTAAATAATATACAATTATATGAGGATTATTGTTAAAAAAATGTTTAATGTCAAATAAGTAACGTTCGATAAGAAACGTATATATTAGGTTGTCAAGCATGAAATGGACCAAATTTCAATTCAATTATGTACATTTTTTTGCTCTATTTCATTCTTGAAAACATATAATATAATTTTACTTATCTATCTATCACTACGACAAACGAAATCGTAGGTTTTTTATTTTTTTCGTATAATTACCGTCTATTATCATCTAACACGTAGAGAGAAAAAGAGAGATAGAGAGAGAGAAAGAGGTTATTTAAAATGGGTCAATTAAAAGCGTAATTACCATGAGGTTATCTAGATGCGGACGCCTATGTTTTTCGCTCGTTGAACAAGAACGACCTCAACGAGTTCGTTCACACCCTTTCATCGTACGGAGACACGTAACAACGAGATAAGAGGGGGTGTTCCGCGACTTATTAAAGGATTTCAACTTTCTGCCTCTTTGGACGTCCAACGAAGAGGCGCGTAACAACGTGTTGAAGGAGAAAACGCGTTACAACGTTGCGTTCACCCTTCCCGTTAAATCGGCCGTGAAAACTCGTTCGATCGTGACGATGGGTTTAGAAAAAAATAATATATATAGGTATATATATATATATAATAAAAGAAGACGAAGAAGAAGAAGAAGGAGAAGAAGAGGAAGGGTAGAAGGAGAAAAAAGATTATTTAACTCAAGATGAGATAGTAACTTCATCATTAACACACTTGAGTTTCAGCATTGAGAAATATCACGAGGACACAATCGGATCGTTAGCATTCTATTTGTTAAGTTATTCTCAACTTTATTCCGTAGTACGTAAATAAAAGTTTTTTTCCCCTTCGAAGGAATTCTCCGAGAAGAAAAATCGTCTATCTGTTCGATTAAAAATAAAACGTAAAACAAACTGAAAAAAAGGGAGCGAATAAATGTAAAAACAAATAGCAATCCAATGTTGGGTATTTGATCATTCATTTTCATTATTTCTTTAACATTTAATTCTCGAAGAGGAATTAGAAAGATGAGAAGAAAAAAAGAAGAAAAAGGAGGAAAAGAAAAAGACTTGTCTCGATTTTGTAATGAAGGTAATATGGGTTAGACACGGGAAAGGTTTTAAGACGATTTACGTGTTTGCATGAAGTATGTTATTAAAAGCAACGGTGTCGGGGAACGAACGAATGAACGAACGAACGAACGAACATATGCATTGTATACAACGACACGTTGTCAGACAGGGTATGTATATTTTAATATTCAGACTTTTGCATCCCAACACACACTACTCTCGGTGCGTATTAAAACCAATAAATTTGATAGAGACCTCGTATGAAGAGAAAGAGAAAGAGAGAGATACCACTAGCTGCCGGTGAAGGAGAAAAATATATCGAATTTTAGTTTTTCGCGTATATACAAAAGACTCTCTTGTCTCATCCATCCGTACATAGTAATTTCACATACTTTCTCGTATCTGTCCACGAAGAGTAGAAAGAGAAAGAAACGCGCGACGAGAGAAAAATAAAAAAAAAATAATAAAAAAAAAAGAGACAGCAAGAGAACAATACATTCGTCCGTGTACAGACAGTGCATACCTGCACACGTAGGTAACACACAAAAAAAAAAAAGAGACATGAGCTAAAAGAACACCTAACAATTACAACGGGTACGCTAACGCAATATCGCGTGGTCCGCGAACGGCGTAAGTTATTGTTGCTTTCAGCTTTCGAGTCTATTACGAATAGATGTAGGTTATATACGAGGTCGGACTAGAATGTAAACACGAAATGAGACCGAATATCAGAGCCGACGTACTTGCACATGCATGTGCACGTATATGCTCTCTAACATTTATTTATATTTACCGTCAACGCTTGTAATTTAATTTGCTTATTACAAAAAATGCAACGTCTGTGAAATCATAATAAAAGAAATAGGAGAGAAAGAGAGAGAAATAGAGAAAGTTCAAAGATCATCGCACATATACACATACGTTTAATCATTACACATACGTTTAACGTAAAGCGAATCGAATTGGCATGGTTACAAACGAACCTCGTATTTTAAGCAAAACGGTATTAAACAATAGTATTGTCATTGTCAAGTTGCTTTGTTTCCCTTGTAACGTCAATTACTAAGTTATTGCATTTACCGTATAGGAGTTAGGTTAAGCCAGCAAGCCTTCTGTTTTCCATCGTCTAGCAATTGCTTCTTCCACGATGTGCATCCAGGAATATTGGGCAAAGATAGTGGACCTAGTAGAAATTCAACGGGTAGTAGTAGGTATCAGTGGTGTACCTGCTGCTAGCTACAGCAAGCCGAGAAGCTCTCGTATGGATTCGAATGAATATGCAAACAACGCTATGCTAACTTTCGAGGAGATCCGCCTGGCAAACGGTTGAAGCAAGAAAGATACAAAAAATAAACAAAAAGAAAATCCTTTACAGCAACGCATGGAAATGAAACAGAAAAAGATAGAATTGGTTAAAAGAACTAAAACAGGATAAGAACGTTTTGGAATGTTATTCGAATTTAGTGTTACAGATGCTTCGGTGGTTAAATACGTGTAAGTTTTATAAAACTTGACGATATCTATCATTCGTAAAATACGTTAATGTTTTCTATCGTTGAAAAGACATATATATAAAACGCATCTTTTTTTAAATATCATATTATTATTATCCAACTTTGTTTCTCCATATTTTCAATGAAATGGAAAAAAAGAAAACAGTTAAAAAATTGTATTTCAACGCGAATAATATTAGTTTAGAAGTGTTCAGTAGTAAAGAACACTTATATAGTCGGACGCGTTCAAGTAGTAACAGTCGTTTACGACTACGTAAGCAGACTTGCTCGGTAGATGCAAAGTAGCGAGAGACACGTATATAGTCAGCCAGGAAAATACGAAGAGAGAGATATAGAGGAAACGAGAAAGGAAAAAAAAAGGAACGTCCCACTTTTCCCGACGCTGTCAAAAGTCGCTTTGGAACGTCATCGTTTAAATTTCTTCCTTCCTCTTCTTCTTCCTTTCCCTCTCTTTCTCTTTTTCTTTCTTCGAGCGAATAAATCGCACCACGGAATTTTTATTTATTCCCTTTTCTCTCACAGCGCTCACGTGAGCGCGTTTCATTTTCTCTCGCTTTTCTTTTCTCCCCCATTTTTTACTTTTTTTATCTTATTTTTCTTTTTTTTTACTTTCTTTCTTCTTTCCTTTCTTTCTTTCTATTTTTCTTTCTTTTTCTTCTTCTTCTTCTCCTCCTCATCATCGCTCTCTTCGGCAGCCAGCAGCCTTCGGCAATGCGGCTTCTCGGCGAGGTGAGACGATGCTAGGTGGCAGGGGGTGTAGGAGAGGGGGAGGGGAGAGAGACAGGGGCACTCTTTGACGACTGCAAAAGTGTTTTTATTCCGCTTCGACACATAAGCCGGGCATTTTGCTTTCCAACTCGAGAGCCTCCGTTTATATTTCAAAGATTCCTTTTTCTTTTTCTTTCTTCATTTTAGTCTTCTTTTTTTTCCTTTGCTGCTTAGCCTTGCTTTTCTTAAAGCTCGGTCTTTTCGTACTCTTAATTATCTAGGGAGGGAAGGATTTGACTTTTTTTTTTTTACCTCGAGTATCTTCCAATCGAGTTAATGTTTTATTCTTCTTTTTATTAGCTTACCAAAGATTCATTCATTCCGTCGATGAAATGAAAAATTTCTTTAATAAATCTGCCCATCGAAGGTTTTCTTTTCTATTATTTTAACACTTCAATGAAATAATCAAACCAAACTTCCTATCTTAACATAGTGAATTTTCTCAAATGTTACACAACACGTAGCAACGTTGTACCCTAATTGTTTTCCGTTAAACGATACACACGCGTGGTCAGGATTTTCCGAGATATATACGTTAGTCACGTCTATCAACTAACCTTCTGTTCTTTTCCTAGTAACGACGTTGACGGGGTTGCCCGAAGCATATAATTAATAACCGCAGTTGATTTTGAAGTTGGCTCGATTCTTCCCGAAGCGTACTTTCGCGAACTCACCGTGGGCATTCGAATCGTTACCACCCACGCTATTCATCCTTCTCCATTAATCACTTTTGCGTCCAGACAGTCCGACAGTCGCAGCCGTGAGAGTTACCTTTTGTTTTCTCCTCTTCTTCTTCTTCTTCTTCTCTCTCACTCTCTCTCTTTCTTTATCTCATTCTCTTTTATTCAAGATGACGCTTAACTCCATTAGATTTATACCCATAAAGAAATTTGTCGTCTTCAGATAAGAAGGAACCTAAAACAAAAAATGTAACTTTATCTAATTATTATCGTTTATTTTTGTCTCAAGATTCGGATAGGATATAATAATACTCAGAAAATAAAAAGGATATTTTTAAAGGTTATTTATTTTTTATTAGATGTTTAAAATAACTTCTAGTAAAGTACATTGAATGTAGGGAAAAAAAAAGAGGAAGAAAAAAAATTAGAGCGACGTTTTACAGAAAACAGACTTTTATCGTAGAAGAAACGTCAGGACGTGTTTCAACGTCAAAAAGACTTACCTAGGGAACAGCAAATCCTGTCAGGAAGAAAATTGGCCCATCGCGTATTAGAGATGTTATTAGAGGAAGTAACTTGACGTGTATCGTAGTAGGTGTGAAAGATATAGAGAGATAGGATGAGCAAGCTCAGAACGATAGGTCCAACCTTGGCAAGGTCCGTAATAGTACGATATCTCGCTTACGCGAACGCGTTTATGGGACTTCTGGGAACAATTATTATCACCCTCTATCTCGTTCGCACGGCAACGTTCTACTGTCAGTTTTCATAGTTGAGGCCATTGAAGGCTTTATTACATACAAGCTCTCGATTCTCTACGGCTCAGAAAATGTTGATCTATCTTGTCCTCGGAAATAAGTTTCATTCGTTTTGGCTCGTAGAAACATTTCGTTTCACTTACTATGGTGCCAGAAAAGTAAAGGAAAGTGGTTCCCATAGCATTTATATAAACCAGTCGTAAAGTGTAGAATCGTGTTATTTTATTGCCTTTTATACGCTAACAGTTTTATATTTCTTCTCTTTTCCATGTGAACAAAATATGAAATTTCTTTTCCTCGGTATGGTAAATTCTTTCTTTTCTTTTTTTTTTTCTTTTTGTTCCGTCGTTGATAAAACGTATAGCCTATTAATTCCGACGAAACAAAGTTTGAAGATTATAGGCGTTCATTGTATACGAAACTACGTATACATATATATACCTCTCGCTTCGCGAACGATCCTATCGTAGTAATTATGTCGTTGCCACGATAACGAACATACGCTGTGCTCTACACTACGCGGACCAGGAGCGGCACTTTCTTATCGGATCGTACCGGATCGGCAGAACGATCAGCGCCAGTTTATGGAAGGTCGGTAGAAACGCATTTTGCTGGCGATACCAGTTCCGTGGGAATCCGTTAATATGGGTTCACGAGTCTAACGGATAAGGATCGAAGGGTTGAAAGCCACACGTGCCAGTTGTAAATCGCACGTTCTCATAATTAACGTGGATGACCGTATAAACCGAGCTCTCCAATACTCGAACTATAGGAGAATATTCGTACCGGATGACAAGAGATGGTGGATGAAGAGAATAAGGAGGAGGAGGAGGAGGCGGAGGATGAAAGGGAGGAGATCGTTGCTTCGTCTTGTTATTAGATTTGACCTAATTAAGTTACCGACAACTACTGGTAAACTGGATGATATATACGTCATTTCTGATTTTCAAATGCCCCAATTTCTATATATAACAAATACTCTCTTATGTTCAATTGTACAATATCTATTTCCTTTGATTCAAGTTTAATTATCGCTGAATTAAATCATCTTCGATCCATTATGTTTGAAAATCAAATGAGCTAATATTCAGAACTATTTAGATACTCGATTTCATCCTCGTCGAATATAAAATATGGTTTAAAAGAATTAATTGTGTTTATAAACACAAATTCTAATAAAACAGAGGGGTGCTTCTTTATCAGAAATACTATAAATCTATACACCTATTATATTTATTTACCATAATTATCAAAACTAAACTCTATATGTGGAGACATTCTAATACTTCTGGTATGCATATACATAAGAAGATTATTATGGAATTAGAAATTCAATTCTTAATGTCGGGTTGACAACGTGGATTAAAAGAAATCGAAATATCGGTTATAGAAAATATTTGATGTAACATTTAATAATATATAATAAAATAATATACTTAAATATATATTGTTGAGAAAGCGAGAAAGAGATTAATATGAAATGAAGATAACAGTTTTACAAAATTTAATATTCCAGAAAAATTGGAAAATTTTTTCGGAATTTCAGATTTCTGATAGGAGAATATGATTTACCAGGTGTTGGCATGATTTCGCGTACCACCTCCTCCTCGCACATCATGTGATTCTATTACGAAATTTAATTTTCCGCGGAAAATTGGAAAATTTTTTTTTCTGAATTTCAGACTTTTAATAGGAGAACGTATGATTTGTAAAATTGAAGAAACAATTAATGCTGGAGAGGAATAGAGTTTTCTGTTATTATTAAATACGCATAATATTGATTAATTTAATTAAGATACATTTTTATCTTACGAAACGATTATCTTATAAAAATTATATAACGTACTTGTAATGCATGCAGAGGTAATGTACCCTCTATGTTAATTACACGACTTAAACTACATACATTAGATTAGGCAAGTTACCTCAAAAGTGAGCGAGCAACTGGCAAACTTCTCTCACCTTACTGAAACAAGCAAAGTTGCCAGGTGCTTGTTTCAGTAAGGTGAGAGAAGACGATCTCTGCTATTAAACACTGTCATGTCTCGAGAGCTACACAGTTTTTCTTTTTAAAGATATAGTGATTGCTAATGAACTTAAGACGGAAAAAAAGTTTTCATCCTTGGCTTAAACCACATTGTATCATATTATATTACTTTTTATTAGATTGTAGGAAAAAAACGTATTTCACGGTTTACTTCAACGTAAGAATTAATGAATTTCTTTTTCACTAATCTAATATACTAATTCTTGTATCTATAATAATATATAATACTATATAATATATATCATCTTAAAATAATACTCCTATATATTCTCATAGTTGTATTTTGAATGGTTAAACTATTATCCGATTGTTTAACATAAGATCACTCAAATGTTTAAATCATAATTAGCCTCTGCGAATGAATGGTAATCCTCTTGGCAAAAATTTTCGTCAAATATTTTTATGTTATCAGAGTAATATTTAAATCCCAATAAAAGTAGATGTAAAAAAAACAACAAAACGATATACTTTCGTTAAACATTTTCGTAAAATTGAAAACAAAAAAAGAAACAGCATACAACATTCGCGTTGCCAATAGATTTCCGACCAATTCTTTTCAATAAAATTATCGAATCGCCCTGTGTAATCAGGAATTACATTTAGTAGAGTACTCTCATGATATTACGCTATAACAGAAATACCTTGACTAAGTAGGTAGTAAATTTGTTTCAATGAGCATTACCACGTAATATCGCAAAAGTTATCTAATCTGTAGAAAGACAAAGAGAGAAATAGAAAGACAGACAGAGAGAGAGAGAGAGAGAGAGATCTTTTTAATATAAATTTATTATTCAAACGTGCATATGAAATGCATTTTATTATCGACATTACACTAATTGACGTATGTGTATTTAACATCAATTACAACAACGCAATAACTGTAAATCCGTCATAACGAAAGTCAAATGATGATACAATATGTGCAAACGCATATCTCTGTGCATACGTGGAATATCATTTGCCAGTAGGAAGGAAGATAGAAAGTATCGTTTGCCATGTATCGATATACGCACAAAAGCAGGATAGTAAAGCGTACACAGAGAGACAGACCTAGCCAATTTTCGATTTCGTAAAGCGATTTCATCGGAGTACTTGCACCTACAATGTCTGTAGATACGTTTGTTCGTTCTATTACATATATATAAACACACGCACGTATAAACCGTTCAATCCTTGGAGAAGATACATAGATAGACAGAGATAGAGATAGATATAGAGAGAGAGAGAGAGAGAGAGAGAGAGAGAGAGAGAGAGAGAGAGAGAAGGAGAGAGGAATTATTGCCTACCTCGCGTTATTCAGGAGCATGAGTTATAACACATCAACCAGCAACACGTCGGATTAGAAACAAGTATGGATATACATAGAACAAACCAAAGCTATGTTGAGGGGAAGGCTCAGACTCAGATATCTATTAACCAGTCTAGCATCGTACCTCGAAGGCGCAAGCAAATGTTAATTAATAATAACAATAATAAGCGTTAATAGGGAGACTATGTTTCGCCTGTCACGCATGGGATATAATGTTTCCTTTGAAAACGATATCTAGCTATTCGAAATTCCGCATCGTGGTTTGCTTACGGAGAAATATTATACGTTCGTCGGAAAATGATTCTGGTATGCATCAACCCGACAAGTGACACTTTGCTTTCACGAAAATTTCACCCAAAACTCCTCTCACTCTTTCTCTCGTCTGTGAATTTTGTCGACCGCACTTATACCGTGAAAGAAATTGAATTGTATCTACTGCTTTTTAGCCTACCATCCTGACATTTTCTCTATTCCCTCCCACTTTTACTTTATATATATATATTTATATATTTATATATATGTGTGTGTATGTATGTATGTGTGTATGTTTGTGAGTGTTTGTCGTTTTTTTCTTTTTGAGTTTTTCATAAAAATTCTATTTTAAAAATAGAAGCGTCGTTCTCTCGTTACGCGCGAAACGCGGTAGAAATGAAAACAGAGTTTTAAAAAAAAAAAGAAAAAAGGAAAACAGAAAAGAAGAAAAAAAAATAAACAAGAAATGTAGAACACCCGCGTATATTTGCGTGTTACAAAAACGAATGTTATTTTCGAATACTCGAACTATGTATTCTGAATGTATCTTAATTGAAGTCATTTTTACCACTCTCTTCTTATTTTGATTTTGATTTTGATTTTATTTTATTTTTTTTTTTTGACCTCAAATCGTTAATAGGATTCGCGTAGTATGCAAATAAATCGTATAAGCGGATTGATGATGTGATATATCGTTTTTTGTCAATTTTTCTAGTACAACGTTGGATCTTGAGGGAACAGTATCAAAGCGATCTGGAATTTGACGAGATGAATTTGACGCATAGAATCGACGAGGGTTTCGACAGGGTAGATTTCCGTGCCGAATTCAGTCCAAGTCCAAATCTCGAAGGACCGCAACCTCAGCCAAGGGACAACGTCTCGCGAAATTTCCCGACGGTCAGTTCATCGCCACCACGTGCTAGGACCAACAACGACGGTAAGGTTCTTTCCTTTTATTTTTTTTTTATTTTTTTTTTATCTTCCTTTCCTTCTTTCTTTCTTTCTTTTCTCTTTCGTATTCTCCTCGGTCATTTTTATTCGATTTTTATCACCTATGTCTTCTTCTTCTTCTTCTTCTTTTTTTTTTTATTGTTTATTTCATCCAATACGTTTACGACGTTTGGGGAATGAAAAAAATTTCATAAAATTGGGGATGAAGAAAACAAAATATCTACCTGCTCGTATCTCCTGTTCACTCTCGAATACTAACGAAAACCTTATCGCGAATCCGTGTCTGTAGTATTTTTTTTTTCTTTCTCTCTTTCTCTCTCTCTCTTTCTTTCTTTCTTTCTCTTTTTCCCCATTTTTCTTTCCTATCGAGCCAACGAATGTTATTATAGTGGTTTTCTGGTGTTGCTAGTGTATGATACACGTACGCTTTTATTTTTTGATGTATCTTCCTATTTACCTAGTGTCAGTGTATATTACTAAATTTTGTGTACATTTATTTTAGAAATATTTCCTTCCATCGTTATCATCAATAATCTGTGTATTTTGCATGAATCATTACAATTATAATTGCTATACCACATCCTTCTATTAATTAGCTCGTTAATCAATCTTATACTGTTACTTATAAGTCTTTATTTTCTTCTTTATCGTCTTCGTTGTTATATTATTTTCTTAATTAAATAAATGAAATAATCATAAAGTAGTAACACATAGATGGAATGATTAATACAGAAAGATTCATTGATCTTATCTTAGATGCACGTTGTAGTTTTTTAACACGAAATATTGCTTTTTATTAAATTACGAATATGTTCAAGGATTAGTATACATGTATTTATCGTTGCTATTTCCTCGTTTATCGTAATTAGAAATGCTTTTAAGGAAAATGATATACGCGGAGAAGAAGTACTGATTATAAAGCTGAATAATTGCAGTAAATACTTTCTACGACTCTAATGATTATCCTCTTCTTGAGAAACTCGAAGGAACTTTGAGAAGGGGTTTCCTTCTTTGAGGTAAATCAAGCACAGAGAAACAGAAATACTACAGAGGCTTTCTCTCTGTTTCTCCACCGTCTTTAAAGTAAAAGGAGCAACGAGGTGGTGAAGGGGCAAGGGGGAAAAGGAGGGGAGATGCTATAAGAGAATCGGACTGAGTTTCCATCCCTTCGAATTTCGCGGTGCTACGGTGTGGTGGTAGCTTCTGGTTACGCGTATTTCTGCTTTTAATGAGTTTATAGCAGGCCTGTGCATAATGCGACGTACGTTTGTAGGTTTATACGAAACGGGCCTCCTTTGTCATGGTACCGAGAAACTTCGAAAAGGGGGTGAATACGTGAACGCCCGACTTCGAATTCCACCTTTCCCTCCTTTCCTATCCCTCCACCCCATCCCCTTTTTCATTGGTTCGAAGTTTCCTAGAAAATAATTTCTTAGATATGAGCTCCTCGTGATTTATATGTTTCTAACATCGTTTAATCCTCTATTAACTAAACTTACTTGTATCCCACAAATGATGAGTTATATTTCGTCGAAATTAGATTTTAATTGTGGCTCGTATAATTATCATAAAGAATTATTATCTTTTTTTCATATAATGCAACATTAGAGATAATTAATAACCAAGATAAAACTTGTTATTATTTAATTCGTGAATTAATTTAATGTAATAGAAAGACCACATATAATTTGGCAGATTAAGGGATATTAATAAATAATTTTGTTTGTTTTGAAAAAAAAAGAATATCAATATTAAAAATCATTTAAAAAGAAGGTTTCGTATTTTCAGAACGACGGTTCGGTATAACGTCGAGTTATCAGTTAATATTCGAGTTAATCGATTACTTATGTAAGTTTAACGTCTAAGTGAAACGATGATTCTTCAGAAATAGAAAAAAGAAAAAGAAAAAGATAAAGAAGGAAAATTCAAAGAATTACTATCTCCAGTCTGGTAGGCGGTCTTAAAATCCTCGAGTAATCGAGCATCGTAAAACGTTGTAGGTGTTTTACGCGCTACCTCTTTAAAGCTTCCCATTGAAATTCTTCCACTTTGTTTGTTAGAAAATAAACATCGAAAATACCAATTAATAACGGTATTTTACTTCAAAACTAGCAGCGATAGTACTTTCTCTCGCGATGAGTAAACGATATAGTATCTCGTTTTTTTGTTTTTCCTTTTTGAATTCGATTGATAGAATGTTCAAAACGAGTTAAATCTATTTCGATAAAGTTGTACGAGAGAGTGAAAGAGAGAGAATGAGAGACAGACAGAAATATGAGAAAGTGAAATGCGAAAAGGAATAGAAACGTGATTATAGTTTTTCCATGTACTGAATATTTATTCTACTATATTTTCTTTTTCCTTTTACAATATCCTTCGAAATTTCTACGAGCGAAGAAACTCCGATCACGTGTAAATGCAATCAAACAAATAATAACAATAATAATAGTAATAATAATAATAATAATAACAATAAAAAGAAGAAAAAAAGAGGGGAAGAATTGGTACACATATAAAATGAATCGACGACCCTTTCTCTCGGTTATGTTTTTTTTTTCATCTTCTCATCGGTATAAATTGGACGAAGAAGAACAGGAAAGGGAAGAGAAAAGGAAAAAAAAAAAAAGAAAAAAAGGGACGAGGAATGGAGAGAGAAAAGGGAAAGAAAATTCGACGGGGTAGTAAGAGAGGCAAAAAGGAATGAGTGAAAGAGTGGAGGGGTGAGGGGTGAGGGGGGAAGGGGTCTTGTAAAATTGGATAAGGTTTGAGAGCATGCTAGATATTGGTTTCGGTGCCAAGCTAGCCAATGTTGGCGCCAATTTCGAATAGGCGAACTCTGACAAAATTCTCATATCGAGTTGAGATTCTTTAGGACGAATCCTATAATAACGGTAGGAGAATTCTACCTTAATGAATTCTCTTTTCTTAATGAATCTATCGGTTCGATTTGGAATACGGGTAAAATTTAACGAATGACTTTCTTGGTAAATTAACTATTCATAAGGGAGATGGATATTACATCATTATTCATTCGTAGATTTTCTACATATAGTTAGGAAATATCGTACTCTAATATCTTTAGTTTCTTCCTGCTCTTTCTCTACGTATGAGAGTTTACACCTAAATTCGCAATCTATTACATCATTATCCTTACTCGAAGTTGCACGGTTCTGTTGCTACTGCTATTACTGCTGCTACTGCTACTAATATATACGCTTTTAATTACAAATCCAAATTATCGTAGCGGTTTGTTTTCAAACCACGATGTTTAATAGCAAACCCCAAAACTCCTTTGATTCATATTACGAATGGACAGAATTTTGTACTTCATTAATAATGAAAATATCTAAATACGAACGTATGTAATGCATATGATGTATACACGTGTTTCTATCTTCTATGTTATATTTTGTCCTTTTTTCATATTCACTTTGTAATGAAATTTCAACGACATGATGAATACGAAATAACAAAGAAGTAATTAAAAATGTTAGGTAGACGAGTTTGTAACAACATTACGGATATGTTTTACAAATAATTAATCAGAGATTAAGATACTAATTGTATAGATAAACAAGATATAAAGAGATATAGATATAGATGTAACGTATACGTGGCGAGTAAGATAAAGAACTAAAGAAAAGGATAAGAAAGAAGAATAAAAAAAAAAATAAGAATGTTCCAGGTTTCCAGACGATTTCGCGTGCTGCTCGTCGCGGAAACACTCGACGCGTTCCACTTGATCGAGCTTTAACTTTATCGGCGGAGAATTTCGTCATAACGCTAATTAAAGGCTGGCTAGGGAATGAAAGAGAGAGAGAGAGAAGAAAGTTACCAACGACCAGCAGTGTTCTCGAGAAACTTCACGTTATCGTTCATTGCTTTTGTGACCTCTCTTCCTAGTAACTATCTTTTAGGAACTTCGAATCCCGATTTCTTCTTACTCTCTCTTCCTCATCCCTTTCTCATCTCTTGCGGAAGAAAACTTTGCCAATATTTTCTTCCGCGAAATTCTAAGAAAAGAAGTAAAAGGAATATGAGAACTTCCGGCGTCCTCTTATAATCCTCTCGTGGGTGATTAGATTAAAGCTGATTTAATCATCGAATCGTTTTCATAACCCTAAATCGTTACACACTCCTATCGAAAGATTTTTTACGAGATTGAAACTTTTCTTTTCTCATTTTTCTTAATATTTTTATTTGTTTCCTTTTATTTTTTTTTCTCTCTCTCTCTTTCTTATTTTATTTTATTTTTTATTTTTCTTATCCTCTCACTCGCTTACTCGCTCGTCCGTGCTCTCTCTTTTTTACTTTTTATTCCATCTTTCTCCTTCTCCTCTTACACTACTACTA
Organism: Mischocyttarus mexicanus; assembly: GCA_023678845.1. Taxonomy (NCBI): domain Eukaryota; kingdom Metazoa; phylum Arthropoda; class Insecta; order Hymenoptera; family Vespidae; genus Mischocyttarus; species Mischocyttarus mexicanus. The sequence continues at coordinate 2,450,955 of JACGTP010000010.1, forward strand.
CTACCACTACCACCATCACCAGCAGGTTTTATACTTTGAAATCTACGAACGAAAAGAGTATAAAGTTTACCCGTGCTCTCCTTGATAAGATTTTTTCGTAGAAAAAGAGTATCCCGATGTCGATCGAGAAAGCTAGGAAGGGAATGTTTTTAAATCTCGCAAGAGGGATCCCAGTATTCGTTCGCTTGTCGCCTACCAACGATCCTCGATAAATTTTACGACGTTCCGAGGCGAAAGGTAATCGTTTTCCTCCTACAAAAGTCAAGAGCACTATGAAAAGAAACGATATATGCGTCCTTTGAGGTCCTAGTCCCCGTTCTCCCTTTTTCTCTTTCCGTTCCTCCTCTGCCCTTTTTCCCCAGCTCGAGAAAAGCATCGATTTCGTACTCGCAATCGGCCGAAAGTGCATTTGAATTTTTCGTCGAGACGAGCAACGGGTTTTAACCGGGTACTACCCAAATCCCCCTTCTCTTTCTTCTCCTCCCACTCCACTCTACTTTTTACCCGATTTTCTGCAAGTTGAACCACTGAGGAAAGGTGGAAGGTAAAAGAGTATCGTGCCTTTTCTTTTCTTTTCTTTTCTTTTTTTATTTACTTTTCCCTCCCATATCAACCCGATAAAATAAATCGAAATCTCTCGGACTCCTGATGAGATTAGTTTTTTTTTCCCTCTATCAAGAGATTGCCTAGTGAACGAGAATGGTAATAAATAATAAATAATTAAGATTTAATGCTACGGTGTGAATTTTATTATAATGCGTTCGAAAATACTCGTATGCAATATTTTTTCTCGTAATATCCGTGTTTCGTAAAATAAAAGTAAGATTTCGTGAAGAAAAATCAAGAAGGGATAAAGAATGTTATTATTTTTTTTTTTATTTAAGATTCGTTATTTCAGTTGGGTCGTTAATACTGGTCGACGGAGGAAAGTAAATTTCCTTGTAAATAATCTCGTTTCCTCGTGTGCATGCTGATTGCAAAGCGAGCATATTGGATAGATGCATCGTGTATGTTTGTCTGTATGTATGTATGTATGTATATATGTATGTATGTAAATAGGTATGCGTGTATGTAAGTACCTACTATATCCTTACTCTGTGAAAACCGTTCTGCAATGCCAGCAACGGGAGAAATTTTTGGCATGCGCACGCGCAATCATGATTTTAAGGTAATTTAACCGTGACACGTTAAGGGAATGTTAATCGTATAATGGAATTATTCGATACGTGTCACCTTTATTCTACAACGATGTAACATTATTTCATAAGTAATTTCACAACGCGATAAATACATTTAACCGTATATGCATATTCATATATATATATTACGCATATAATACTTACATAGTATATGCAGAAAAGCGCAAAAGCTCGAAAGTTTCTCTGAAATTGCGAACCGAAACACTCGACACTCGCCTTTTCTATGTGGCACAAGAAATTTGCATTTCTAATTAGACACTCACATTCACTTTAAACACGTTACTTTCCTTGAGAAAAGATTACGACTGGGATGTATTCTTCGTATGTAAAACGTCATGTAAAAGCTCTAAATGGGCGAGAAGCTTGTCTTCCTTTAAATGTGTATTAATATTCCCCGAAAGAACGTTCTCGCTGCGAACAAATTTTCGATAATATCCGACTATTGTACACCTTTCTTTTTCTCTTCCCCTCTTTCCTAACGCATTAAAGTACCATCATCTAACTGTCATTTTGTATAAACTTTACTCATAGTCTCATTTCTATAATAGCACAATCATGTCACGTTTTACGCATCGATCATCCTTCTTTTTCTTCTTATTCTTTTATTTTTTCCTTCTTTCTTGAAATTTACAAATAATTTCTTTGCTCCGCTAACTCATGTTATTTTTTCTGTTTTTTTTTTTTTTATAGAATTATTTGAACTCAAAATTCACACGCAAATGGATTTATTCATTTTATCATTTAACATCGAATCAAGAATCTATTTAAACGCCATAAACATTGTTTGAAAATTGATCGATCGATCGCAAACGCTATGGTGGAGGAAATTGTGGCGGATGCACCCTTTTGCAAAAATGCATTTTATGCTTCCTCTGTAAATAATTCACTACTTCTGGCGAGATAATTGTTTCATTGGATAAACTTTCTATACCAACGATGGTCAATTATTTTTATTCTAACATCTTTGTATTATTACTCTCTCTCTCTCTCTCACACACACATACTTTTTACGTCTTCCCCTTCCCCTATTCACTGTCTCCCTCTTTCTCATTTTTTGTTCTTTTCTCTCTTTCTTTCTCTTTCGTTTTATAATCACTTATTTCTCGACCACTACAGTGGACAACACGTTGAACAAATTAGGCTCGGTTGGTAAAGAAGGGAAAGGTACCAAAGAAAAAGACTTGTCCTTATCAGCCGTGGTAACCACGGGAATGATATTTGGCAACAACAAGGGTGGTAATAGTAGTGCTCTACCTACGACGGTATCACCGTCTAACTGCACGACCGTCGTCTACGCAGTACCCGACGAGGATCGTATGGTTGTCGGATATCTCAATGAATGGATCAATGCCTACTCGTTCATATCAAGTAAGTAACGCATTCACAATTTTACCATCCCTCGAGACTGTTGTTCCTCGATCGGTAAACTCCGCGAACTTTTTATGGCGAGTGTCGGTAAGGAAAATTCTTACACGAAAAAGAGACTCACAAGATTACACAATCACTGATAGACGTATGGTACAAATATTACTAAAACCGATGATAACTCGACACAAATTTATGACCAACAAAAAAAATATAAAGGGTGACAAATAAAATAGTAGGAACCAATTATATCAAATCACACGATCATTTTTAATAGCGTTCTGTTTTGATTAGTTTTGCAGCATCCTGCTAGACATTATTTTGCAGTTTTCCTATTTGTAGAAAAAATCCATAGTTTTTGGCATGATCGCTGTTGATGTTTCCGTAAGTTATTTCTGGTTAAATTTTAGCCCGATCAATCGGTAAAATGTTGTTGGCTGGAGGATGATAAAAAGCGTGGCGCAGGTCCATGGCTCCTAACGGATTGTGTTAGTTTGATCGATAAATGAGCATGAAAAAAAGACTCTCGAGTGGGAATTGCATGAACTCGTATCTTTTTAGTCGCGGAAGAGACATACCACCCCTTTTCCCCGATCTATCGTACGTATTTGGGGCCCGAAATCAAAGAAATGAATCCAAATAACTTAGACGATATCTTTTTGTTCATTTTTTCTTTTCATGCTTTCCCTCTCTCCGTGTCACACGTATACAACAGACAATCAAGAAAAATTTTATCTCTACATCATCGTATCCGTCTCCGGCGGAGTCCTCGTCTTTTTGGGTTTGGTGATCGGCAAACTTCTGTTGAGTCGTCATCGCGCTAAACGTGATGCAAAATTCCACGCCAACAACGAGGCACTTCCAAACGCATTTACGGACAACATCTCCGAGGTCGACGCGAACATCGATCTCACTACTCCAGTTCCGGTCCCGATGCAGGACACCAGGTAAATTAATTTTCCGTTGATAGAATGGAAGCGCTGAGAGCGTTCATATTTCGGATTGGAGGAACGATGAGATAGCAGAAATGTGCTGTTAGGATTTTGCTTAGTCCGCGTAGTTTCCCGGATTGAGGATATCCGTTGTCGAGGAATTTTATTCATGTCGTATTATGACTTATGTTTAATACAATATAGATAAATATGCTGATTACAGTATGTTGAATTAACTTTAATCTGAAAATAATTCGATTCCTTTCAATATTAAATATCTCGATATTTAAAACACTTGGCACATTTTCACGGTCTAGGGTAAAAATAAAACCAAAAGTCGTAATATAAATTAAAAAGAATAAGAATAAAGGAAAAGAAAGGAAGAATGAATGAATGAAATAAATAAGAGGACCGAGACACGGTCAGGTGTAATTAGAAATAATTGGTCACTTTTCTTTCAGAATACCGGAGACTCAGCTAGCAGAGAGACTTCACGGTGAGCGGTACTACACAGACACGAGGATACCGTTGTCGCCTAACAGCATTCACACGGCGCCAATTCATCATGCAACGAGCACGGGTGTCAGGGTCGATCTGGGTAACCACATGGTGGGCACAGATAGCCTTCATACGATCTTACGCACGGAAAATCCTCGAAGCCTCAACACCAAAAGCTATTACTATGGCTGACACGAGGAAGGGGTTGTCCCTCGCGAGGGACGACCCCCATCCTTGAGTCCCGTGCCGGAAGTGAGCATGAGAAATTATTGCTTCTAAATTGCAACTGCCAGATAAAATCGTATATTCACATACCACACAACACTAACGCGTACATGCATAAATGCATAAATACATAAATACATACATACATACATACATACATACATACATACATACATACATACTTACATGCATACATACATACATACATATATACATATATACATACATACATACATACATAAATACATACAACGTGTACGTTAGAAGAAAGATAGAACGAAACGTACATATTAGGCTGCTATGACAAACCGCTGTAAACACGTCGTCAGCGTATCTCGAAAATGGAAGGTTTCTCACGCTTCACAATTTCCATACATTTCTCTTGATTTTACTTTTTCTGATTTTTTTCGCTCTATTTTTTATTTCTTTATATATATCATCCACGAAAGAACGAGAGCTTATGCGAAAAGCGTAGGAAGAATCGTTTGAATAGGAAGCACGAAGAACGGTATCATTGCGTATCCCTTGAGTATCGAAACGAAAAGATGGAAAAAAATCGATAAAGTCGTTTCACCTTCTTCTTCTTCTTCTTCTTCCTCCTCCAATAACACGCAACAACTGCTTCTTGTACCTTTCCTTTGATGGAACTCGATTTATATACGAATGCGCTTAAAATGATATATCCTATCGTGAAGTTCGAGTTACTGAAAATAATGGTATTGAAGAATATTCGAGTAATGAGATAACTCATAAATAATAAATACATTAGAACAAGAGCAGAGATACCAAGTATAATGATCTATTATTCGTTACTTGAATTTATTAATTATGTAACTTTTAAGTTTCATTCCTTTCCCCCTTTACTATTCTAATAATTGTTAATCGATCTAAGCTGCTCCGTCTGTCTGTGTCTGAAGCAAGGATTAATTAATTAATACTCGATGAAAACAAAAAAGTGGTCCAAGATAAAATGGAAAGAAAGAAAGGAAGAGAGAGAACAAAAATAATAAAATCAAGCTCGAGGATTCCGGACGTGAAAGATTACAGCGGTTTTGTGTAAGCACGAGAGAGACTCTTTATTTGAAAAAGAATAAAAAAAAGAACGTTTCGCAGCTGACTAACGTGACGTGAGATAAAACTTTTATAATAGAAAATAATGTAATCATGTATATCACGTTGTAAATACGATTGTGTAATTTACAATTATCTCTTAAGGGAGTAACGTGTGTTAACGGACGGACCATAGTTACAAATATATTTCTCCGTACCATCGAAAATAAATAAAAAAAAATAAATAAATAAAGTCGATTTTCTAAAAGAAAACTACGCCGCGATTACGATTAACGCTCAAAGTCTTCTAGTATCGTGTGAAAAAATGAATGTTAAAGGAAGACAAAGAGAAATATGGATGAGAAACGGGAAGGAAAAGAAAAAGAATTATGATAAATTAATAAATAAATAATTAAATAAATGAATAAATAAATAAATAAATAAATAAATAAATGAATGAATAAATAAATAAATAAATGAATAAATGAATGAATGAATATAAGTTAAATAAATACGGTTTATCGATAGAAGTTAAATTAAAATATGCTCGTTAACTCGTATAGCTGTCGTCCGTATCTTGTTTGAGAGATAAAAGAAGAGAGTAATAGAACGCGTATTCTTTTTTGTTTTTTTTTTTGGTTCCGAAAGGAACACGCCCATAGAATCTCGAGTCAAATGAATCGATTTATTTTGAAAACTTCTCTATAAGTAAAGATCCTATCACGAAGAAGATACGATGGTTCTGTCTCGAGCTTTACTTTACGTAAAGTTACTTCGATATCGAACCTCGATTTTTTATTATCATCATAATAATAATTTTTCCTTACGCTTTTTTATACAAGAACTCTCACCGGGTGGGTCTTGTAAGTTTTATCGACATTATGTAATCGCATCAAGGTTAAATCGATAGAAATGTTCTTCTCCTTGATTTCTAACCGAAACAACAACAAAAGAAACAAAATATTCAATAAGATGAAACTAGAAAATCTCAACAAAACACCACGTTTAAACTTTAATCCTTTCACCAAACTCTGTTATATTAATCGATAAATCAATCGATTAATCGAGGTATACATAACACATGTAAATACATACATACTTAAATCTTATCTTATATCATTTTTTTTTTTTAAATAATTTTTATTTTATTCTTTCAAATATTATCAAGAAAATTTCACACATACACATAGACGGCCGAAACTGTTGGAAGTTATTTCAAAAATGAATCCCGAAGACTGTTATCTTGATTAGAAACCATGTCGCAATAATCCGTCAGGGTACTGTTTTTAATTGGCCTGGACTAATTAAGAAGCTCGTGTCGCGTCTGGCTCTCGCTAGTCGCGTCAGACTCGTAAGAAAAAGAAATGGAAAATAGAATTTTAATTGCCAGTAGAGAACACCGTTACTTCTTCTTTTTCTTCTTCTTCTTCTTCTTCTTTACTTCCACTTCTTCCAATTTCGTTTCTTTCTTTTTTTCTCAACTCTATATTTCAATTCTCCCTCTTACCCCTCCCCTACCTCCTACCACCGCTGTATTTCTGTTTTTGTTATTTCTTTGTATAATATTATATATTTTCTCTCTCTCTCTCTGTTTCTATTTTATATTTTACTTGTTTACCCAGACAGCAATCTCCATATCTACGAGAATCTTTTTACCATAACAAATATTTCTATACTTTTTATATAATTTTTCTTGGTTTCAATATCAAAGCTAAAGTTCTTCTAATTTTTAGGAAACTCTTAGCTATATAATTGGGGTATCAAGCATCTATTTACACGAATTTTGTGCCTTTTTCGAAGTATCTCAAAAGCATTCATTAAAAATTATTCATCGGCCAACAAGGTTCGTTATACCGTATTTCCGTATATTTATACATACATATATATACATATATATGTATTTCTGCGTATAAACGTGTATACTGGGTGTTCCGTGTTTTAAATTTATCTACCCAAACTTCTGAAAAAAAAAAAAAAGAAAATTGAAAATAATATCCAACACCACTCTGACAACACAATAATACATATTTTTTCTTCTTCTAAATATATATTAATAAAATAAAACAAGATAATAGATAGAAAAGAAATTCTCTTAATACTGTTAACAATTTTTAAGACAATCCATTCGTTCGTTTCGATTGATGTTTACCACACCACCCTGTATATAAAATATTCCAATAGCATATATAATTACTTGAATGATGGACTAACCCATATGCATTTCGTGCCTTTTTCCGAAATATCATCATTAATACGAAAATTTACGTATATTTCTAATATTAATTCATTGAATCGTAATCTCACGTACATGTACTTTATATGCATTACACACATGGATTAAACTCGATATAATAAAAGAAAGAAAAAAATATAATAAAAGAAGAAATAGTAAGAAACGGAATTGATTCTTATAGCCCAAGAAAAAGATATGTATGTGTTACGTACGTAAAGTTTAAAGTTTTAAGTTCGATCGTCGTATAAGTTTAACACACGTGTGCGTAGGAATTTGTTCTCACTATCCATCTACCTATCTATCTATTTATCTATCTATCTATCTATCTGTCTGTCCGTCTATCTATCTTTATTTCTCTCTTACGGGAAATACAATTCTTACGTGACCTTAGATACATGATTATTAAACATAGTCTCAGCATATATTCTATACAAAATATTTCTATTTTTATTCGCATCGATTTTACTGCCAATGATGACGATTACTGCCGTTTAAGATTACTGCCACTGTTCTATTTCTCTTATTTTCTTTTCCTCTCTTTCTTCTTCGATAAATCAAACTCTATTCAAAAAATGATTAAAATTTTAAAAAGACAAAAATAATGACAATGTTTATGATAATGGGTAAAGATAAAGATAAAGAAGAAGAAGAAGAAGAAGAAGAAGAAAAGATGCACGTGTCTTGTCGCATACGAACGACGAGTTATCGAGTGAAAATTGTACCAAAGATCCTTCTATTAATTAAAAAAGAAAATATTACACACACAAAAAAAAAAGTTGAAAAAAGAAAATAATGAAAACAAAAAAAAAATGAAAAAAAAAAGAAAGAAAAAACAGAAATATCATCGTTCGACGAGGTTCGAGAAAAATTTTCTTACGAGTAATAATATCGTATCGAGGTTGACCTCCTCGAAACGGAGTGCCTGATATATAACATTCAACGAGAAACATACGTGAGTGTGGTACATACATACGTAGCCTTCTCGATGACACACACAATTCAATGTTTTATTGATTTATAATTGATTAGTAGATCTATTTCGATAAGCTTGTTTTTTCATACTTCTATTTTTTTTATTTGGTTTCTTTCTTATTTTATAAGTTGGTAATATATGTAATTTGTTACAAAAACTCATTCATCGATATATTCGTATTTATAATAATTTTATTATTATTATTATTATTAATAATTAGTTCTTATTTAATCATAAGTTCTTTTTTGTAAGTTGGTTTAGCTCGTGTGTACCACAATGATGATGCTTCGCGTTTAATCACACACAGGTTTCTTTCTTCTCTCTTTTTGTACGAATATAAGAATGTAAGCGACGAATAATGTGTGAAAATGTGTGAACATGTATGTGTGTGTGTGTGTGTATAATGTGCACGTGAGTATGTCTATTTCGTGGACAACAATTTTATTTGTTAGGTCGATTAAGACTCTTACGGGGATAAGTATAGTATAGGAAGTTAGATAGATTAATAGATAATATTAGCGATACGCGCTCTGTGAGATATGAAATATTGAAATGTTTATGTATATGTGTGTGTGTATGTGTGAGAGAGAGAGAAAGAGAGAAAGTACGAGCGTGTGCGTGTTAAAGAGAAGAAAATAAAGATACCTATGTCGTAAGTGATAGTTTCTATTGTAACTAATTGTAAGAAAAACGTTAATACGTTTAAAATAAGTATCTGTAAATAATTCCTGTATTATAAAAATAACTTTCTGTCCAGCGACCGTGTATCAGCGACCTCGACCATCATCTTTCAACGTATCCCTTTTTTTTCCCCTATCTGTCATTCTCTCATTCTCTCTCTCTTTCTCTCTTTCTCTAATCATATCCTTTTCAAAATATACAAAATAAAAAATAACGAACAATCGTCGAGGTTGTCGGAACGGTTTCTATCGCGTGTAAATTAAAAAACTATTATTAAAAATGGATTAAATGAATATTAATAAACTGGAAAAGAAAGAAAGAATAAAAAAAAAATAAATAAAACAAGAGAAAATACGTAAGGCCCGATTAATAATAATAATAAGAATAATAATAATAATAATTAATAATTACAATTCTCTTTTCTTAAACGGATTATTAAGAAAATCATTTGTATTTTCTATCAAATCATATATTGATCATCGTTCTCGTCTTTGTCGTTGTCTTTCGAAAGGAAATAAAAATCTATGAAATATTTCTTTTCGTTTCTTGTCAAAAGAAACGAAACTTGTTGGATGTGTCTCGAAGAAGGAGAGAAATAAAATAAAATAAAAATATCAAGAGCGTGATTACTTAATTATTTGATACAAGGAACAAGAAAGAAAAGAAAAGTAAAGTAAAGTAAAAGAGAGAGAGAGACAAAAAACGAAGAAATCAAGCGGGCCTGTGTGTTATGTACGATAAAATGTAATATTAATTGTCCTCCACGTGATTTTCAAGGATAATAAATTATGACACAATTCCGAGCACACGTTCTATACCGTTTTCCTCCTCGGCCTCTGACACTATACGTTTGACCTTAATTAATTTGTAATTGTCTCCGGGGTAGAGAGGAGAGAGAGAGAGAGAGAGAGAAAAGAAGAAAGAAATAAACCAGATGATAGCACAACCATCGTACTCATATGTGTTTGTGTGTATGTGTATATGTAATAATACGTATACCGCAACGCACATAACACAACTACGAGGATAGGGAACGTGTAATATCGAAGCCCTGCATCGTATATAAAAAATATACGCACGTTTAAAAAGAAAATAAAAAATGAGAATGATCGTACTATTCCTCATCGGCTACTACAACGTAGGCGATAAATATTGAATTATTTTCCCACTACCAACTGGCAAGCTCGGTTCCTCGTTATCATCCTTCCCCTTTCCCTTACCGACCCCTTCCAATATCCCCCCCGTCATCATTGCCCTTTTAATTAGACTCTAATTATTCGCTTTACTGTAGATTTTATTTGGAAAATACTTTTATCGTTGTTTTCGGGAGTAATAGAAAATTCGACGATTCGTGTCGATGAGTTTCTACCGAACGAAATATATTTTTTTTTCTTTTTTTATTCTTTCAAACGAGTAAAAGTACTCTCGAATGTGAGCTTCATTTCATCGATCGTTATTAATTATCGTATGACTTTCGAGGACGTATTCTTTTATCTTTCTTTAAAGGCAATAAAATTAAAAAAAAATAGAGATACCAATTAAATTCTTTTCTCGTGTATTTAAACTACCATGTGTGTTTGATATATAAGCGTAGGTACGTGCAACCGCCACCACATCACCACCACCACATCACCACCACCACATATGTAAAAATGAATTGGGTATGTGACTTCAAAGAGAATAGAAAAGAAGGTAATACTTAAAAGAGATGTAATTAACCTATTCGATTGGATACAGATACGGAAAGAAGTGTACGCTTTTTAAACTTCTTTTTTTTTATATCACAATCGTCCGAGAAATAAAATTTAATCGTGATATTAATTTTTAATCTTTTTATTGCTTCAATCTGTTCGTACGTTTCTTTGGATTCTTTTTGTTATTTTTTATTCGTTCATTTTCTTTTTCACAATGAACGAAAAATAAACGTGCAACGAGGCTTCTCAAAGCGGAACAAAGAGAAAATTCGATTTTTTCGTCTTTTTCTATACTCGGTTTGTGTTGGAGAAACTAACGACTGTGAAGAAGGAATAACGCGTGGAAAATTGCACGAGGAGTAAATGAAAATTGTCTGCCGTCGTTATAATCGGACAAAACCCCTTTTTCTAAAAATGTTATCTACTCTACTAACTTTTATACTCGTTTGTTATTTTCCTTTCTGTCTTTATTTCTTTCTTTTGTAAACGTTCCTCTCTTTCTCTCTCTCTCGGAATTTATTTAATTGCGTACAAGAAACCGACCGTATGCTTAAAAAAAAATCCTTATTCCGGGTTGACTCGATGTTTCTATTCAAATAAAAGCACTTCATCCTCCTTCCTTCTCCCTCACCTCTTTTCTTTTTTCCTTTTACTTACTCTTTCCCCTATTATCTTAAAAAAATAAATAAAAGATAAACTCGAATGATTCGTACTTGGTGGATTGTCGTCGGTTCGTCGCGTAGTTAATAAACTATCATTTATTGTAAACGTTTTTATTCCATTTAGAATAGTACGTACCAGTCGTTATCGTTAAAAATGGGTGAGAATGTATGAGAGAATATTAATGATTCGAAATGTACATACCGGGTGATTTACCATGTAATTTGAGACAAATTTTCGTTAATTCATAATGATAAGAAATTCTTGAAAAATAAAAAGAATTTATGTGAAACGTTTTGGAAAATTATTTTACAGCTTCCTAATATAACTAAATACATGTATATATAAAACTACACATATATGTGTGTACATATTTATATATTCATTTTTATTAAACAAAAAAGAATATTTATAGGAACGAAAAAAGCAAAATATTCATATAGTTAACAAATAATTTACGTTACATGATTCACCCAGTATGAATAATAGCTACTCTCACAAGGAGACCGTTAGGTCAGCCCCCCTTGTTTTTTTTTGAAACTTTGCACACTTGTAAATGTTGATTAGTACTACAATTTCGCCATTACAACTACACAACAATAAACGCGACAGGAAAGAGCTAAAAGATTCTTATCTTCTTTTGTTTACAAGGATTTCAATTAATTATTTACTTGTCTGACCATATATGGGCCGTTTACTTGTACTACTACAAGTAGTATAAGTAAACGCCCTATATATGGTCAGACAAGTAGTATAAAATCAGGGTATGACCAGGCAAGTAGTATTAGGTTCATCAAGTATGAAATGGAACAAATTTCAATTCAATTATGTCTACTTTTTGCTCCATTTCATACTTGAAAAACATAATATCAATTAACTTTTGTTTCTTATAAAAACTATTCAACGCACGGGAACCTAATTTGCAGTGTCGATGCATCGTCAGTCCTACTTGTACAGAGATAAAAACGTGGATAATATATTTTATAAAACGAAAAAAAAAAAAAAAGAAAAATAGAAATAAAGGAAGATAGGAGAAACACGCAGGTAGAATAATAAATATCCTTTGGTGTTGCCCAGTATTTGCTAGCTCGCGAGAACGATCCGCGGAATCTCCGATATCCGTAATCTGATATACATATATAGGCCAACGAGTGGGAATAATAATATTCATTTGTATTACTGTATAACACGAAATAATATTACATTTAAACACGTTTGAACGTTTTCCTTACGATGACTAGCTGGCTAGCTAGCTGGCTGGTTGGCTGATTGCTGCTGTTGCTGCTGCTGTTATTACTTTTACTGACTACGAGCTTGTTCCAATTTTGTATTCCCTAGCTTGCTTCCTTCATCCTTGATACACGGTGTATAATGTTCTATGATGATAAAAAATTAAAAAAAATAAAAACCCCTCCATCGAAAGCAGCGCTAGTATTTAACCTCGCGCGTACCATTTTTGTTTTTTCTTATTTATTTTTATTTTCTTTATCATTCTCACTTACCTCCTTCGGAGAGAAGCGTTTTCATCGTTGCTAGTTCGGAGCCAAAGAACGAGCCCATTAACGTCGTTTTACAAGGTGGGTAGACCGAATTAATTATGCGAGACGTCGCGAAAAGCTACTTCCAAAGGGTAAGTGGTAGTATCACTTCGTTCCTTCTTTCTCTCTTTCTCTCTCTCTCTCTCTCGCTCCTTCTCTCTTTATTTCTTTTTTTTTTCTTATCATCAACAGATGAATTTTATTTGGAGGAAGTTCTTTTAAAAGAAAATAACAAGATAAATCAATTGTCTATGTTTAACCGTCTGATTTACAGTTTCTTCATTTATGTAGATATCCAGTTTTAGAAATACCGTAGACGGAACTGGCATATTCCTTTGATATTAAATGACATGGAGTATTAATCAGAAATGTCATGCACGAACGTAATTTCTCTCTCTCTATAATATATATATATATATACATATATAATATATATGTATATGTATATCATATTCCGACGTTTCTCATCGACGAAGCTCGTCGCTTAGCTCAATTTTGAAATTAGATGCCCCATAGATGTCTAGGTTGCGTACTCAGTATACGTGTAATATTCATTCTAAGAGGTTCTCTATCTCACAAATACATAGTGACATAATACAAACGTATGTATGTATGTACGTACGTACGAATGAACGTACGAACACAGGAACAAAACGCTTTAGAGAAAGTTTCGATCGATCTTTCAGTTTTTTCTTTTTTCTATTTTTTTTCAGTTTTATCGTTCGATCGTTATATACATACACCGATCGCATGATGATATTCGCGTTCGACCTAGATTCTCCTTTAGACTCTTCGTAATGATAATTTTCTTTCCGAGCCTTACACCACCACCATAGTTTTGATGGTGTTACTTCGATAATAACATCGCCGTTATACTCTCTCGCATCGAATCGATCTTCCCGAGAAAACGAATTTTATCCTTTTACCTTTTATCGAAGATCTTCCTATTTTATTTTTCTTTCTTTTTTTTTCTTGTCTCTCCTCCTTCTTCGTCATTGTCGTCGTAGGGATAGGTACGTACGTACGTACGTTGAATGAGAAACTCTTGCCATGAGAGGGATTTATTCGGGATCTTGGACTAATCTTCAGACCGACTTACCTACGTTAAAAAAGAAACGCCAAAAAAAGTTGATCCTTCCTTAAGAAGAAAAAAAAGAGAGAGAGTGAACTTCGTATCTCTGATAAATGTACGAGTTCACAAGTATCAACGTCTAACGTTTTCTATGAACTTTCTACCATCTTACGAGCTCTATATTTAATAGTAACATTTTTCTTTTTCGTTTTTTTTTTCTTTTTCTTAAAAGAGTAATTTAATGTACCATTTTAGAATCGCTTTAATTTGTGTTGGAACTTTGATGATTACGTGAGTTAAAAAAGAATCTCGAAATCGTGAAAGTATAACATTAACGTACGTATTATTAACGTAGCTATTTTCATAATAATAATAATATACATTTTTTTACAAAATTCTTTTCTATCTAATCTAAACATTCATTTTATTTTTATCGTTACAAAAAAAAAAAGAAGAGAAAAGGAAGGAAGGAAAGAATATAAAAAACAATCGTTTTAAAAGTGGTGTATATTTTCGTTGAACACAGATGTTTGTACCTCTCTCTCTCTTTCTCTCTCGTAGTGACTTTTCTAGACATTTTATTTCACGATAGAGTCGCTCGTAACAAATATCTGTCTCGGACAGAACGGTGGTATGTGTACGGTACAACCGAATCAGAGAGAGAGAGAGAGAGAGACATAAACAACAAAAAAATGGGGAAAGATAAAAGTAGATTAATAAAAAGATACAGTATCTTACAGAAACATACGTTAAACCACCACAACCTACATAGAATTATACGAAATGATAATAAATATATTGACAAACATTTGCAACGATACAACGTATCATCTACTAAACAAGATTTCATCTAGAAATATACGAAGTAGATAGTCAAAAAAAAGATTTCAGATTACATTAACACTGTCATTCCTCGATGTTGAAGAAACTGAAGATAATAAAAGAGATAGGAAGAGACAGAGAGAGACAGAGAAAGAGAAAGAGAGATGATTTTGTTAAACGTGTAGGAGTATTTTATAAGACTGAGTGTATCGAATCGTACTATACGATTATATATATATAATATGTAATATATAATATATAATACTTGAATGCAACTTCTATATAGAGTAAATGCAATCGTGGTAAGATGACTATAGACGAGAACGTGTATATGCGTATATATGTGTCTAACTCGATTGTTATATACATTACGGGTCGATATACCACCTCGAGGCACAGCCCCACGACACTCCTGTCAACTCCTACTCTATCCTTCGTGTCAGAGTCTCCCTTCTATTTCTCTATTTCTCTTTCTCTTTCTCTCGCTCTCTTTCTATTTTCCATTCTCTCCTTTGCCCTTTCCTCTTCTAACTCCAACAGTTCAACCAAAGAACCGATCAGTTCTCTCTGACTCTTTCGATCTCTCGCTCCCACCGATTCCAGTTCGCGTTTCTATTCTCCTCTGGTGCACTTTCAAACCTCCACGTGTTCCTTTTTCTTTCCTTACCATTCGATAAAACGTTTGGAATTTTAAAGAGATATGCCGATACCTTCAATTTTCTTCGAATCTTTCGTAAATCTTTTATATAGCTATGTTGGTATTTTCTAAATTGTACCACTCTAGGTGGCAAGTTTTATTACAAATTTTTATATTATTCGTAGATTTTGATTTGTTAGTTTGATTCTTGAAAAAAAGATTCTTCTTTCTTTTTATGACGTATGGATTATGGATTATTTTTTTTTCCTTTTCTAATAACTTTTTTTAGTATTATATCTGAATAATATAGTTGATAATAATAAAAATTTATCGTTGTTTGTAATACGAGAAATATAGTTACGAATGATTTTAACTGAGATTGTGCGATTGGTCGTCAAATTTGATTAACTTGACTCGGTCCGATGTAAATTGATTTAACTCTGCTGACAAGGAACAGCCAGAGGAATAGCTGCTGGCGAATACCATGAGAGTATAGAACCGAAGTGACGGATGATAGATCAATTAGATAGAAATGTGCGCGAATAGTGGATGCTAAATTCTAAGGAATGAAATTTCCACTGGCTACCTATGCGGAATCGAGAGCAAAATTATCGAATGAATACGGTTCAATGTTTCCACACTCTTCCTTACCGCCTACATTCATTATTAATAAATTTAAACAATTTGGAAATAACGTTTTATATAATTAAATGAAATTATTATATATTTGTTGTATCGTAGCAACAACATATAACGATTTTCCTTTCGCAGGATAAAACAAATAAAAAAAAATGCAATCGTATATTTCTACGAGAAAATTTATCGAACGCCATGCGTTGGTCTGACGAAATAATAAAAAAAAATTATAAATAAATAAATAAATAAATAAAAGGAAAATTCAATTAATAAAATGAAAATTGGTTAATTTTTTTTTTCGTAATAAAAATATTTAAATCCTGGAAGAAAAATAATTAATCAACGGAGTTTTACCTCGTTCGACTTTTACACCGACAAATCTCTTTTAATTTTTTCTTTTCAATTTTATATAACTTCCTCCTTTCGTAATTCCGAGACTTCGTCTGGTTATTACTACGCGTATAATAATAATAATTTTAATCAAGAAACGTATAACGCCGCATTATCGTTTCTAGGAAATGCATTATTATTTCAAATACGTCGTTATAGTTTTATTCTTGAAAATCATAGTATATATATATATATATATATTATCTTTCAAATAATCACTTATCTCTCATTCGTTATTTATTATTCGCTATTCAAATAGTAAACAAACAAACAAACAAAAAAATAAAGAAAAGAGTTACCAACTCCTTGTGCTTCGTTTTCCAACCCGTGGATTTTCTTGTTGACTCGGGTAGAAGTAAAAAAAAAAAAATATAAACTAAAAAAAAGAAAGAAAGAAAGAAATCTCTTCTTCCATTTTCGCTTCGTTTCATTCGCTGCAATTTTACCTTCGCCGATGATGTTGCTAAGGCACACACATACGTGTGCGTTGTTATGTTTCTCACGGTGTTATCCTTTGACCTCGATTATTTAACAGCTGATATTAAAAAATACAATACAAAACAAAAGAAAATGAATGCTCACAATAAAGGTAATGGAAAAAGTAAAATACAATAGAAACTCGAGTGTAAGGGTTGGAATTCGTGCAGGGATTCTTTTTTTTTTTTTTTTAATGAAATAACGACGACGATCAACGCAAGTTTCAACGTAATCGTTGAAAAATCGCTTAATTACGCGTCCATTTTAACGACTAGTCTCTCGTCTCTCGTCCCCTTTCCTCTCCTATCCTCTCACACGTTAACACGTCACGTGAAAAACCGCGAATGATTTTTAAACAACGTTAACATTTGCGTTACTTGCCTACCGTTCTCTTTCTACCACCTCTTCCTCCTACTCCTCCTCATCCTCCACCCCTCTAACTCTCTCTTATTCTCTCTCTCTTTCTATTTGTCACATATAGAACTTAACGTTTTCATACGATCATTATAAAAGCATGCGTCGCCTCGTCTATTTGACGTCTGTTCGAGCATTTATGCAAAAATCGCGTGATAATTAAAAAATAAATGAATCCTTTGAAATCTTTTTTTAACGCTTACAATCGTAGCTCAGCTACGCACAATACTGGGTTACAATGTTAAATTACAACCTTTTAACATTTTACTTTGTTACAATTTATTACTTTTTCGTTTTGTTCTTTTGTCAAAATTTCACTCAACGTTTAATTGAAGTTTTGTATTTCATTATTTTATTTTATTTTATTTTATTTTTCATTTACTTTCGTTGAATTTTATTCGTATCAGATAATTAGTGTATAATTAACGAAAAACATGAAAGAAAGAGAAGAAAAAAAAAAAAAGAAACAAATTTGAAGTGAAATCTAAATGAAAATCTTTCGACGACTTTGTATTACCACGTTCTAACTTCTGTTAAAAGTTCAATTATTACAAATGACGATGAGGAAATATATATTGTTCATTGTACTTACTTTCTTTGACCAACAGAAGGAAACTAGAAGGAAGTGTGAGTGTGTTAGTGTATTATTGCACCCGCATCATCTCTTCTTCTCCATGGATTCCTTTTATTGTTCGAGGTAAACTCAACGAAATGGTGAAAGATAGGAAAGACAAATTACCTCTTCCGTTTTATATTACACCGAATATAATGAATTTATTAAAATCTTGTTAAATAGTATTCTCCAATGAGAAGTTATATATATATTTACCAAACTCGTTAATATTTAATTAAAATGATATTATGAATCTCATGTTACTAAATAACTTCGTAATAATTTCATTAATTTATTTATTCACGAGAGATACACAACTGGTAAAAATAAAAATAATAATCAACTCACACTAACGCAATTATTTTCTTCTTTTTTATTTTTATGCACAGTTCCCATCACCAATAATTTATTTATCGAAATTATATTATAAATATATTTTCCGATATATTTCTATCTTATTTTCTCTTAGTTTCTTATTATTGGTAGTCAAAGGAAAATTATAATAAACGAAAAAAAACCCGTAGAAGAAAATTATGAATAAAAGTTGAAAAATTGATAAGAGAGAAAAATTTCAAAGTACTAACACGTACGTCCAAATGAATATTTCCATTTCCTCTCGATCGACGTTTTCTTTACTCGTTTTACGTCAATTCCAAGATAGACTTATCGACGGGTTAGCATTTTCTAACGATAGTGGTGGTCTCACTTTGCTATCCTATCTCTCGATCTAAACGCATTCTTTGTCGTTTTCTATTGAGAAGAAGGCATGTGTCCTACTTTCATCAGGAACTAGATATTTTATATTCTCTTTCTTTTCACGATTTCGTTCGTCAATTTTTCGGAAAAAAAAATATAAAAACCCTTTAAATTTTGCGAAGGATTGATGGAAAAAGTTCCTTTTATATATATAATCTTTATGTGAATATATACATATACATATATATACTTATACATATAAATAGAAGATTTTCTTCAATGGGTATTTTTGTGCAACGATTGTGCACTTGGATATGTCGTCGGATAGATAAACAAAAAATTGATGTCTGTCTTTATCTATAATATATATTATATATATACATACATACAGGGTGTCCCAAAAAATCTTTTTTTCTTTACAGATAAATAAAAAATACCAAAAATATCAATACTCGACAACGCACTTCCAGTAAAAGTATATTAATTTTTAAACACACTAAGATATTACTTTTATTCAAATATAATATAATTTAATAAAATTATTTCTAAATCTTCGAATAGGCAACATACACGTATAAGAAATCATTAGAACGAGATATCGAAACAACGTTAAAATTATTTTCATATATACGATAATTCTTGTGATAACCATAAGCAGTGTAAGCAGAATTATAATATTACAATTTTACATTTCAAGATATAAAAATCTGTAGTTAATATTACTTAAAAATGTATGAGTTCACCAAAACTTCATGTACATATCTAAACAAAAATGTATTATTCATCGATTTGGTAATACGACTTTGGGAACACCCTGTACATATATATATGTATATATATTATAATATATAGAAGAATTTCTTCAATGGGCCCTTTTGTGCAACGATCGCGCATTTGGGATACGTCTCGTCTCATCAGCAAAAGCAGGCCGATGTCAATAGGGAGTCGGACAAAGGAGAATCCTCAAGTATTCTCGAACGAATGGAGGTGAAGAGAGGTTCGATATGTATCTTTGTCTTTCGCGTTCTCATTCTGACAAATTGTCTCCTCTTTCGACTAAAACTTCGACTATTCGTTTCGGTAGGTATAAGGTTTGTTTAGTACCACCACCAAACTCGAATATCTATCTATCTTGATAGGGAGTGTCACCAAATCATACGTGGTGGTTGGTGATGGTAACAGTCGACGAAAAATCTCCCTTACGAAAAAAAAAAAAAAGGAGAAGAGGAGAGATCATATCTATCCTCGTTCTTCCTTCAAGCTCTTTACTACCTCCTTTTGTACACATGTCAGTTCCGGATTGCTCGGAGATTATGGCACGATTACATCGACCATTATGCCTCCGGCCGGTCTAGATTCCACTTCGGGATATTGATTTTTATTTTATCTTTTCTTTTCTTTTCTTTACTTTTTCCTTTACTTTTTTCTATTCTTTTCTATACTTTTTTTTATTTTTCTCATTTCTTTCTTACTCCGAAAATGTCTGTTAGATTCCTTGATTTTTGTAAACCCATCACTGAAACTGACAATTTCATTATTTCACTTCTCGTTTAATTATTTTTGTGAAATATATTATTAAGAAATAATTATTAATTATTCTATATTCATCAACACGTTTTATAATTATTATATACTTTCACGAACAGCTGTTACCCCCGGCTAGGTCTTTTATTGAATATCCAATATAATTATCAAAAGTCTCTATTGGTTGATTCTACTATTCTACTATTTAATTGGGAATAGAGTATGAATGTATAAAATATAATATATTATCATGTGTGTTATTTTGTAGTTCTTCTTATAAAAAGTTTAAAAAATAAATTTATTATTATATTGGCGTGCTAAAAATTTATTGAGTCCCATTAAATTACGTTACCCCGTTCGCAAAAGTATTCAAATAACGATGTGAAGTATCATTTATATAAACCTATTTTATAACGTATACGTATATGTATTTGCACGTATGAAAATGCACGTAAAAAAAAAAAAGAAGAAAAATTGTCCGATCAGTGGTAATTTTTAGATGATCCTTAATGAACGTTTTTAATTGTACCACGTAAGGTGCTCTCTCGTTAAATTTGATATCTGGCACCTGTTGAAGCACGATTTTCACACCACTAAAACTAAACGGCATATTAGGTAGATTTTTTTGCGCTTTAGTTTCGCGTAATAAAAGTTGGTGGCTTAAAATTCCTTCGAGTCTTTTAAAATTCTTATTTAATTTCACACAAAAAATAAAAGAAAAAGAAGAAGAAGAAGAAGAAGAGACACATGAACTGCTAGAAAAATTCGATTGAAATATATTAGCTTTTATCAGGTCACCTGAGTTTGCTCGTTCTTTCTTCAAAGTTTCTTTCGTGTCTTTGGTTAAATACTTAATTTTGAACGCTTTGATCTTAAAGCGTTGGAAGGAAGAAAGAAAAAAAAAATCAAAAAAGAGATGAAACGAGAAAGCAAACTGGCAAGGGGTTAGTCGCGGAATTGGATTCGTCGGTGTTTCCTTCCCTTTAAATATTTCGAGATACAATTTCGCCAACATTCGAAGTGAAAGACCGAATGTGAAGTGGTCGTTTTCGATTTATCCTCTCTTAGTACCGACCAATCGCAGCTGTTCATCCTTTCCACAAAGAAATCAAAGAGAGAATAAGAGAGTAGAGAGTTTCTAATAGGAATTGCTGTCGGAGCAGTCGGCTTTATTGACAGAAGTGTTGTCTGACAATATATTCGAAAGTAGAAACTGACTTTTGATTCGTTCGGCAAAAATTTCAATACTTTGCTCTTTCTATCTACAAAATTTTTTATTAATTTTCAATCGAATAAAAATTGCATGAAATACAGAAAAAAATGAAAAAGAAAGAGAGATGAAAAATAGTTCGAGTAATAGTAAAACCGTGTTGAACTCTCGTCTCTCTAGGTGTGTATACAACGTACGTTTAATACAGAATATGTACTTTTTGTACAGATAGATATATATATAAATTGCATAGTGTGTTTCGTGGAAAACGTTAAACAAGAAACACGAAAGCCGACTTAACTAGAATGTCATTTATATTTAAAACTCTTGAAAGGTTGGAATGTAAGCGAGAAAATCACCACCTGGAAGATTTCTATCGGTTGACGAGATTCTATCTTCAATCGGTTAGGGGAAAATTCTCTGGCAGTTTTCGCGTGACCCACCCGGAGTCGGACGAAAAATAGTTTCGAAAATTCACGACCATTATTTCGTTTCGATGCACATAAATCTACCTGGGCTGAATCTAAAATAAACGATGACTCTAACAATTATAAAAACAATTATTTCCTATTACAGTATATTACATGATCTAAATACAAAAATATATCATACGTAATAAAACTTGTTAGTCAACGTTTAGGTCAACGAGTATCTGTAATAATTCATTTCTTTATATTTAACCCTTGTAAATATTTTTCCTTACATATTTTATTTCGCTTAGGTAAACTTTAATTCTACACTATGATAAATACGTTAAGAGATGACTTTACGCTAGAATGAGATAACGAAATAAGTCAATTTTACAACTCGTGCTTTTATATACCAGAATTTACAACCCCACTTATACATGTATCCTATATACTCTCTACTCTCGTATACAAATTCACTTGAACAAATAAATTAGCCCCTTGTACGCGTATTTATATCTCTATCAAGGTTGATCAATACTTGACTTCCTGCAAATTGATCATTTATTATTGACCGCTTTGGTATTTCGATTTCCATTTATAAAATCGTCCTCTCACTTTAGACAAGAAAAAAAAGAAAAAGAAGAAAAAGTAGAAAGAAATGAACAAAAAAATTGATGAAAGAGTCGATGAATGCAGCAAATCATCGGGAAAGTAGTATGCTTTATCGGTTCCTCGTCCATACGTGAGTTTACGCTATTTAAAATCAAAATGTTTTCCGCTCGACGTATTAGTCGATAATGCGTCGAGAACGTTTTTCTTTTTTGTTTATAGGTACTCAATCTATCATGTTTACACACATAACACGGCTGCTTGCATCTGCTTATTCGAATGTTTTTCTCGAAAGTGAAATTAAACGAAATTCATATTTCAACATTCATTTTTTACGTGGTTGTGGATACGTTATCGTAAAAAAGATAAAACAAATAATACATTTCGATACAAATCGTAATGATTTTCATAAAGTAAAAGAGAGAAAGAGAGAGAGAGAGTACCGATGGGTGCTTGTCGCAAATTTTGATTTATAGAACGTAACGGATGAAAACAGTTTATGCAAATATTATTGCAGTTGAATTGGTTTTGGCATTGTGCCCGTACACGCGTGCCGCTTGAATTTTACAACTGAAGGTAGAATTCTCTCGTGTCTACATACTTATACTCTTCTCTTCTGAGAATACACTGATTTACATGCATGCATGTGTTCTGCATAAATCTCTCTGTCAAGGCATATATATATACGATATATATAGGTACAGTTACACGTACGTGTATCTAACGCGTTGAAATCGGATTACGAGATTCTACCCTACTAGGACTATATCGTAGAGACACATGCTTTGAAAAACAATTAGAACAAACGTGTTTCGTAGTCTAACCGATGTTAGTTGTGTTTATCTTTAAAATCAGAACCATCTCAAGGATTCTTGGAACTTTAAAAGACTCCCTTATAGTTGATGTTTCCTCTATTTTTTTCTTTTTATTGCAATCTTATTGAAAAAATAACTTTCATCGAAATGCGCTCAAATGTTTTATCAAACTAACTCAAAAAATTAAATGTTGATATTTAATTTAAAAGTCAAAATTAAAAAGAAACAACTTGTTTGAAATATTTTAATGATTTTTTCGTAACGAGACTTGCAATTAGCTTTTGTCGAGTAACCACAAACTTTGTTTTCTCTCTCTCTTTTCCTTTTTCTCCCTTTTATTTATCCTGCCAGATACATACTTTATTTCAACGAAACGACCGAGTAGGAAAAAGTAGGAAGATCACCACGTAGAACTTTGATAGATGTGGCCTGGTTGAACGGCTTAAATTAATGATCCCTCGGTATACACTGCTAACGAACACTATCGCGGATATTAACAGGCAGTATGCTCAAGACGAGCTCTCAGTTAAGTACTCAGAAAGAAATTTCGTACACTAACGTTTTCAACAAAAATTATCACGAAATATCCTTTGTTAATTATTTTTTTCTACCATTGAAATGCATTTTAACTTCGTCAAAATCGATCGATCAATCGATTGGATAAAACCCTTTTAATTGAATCTCTCGTATACTCCACCCTGGAATCAATGTTTCATTGTTTCTTTTCATACGATCAGCTAGACCTTTCCGTTTCCTGTTTTTATTTTTCTATGTCTTTTTTTATATGCATGTGTGTGTGTGTGTGTGTATTTAAAGTGAGAGATCATCGCGTCAAATCCGAAATCGATATGTAACAATTCGAAACATTCCATACGGTTTACTTAACTTCACTTCTCTTCGTATTTGCCGTTTTATTTGACGAAACACAGCTCGTAAAATAGATAGCTTGAAAATATTGAAAAATTTCATTGATGATTGAATCCAATATGAAAAGATTGTTATTTTAATTTAACCTGTCAGGAATCTATAACAATCAGTTTATTCAAGTGTTCCCGTATTTTCGTACTAGGTATACGACTTTAATTTATTATATATATTATCTGTATTGTATATATATAATCGAGTTGCATCATGAAACATTTATGTAATGAAAATAAATAATACTGGAAAATATCTTGAATTGTTTATATTACCAAAGATAATATTTTAAAATATTAACTTTGAATATATACATATATAACGAAACTTTTACAAAACCATATAGGATCCAACTTTTCACGACCTAATTCCTAATTTTTTTTTCTTTTTTCAAACACACAGATGTAAAAAGTAACGATGGTATATAGAGAGAAAAAAAAAATAAATAAATAAATAAAAGTAAAATGTACGAAGATAGAAATCATAGAAATATCTCGAATGAAAAGCAAACAGAAAATGTTTACTCCTTCTTTGGTAGCGTAATGAAATTTTTGAAAATTAATTATCACATAAATCAAATTAACGCGATTTGTTTTCTTAGTAATTGATAATAAATTGGAAGAATATATCATTAGAAATCTTGTAGATCGTTTTAGAGTGAAGCCGATGAAAAGAAAACGTTTACCACGAAAATATCTGGAACGAGGACCATAACTGTGCAACCGTGCATTGACTTTACTTGACTATGTCACTGAAAACCAAGCTCAGAGTCCAGGGGAATGTGTGCAACAGAAAATGATAGTGATCACTTTTCCTGTATATATATATAATATATATAATATATATAACCTATGTCAGTCGATTCAGGTCAAACTTCAACCCTACGATACAGCAACGTTATCGTAACCCTTTCCTTACTTCTTTACTTCCATTAATGCCAAGGACATGCTTCGAAAAGTTTACTAAACGCGAAGGAATTTCAATCTGGTAGGATTGGACCTTTCAGAAAATAAAACAAATATAAACTGAGAGAAAAGCGATATAAGAAAAGAAAAAGAAACTTAATTACAAATAGTAATGTAAAATTAAATCAACACTTATAGAAATGAATAGTTACTCTCTCATATAACCGGTTAGGTAAATTAGTAACTTCCAATTAGATTCTCACCATTTCCTATCGTTTGACTTATAAATTTCGTTACCACCTACCTCTCGAAACTCATTTCATTTTCGACTACAATTATAACTAAACATAGTAACCTGAACGTGCCGGAGCTTTAGAGACTATTGATTGCTGGTAAAACGTTAACATAAGCGAGGCAAAGTCCGTTAGGTCGGTCTAATGCTACGTCGTACTACTTTCCGTGAACAGAACTTTCAGATAAAACGAAATCGACGAACTTTCTCTATCCCCGCGTAACTCGTAAAGGTCGTGCGTCCATACACTTTTAACATAGTCGATAGATGATACCTAAGGAAACCGAAAAGATATTACCATACTTAACTTTTCCCGCGTTTCTATACTTATTTTTTTTTCTTTTTTTCTTTTTACTTCACTTTATATATATATATACGAGATTTTTTAATTTATTTCAAATACCATACTTAAATATACACTTATTTATCATGTAACTTTCAGATAGACAAAATTATTATACGAAACAAGAAATTTTTCTTCTTCCTCTTCTTCTATTTTATTTTGTTTTTAAATATAAATAAATATATATTCACAAATATCGATTTCGCATTGAGAAAAGTAAATAATTCTACGTAATTTGTTACGAACGATTGAGTTTACCTGGCTTCGTTAGCAGAGTGTCTCGGAGACAATTTTTTGCTTTTTTCTAACGGAAAAAAAAAAGTATGCCGCGAAAAGGTAACTCTCGGTTACAACTGTCGCGTTGTCATAGTTGGGGTGGGATCGATGAGCGGTCGTCGCTTCGAATGATCGATTCGCGCTTCGTTTCTGTCGCATAACGGACCGCTGACAACGTCGAGAATCTATGTATAAATGTATATATGTATATAGATATGCATATGTATTGTGTATGCATATATATATGTGTGTGTGTGTGTATTTTCCCGTATGTTTAAGAATGTATACGTATATCTGCGTTTTGCTGCATGGACAGAACACACCTACGTTAAAACCCTACTTGCCTGCCTGCCTGCCTGCTTGCCTACCCTTTCTTCCTAGCTCTGCTAGCTTTTTAATCTCCCTATTATTTCCTGCGTGACGTTGAATAAAATATTCCCTATATACTTCTGCTTCTTAATATTTTAACACAGGATATGAGATACGACTCTTTATAAAGATTTAATTTTTTTTTAAATTTCTTTTTAACCCTTTTTTCTGCTTTATCCTTCTATTCTTTTTCCCATTAGGATAATAATAAGAGTAAGTTTTTAATTATATTTTAGATTAGACGTTAATTGAAGACAAAGAAAGAGATATCAAAAATATGAGATAGTTGAAAAATATAACTATATGTGATTTAATAAGTTTTATGGAAAGTATTTTATAGAAAGAAAGATAATAGTTTCTTTTTATTTTATATTTTTTGTTTTTTCAAGATATATACGTAAAGATATGATTATTCAAGTTTATTCGTTTGAAGAGCACCGGTATATGTCTTTCATAGTTTTAATAAAACCAAGAAAAGTAGGTATAAAGAAACTAATGATACTTTATGGCCGTTGAATTTAAACCAATCCTCTTTTCCCGTATTCCCTTTGATCCCTCACCTTACGCCGACACACCTTCGCTTTGGCTCTTATCTTACGGAGTGTCTTCTCTTTTTTTTTTCTTTTCGTCCTCCTTCCTTCTTTTTCCTTCTCTGATCTCTTTTAAAAAATCGGCCCAATGAAATTGAAGGATAGAAAAGAGCAGTGGCATTAATAGTTCTCGAAAGAAGATATTCAATTGGATACCTTAAGAAGAATAAAAGACAAAAGCTTTGAATACAGAGAAATAGCTTCAGGGGTTCTAAAGAAAGCTTGATAATCTTTTGAAAAAGTAAGATATCTACTCTGGTCCATCTAAAAGACAACTTTTTACTTGAAATATGTTTTTTTCTTTTTCTTTCCACCGTATGTTCTTGTTTATCAATTCCCATTGAAGGTTTTTTTTATTCGCAAACGAGAGTTAATTAGGAAAGAAATTTTTTGTTTCTTTCGTTAAAATAACAGTTTCTTATATTCTCTCTCTCTCTCATTTTCTTGTTCTTTTTTCTATCTTTATTTATTATCTATCGTAAAAAATGTAAAATTATCTCTGATAGAAAAATGTCAAGAAAGTTAGTAATATTGTAAATAAAATTTCTTTCCTTTAATACTCTATCTCCTTTTATTTTCCTCTCTCCATCTCTCTTTCTCTCTCTCTCTCTCTTACTCTCTTCCTTTCCAGAAATAATCGAAGATAAGGTTAGAACGGCTAGTGGGGCATTTCATTCAAGATATCACCGCGCCCAGAAACTCAATGGAACGAAGACGATATAGTCGAAGTTTCTACCACACCTTTGCAAATAAGTAAACTCCTCTTTCAAGTGACGCAAGCCATTGCGATTAGGTGGAATCGGAAGGGAAGAGAGGAAGAGAAAGGGTGAGAGTGTGAGAGAGAGATAGAGAGAGAGAGAGTGAGAAAGGTGAGGAAATGGTAGGTGTAAAAGGATCGTGCGAATGCCTCTCTGATGTGAGTGAGGGTAGAAAAAAAAAAGGAAGGGGAAAAAGAAAAAGAAGGGTAGGAAACATTGGATCGATGAAGAAGAAGGGGTTTGGTAACTCCGACTTGTATCCAACTTGGAATAAAAACAGAATCGATTATCGAGGAATACTGTTAGACGATTTAACATGCGAGTAGTTAATGAACAACCGTTTACACAAATTTTTCTATTTCATTCTTCCTATCGTTGATAATAATTACGATCGGATATTTAAAATAAATCTTTTGCAACCGATCGATCGATCTACCAACTTCTTCTACTTCTACTTCTTCTTTTTCTATTATTCTTAGCTTTTGTTCTATTTCATCCTATTTTCTACGGAAAAATTCGTGGAACCAAAGAAACGTCTCTCGTTTTGTTTTAACCTCGATTACGGTTCTCGTGAAGGAACTTGTCGTTTATCCAGATGCGATAGTCTTTGCAAAGTGTTCGCTATTTAATCATTGAAAGTTAACGGTGAACTCTTGGTTAGGGGATAATTTAGCACCAAGTTTCATCCTACCTCCTATATCCTCTTCTTAAGATCTTCCAAGACTTTCATCGTTAAAGGGTTGCCATAACACAAATTTCAACCATCTACTACTCTAACTTCCCTTGACTTTCAAAACGAACCGTTTCGAGAGATAGTACATTGCTCGAGTTACGTAGTCCTCATCGTTCTCGTTCCCGTTCCCGTTCTCATTATCGTCATATTTTTATCTCAAAACCCCAAGAACAACACAGAATGTTTACCAAGCATCTTGGATTAATCCTTACTTCGTAATACTTTAATCAAGTTCAAATCGAAGTAACGAAGTGTTAAAGTTTATTAACCGTTTCTATATATTCTGAAAAATTTACATGTACATACCACCAAATTTACGTACATGTATGTATGTATGTATGTATGTATGTAGAATTATGAATTCGAATTAGATCATCAAAGGTGACAATTCTTCCACAGCCGGACGCAAATACCGTATTTTCCACTACGGAAGGATGGTTCAGCCTACTGGAAATTTCCGATGTACCCGGGGAACCCCCGTTATCGGAAAATTTTTTGCAACGCCTTGCCGATAATTTCAACAATTCAATGTACTATGTATTTTCTCATAGAATTGTAGCCAAAAATCCGACATTTCTTTTACACTAACCAAATACATATATATATTATGTATTTATATATTTATATGTATATATCGAGTGAAAAAAAGAAAAAACCAAAATAGGATAAAGGACTTTATAAAGGTTCTTATACTTCCTAAATATAATAGGTTTACGATTATCAAAACACCAAAATGGCTGATGCCTTTTATAAAACGTCGTAGATCTCACTTTTATTAATAATCTATGTAACACGTGTCGCTGGTTTTTTTTTTACAAAATCAGGAATCTTGCACGCACGCGTACATACATATGCACGTTTGTGTGTACAGTATCGTAATACGTATCGTAAGTCCGCGTTTTTTTTAATTATTATTATTATTATTATTATTATTATTATTATTATTAATATTATTTATATATATATATATTTTTTTTTTGTTTATTCGTATGATTTACGACCTCTCGTCTATCTCTCTGCGTACGTTCGATTTCTTCGCCGATGTTTTCACACACATGCTTTTTCTTTTTATACATGTAAGATATAT
This sequence comes from Mischocyttarus mexicanus, assembly GCA_023678845.1. Classification (NCBI taxonomy): domain Eukaryota; kingdom Metazoa; phylum Arthropoda; class Insecta; order Hymenoptera; family Vespidae; genus Mischocyttarus; species Mischocyttarus mexicanus. The sequence continues at coordinate 2,480,599 of JACGTP010000010.1, forward strand.
ATATATATATATATCTAAAAGAGATTTATATTTTATACACGTAACTGGTATCGTCGCAGAATCATCATCCTTCTATCCATCTTTCCTTTATTCTTTACACATTTATATTCATTATTATTATCATTATTATTATTATTATTATTATTATTATTATTATTATTATTTTTCTCGTTTCTTATTAACTCTTATCTATAACCTGTTTCTTTACTTTTTTTTTTTAAATAGGAATCTCTCGTTCTCTCTCGTGCAACGCGAAATATCCAATTCGAGGAACGAAGAAAAAGTGAATTGAGGAAAGGAATCGGACGGGACGATCAAAACGATATTCATTAAAATCAAAACGAATTAATTAAACAGTAAAATATAAAATACGAACCGTGAAATTATTATTACCCTAATCGGCAAATGGAACTTTCTTGTTTTATTTTTGTCATTTTTACACGGAGACTAGACACATTTTGAAAAAAAGGTATAAAAATTTATAAAAAAAAATAAGGGAGAGGAAAAAAAAAATAGTTGCGAATCGAGGAAAATGAAAAAAAAAAGAAGAAGAATACACAAACGTTGCACGTCGAATGGCAGAGATCGATGCAGAGGCAAGCAGAGCCGAGCGCGAAAAAGGGAGGTCACGAGAATCGTACAATGCTCATTATTGAGCCATCTAACCCACCTACCCCCCTTCCCCACGTCTCACGCATACAAACATACACACACACACACATATACACATTCACAGACACAAACATCATCCCCCACGTGTAAACTATCGAGATCGAAACTTTCTCTCTCTTTCTCTCTCTTTCTCTCTCTTTCTCTCTCTTTCTCTCTCTTTTTCTATCTTTCTTTCGCGTATTGGAAAGCCTGAAAATACCTTCTCCCTATTGGCGTTCCTCGAAAGATTCGCGAACTTCGTTATCTTTATTCGTTTAATTTCTCTTAAGCCAGGAACCACGACGAATCCACTTTCCCCCATTATCGAACTGTCTCTGGGGAGTTGTATCGAAATAAAAATTAGGGGTTGTTGGTGGAGTGATGGAATTTTTTAACGATTCTTAATTTTATTTTTATCCCTTTTTCTTTTCTTTTCTTTTTTTCTTTTTTCTTTTTTTTTTTTTTACTATCTCTTTTTATTTGTCTTTTAACACATCACGCACGCACGCACGCACACATCTTGAAATAAGATATATTAGTCCTTACGAAACAATTCTATTTCTAAGAATTCTTTCTTTATCTCTATATTTAATTATTTATTTATCCTATACTATCTGTTTATATCTCTCTTTTCATTTTTTTCTCTTTTATTTATTATATTAGGTCGTCCCATAAATTTCTTCCCTTTTTCTTAATTAACTTTTTATACTTAATATTTTATATTTTATATTATTTTATTAATATTAAATATCATAGTATTTTATGATGAACAAGGTAATAGGAATACAAAATCGTTTATTGTTAAGAAAAATAATATTAAATACTACACACACACACACACACACACACACACACAATACTTTTATATTGAAAAATAATGAAGAAACTTATAAAACGACCTAACATTATCATTTTGTTAGATTTTTTACATATATATTTATATTTTTTAAGTTGACAACACTGAATGTGACTCTGCAACGGAAAGGAATCATCTCCTTTCCTTGATACCACCACCTTTCTATTTTACTATTTCTCATTTCTTGATCCTACCTGTAACGGCTAAAGCAAACCGACGGACGAGAGCAAATAGAAAACTTTTTCTCAACAAGACGCAGTGATTTTCCTTATACGCTTAATAACAAAGCTACTACAATTTCTATCGGTTTCTAAGATTGTTCGTTTGTTCATTCCTTCGTTCATTCGTTCATTCGTTCGTCCAGGCACCCTCGTCTTCTGTAATCTAGGTTACCTTACAATTAAGGTCAGGACTGCGCAGCGTGCGAAATAAGACAGTGAGGGAAGCAGGGCAGAGAGAAGAAGAAGAAGAAGAAGAAGGGCTGAAGGAGGAAGGAGGAAGGAAGAAGAAGGAGCTGGGCTAAAGGCTGGGGAATAAATTGCACTCGAGACGAAGTAGGGATATATGTATACACGAGTGTTCTTTCAAACTCAACTCGACAGAATTTTCTTTTCTTTACTTTTCTATTGTTTTCTATTCTTTTCTATTCTTTCCTATTTTTTTCTTTCTAACATTCGAATCTAGAAATTAATCGGCCTTGATTTTCTATTTCATATATTTTTTTTTCTTTTTTCTTTTCTTTCTTCCGAAAATTTTCTCACTCGTTCCCCTTTTCTCATCGAGGATCTTAAAAACTTGATTAAATTATTGCATTACAACAATGCACGCTTATTTTTATTTTTTTGCGTAATAATCACGATTAAATAATTATGATGATGATGATAATGATGATGATAATGATGATGATGATCGATTAAATGAATCAATTATTTAGATTTGAAATAATCGTTTAGTAATCGTTGTTAAATGGAAGAAAATTTTGCTGCTAAGCATAGAAAGAATGTTCTATTCGTAAATATATTACATAAAGTATCTATCCCTTTTGGGGTATATTTGATCTTCTTATTACACATTTGAAAAATATAATTATTTACGTGGACTCTGAGTGGACTATTACTCCATAAGTAATGGGTATTTTCGTTCCTTTTCGATTTTTATATATCTCGTGTATCTCTGTCGATGGTATCGGTTTATTCATAGGGCATAACAGAGAAAGAAGAAAAATAAAAACGAAAGAAAGAGAGAGAGAGAGGGAGAGAGAGAGAGTCAATTTCATTCATTTTAATCGTTTCGAACTCTTAACCGTTCTACTCTACCGTATTTACTTACTTAATTGGACCTTTTCGATTTGAGAAATGCCCGAGGCCGTTCCGATACCATCGAAGAAGACACGTGCACGTTTTGTTAACAAAATGAACTAACTGATAACGATGAAAATGTTTTTATCACGATAATCGGAGGATATACTACGTAAATATACAATTTTTTTTAAACATAGATAATCATTATTTACGTAATTAATAATTCACTTGTGTTTAAATATTTATGTATATATGTGTTATGCGTGTATGTATGCGTGTAGAGGTATATATATATAATATAATATAATATAATATAATAAATATAATACATATAACAATAAATAATTCTTTGATTATCGTGGCGCAGACGTTGGACGTCTTGAATAAAACTAACACGAATGGTACAATAAATAATTACAATCAACGAAGTACATACTCGTGAAAAGTTCACGTACCAGTTACCCTTGCTACTTTTTTCAAAGACACACACGCGTTATACACATTCTCCATATGGTATGTACTTATAATACATAAATTTAACATAAACAACAACTATGGAAAAATAAACAAAACAAAACAGAAATAGAGAGAGATCGAACGATTCGGCCCTTCTTTTTTTTTTATTTTTTTCCTTCGTAACATTCGAATTATTTCATATTTTTCTTACGATTTTTCTTTTCCTTATACTTCTTAAATATTTGTCACCTACGTGTAAATATACATTCCCTTTTTACCCCAGCGCTTACAATAATAGTAATATTAATAATAATAATAATAATAATAATAATGATAATAATAAAGTATCTGACGGTGTTAACAAACTCAACGAGTCTATATTTGTATAATAATTAATGGTTACAAACCCTATGGCAATTTAGACCAGCTAAATGCTCAACACAGGGTATTATACCTATGTATAATGATTATTTTTTTTTTCCTTTTTATTTATTTATTTTATTTATTTATTTATCTATTTACTTACTCTTCTTCTTATTCTTCATTTTTGTATTATTATTTTTAAATAATTTCTCTCTCTCATATCCACTCCCCTACCTCGATTCTATCCTGTCCCTGTTTTTTCACCATTTATTCTTTTCGTTCACATTTGTATCCACTATTTATAGGATCACTCCTCTGGCCCATAGCACAATTCGATTATCTCTAAAGCTAGTTCTTCTTTTATTTCGTTCACCTAACTTTTTATATTGCACGTAAGTATGTATGTATGATGTATGTACGTGTTAATATGCGTATGTGTACGTGTTCAAGCGTTTTTCTGTTCAAACGTCTACATGTTTCCTGTTCATGTGTGTACGCTTGTTTCGTATTAAACACCCCCCCCCCCGGCCCCATTAGGATAATTTGATTTAAATTAATACACTCTAGTTTTATAATAATGATTCGATAATTCATAATAATTATTGTTTAAATAATAACGACAGAATGATGGTGACACGATGATGATGACAATGACGATGATTATGATGATAATAATTATTATAATAATACAAATTGAATAAACAATAATGAGATCTCTTTTCTTATGGATCGTCGAAATGGATCGACGAAAAAGCGTACCCACCTTAAATCTAATTGTCGTATGATCATTATAGGAACAGTAATTGATAATCTCTAATCGCATTTGATGATGGGGATCACGCAACACGAGATTCGCGTTTATTATTTCTTCTTCTATTTATTTTTTCTTTTTTTCTTCCCGGATAAAAATCGATAAGTATTATTCTTCGTAATATCGTGACGTTATCCAGCACCCGGCGCAATTCGCTTATTGAAAAAAGGTGGAGAAAAGAGGAAGTGGGAGTCGAGGGGACTTGGTGTAGGAGTGAGTATGAGTTAGGGGGAAATAGTAGAGGAAAAAAGTAGTAGAAGAAAAATATAAAGAACAAAAGAAAAAACAAATATGAGGGAAGAACGAACGGTCCTCCCCATGAGACATCTCGTATCAATCTTGAATACGTTTTCGAGGTCACTCACACGTTTAGACCATTCCTAAGAATATATTTTTCTTATCGAAATCCCCCACACTTTTCAAACTTTCTGTTTCTTCTTCTTCTATCTTCTTTTTCTTCTAATATTTTTCCTTTTTACGTGAAGTCGATGCGTGTAATTGCCGTGTGTTGTATAAAATGCTTAAACGACGACGCTTTTTTCGACTGCTTGCCTCGAATTTATAATTAATAATTTATAATAATTTATATACATATATATGCGTGTATATAAACATATATACATATATTAGGTCCTAAGTGTGAACGCTTTCTAAATACTAAAAAGTATGTATATATATATATATAATATATGTATACATATATATATATACATATGTGTCTTGTTCTATTTTCTTCTTCTTTCCATGTTCTAGCTGCTCCTTAAGATTCATTTCTTATTTCTTTTTTGAATTTCGATCGATCATGTTCATGGGAGAACTTGACTTTCTTTTCCGGCTTAGCTTTCAGCTTAATAAGAGATACATACATATTTCCTTTATCTTTTTATTTATTTATTTATTTATCTTTTTTTTCTTTTTTTTTTCTTTTGATTTTCTTACAAAAGAGACGCTCTTGCCACGTACTAAAGTATTTTATATTTATATATTTATATATTTATATTTATATATTTATATATTTATATTTATATTTATATTTATATTTATATCTCTATATTTATATTTATATGTGTGTGTGTATATATATATGTAAGTACATACACGAGCGTCCCTTTCTCCAGCGTCGAGAATTTTTCAATAAAATTTGATTGGAACCTTTTTATGATTGGCCGTGCCGGCTTCATCCGTTTGATTAGAGTTGCAGAACTGGCAGTGCCTATATAATTAATTAAAGCAAAGGAGCGTCGGTCTCACGGGAGAAACACCTTTTGTATTTCCTCTAATATCCTCCCGCACCACCCCTTCCCCTTACCCCATTATTCTTTTTATTCGTCTCTCTCTCACTCTCTCTCTCTTATCCGGTCATCTCATTCTCTTTCTATCCAAGTATCTTCTCCTTTTCTTTTTCTTCTTCTTCTTTTTTTTTTTATTCAATGTTGTTAAACCCTTGACCACCCGTTTTCCTTTCGATAAATATTAAGAATGAAAAAATCTTGACTAAAAAACTTATACTCCCATGAGAACGGCACATACTTGCCGCCCGTTGTCACCGGTCCAGTGATGACCAACTACCTAACATTACTTTTTTAAAACTAATCATTTTATTTTGTTGTTGTTGTTGTCTCTCGTTTAATACCAACACCCTCGTTTTCTTTTTTTTATATTTTTATATTTTTAATTTTATTTTTAATATTTCCATCTAGTTTTCTTCCTTCGTTCGTACGTCAGTTTTTACGTTTTCGTATTTGTTTTCTCTCTTTTTTTATCTTTTTTTTTTTTTACATTTTCTATTTTCCTTTTTTTTTTTATTCTATCTTCAATTTGTCTTCCTCTCGTTCTCGTTGGTTCGATTTAATTTTCATTTTCGTTTTTTTTGTGGTTTCTTTTACCTCTACACTATCCCAACATCTTTTCATTTCGCCCCCGCGAGGTACGATGAACGATAATCGAACGTAAATCGTTCGATATTCCTAACAATTCTCATCAATTTCTTCTTCCCTTTCTCTCTCTCTCATACACACACACACACACTCTTTTTCTCACCCTGTTATATATGTTTTTATTTATCGTTTGAAGGAAAGAATGAAAAATGTACGAGTTTTAAACATCGCGATAACCGGAGACTTCCACGCGCGTTCATCGATTCCACGAAATCACTTTGTACATTTTTCTTAACCTTTTTTTTCCCTCTGTTTTTCTTCCTCTTTTTCTATAATATTATCTCTGATAACAATACTAAGTTTTTTTTTTCCCTTCCCTACTCGAAATTACTGTCACCTTCTTTTTTTTCCCCGTCTAATATTCGATCTATTCGGTGTACGTATGTTTGTATCTCGCGTATACTTATCGATCCTTTAGCGAGTTTAAACGTGGCTAGTAAATTCGTAGAAAAATGTCAAGTGAGAGAAAGTGAGATAGAAAGAGAGAAAGACAGAGAGAGAGAGAGAGAGAGAAACGAGACACGATTTAGAAGAAAATCTTTTTAGGATTTATCTCGTGAAAATGTTATTATAATTTTATCTTGAATCTCGCAAAGAATTTTCAAGTAGAAGTTTCAGATACACATATATATATACGTCTATTATATATATACATATGTATGTGTTTTGCGAAAGGATCAACGTAGAAATTTTCTTCCAAGTATCGATCGTTTGCGATGACACAGACACAAACACACACACACGCAACCGTACACGACGAGCACGCATTTTAACGTAAATCAATTTCTTGTATTTTCTTATTTTCTTTTTTCTGTTTTTTTATGTTTTTCGCTTTTTATTTTATTTCGTTTGGTGTACTATTTTCTTTCATTTTTCTATTTTGTTTTTCGTTCTCTACGTGTTTGCACAACGATGCCTTCTTCTCGCTGGTATCATCGCGAATCCGTAATAAAATGCACGCTGCTGCTTCTGGCTCGTGAGCAATTTGCATCGTAGAAACAAACAAACGACTTGTCGCAATAGTCAAAAGTTTAAACTAAAAACGTGCGACGAACTACGGATAAAACGGACCTTTGTATAAAACGTCTACTCGTTTGTTATTATGTTTGGATAATATAGAAGAAGAAGAAGAAAAAGAAGAATATTAAAAAGAAAAAAAGTAAAGAAAAGAAAACATGAAAGAAAATAAAATAACAAAATAGTAACACAAAGTTTCAATCCTTCGTTGCAACGGATGCACATAGTTGTGCATATATATATAAGTGCTCCCACGGGTTCGCATGTTGGAACGAATTTCAGTAGTTTAGAAATACATTGTTTTTACTTGGGGTAAACGAAAAAAAACACGCGAAGTATCGCGTTCTTTTTGCACGGTTATTGTTAAGCACATACCAGAAAAGGTAAAACCGAAAACGACAACAACAAAAAATAATTACAAAAGGAAAGAGAAGGTAGAAAAAAAAATTACAAAAGTATAGGTAAAGACGGTAAGAAGTAAAAAAGAAACGAAAAACTGAACAAGAAGATAAATGGCAAAATAGAAAAAAGAACACCGAATAGACAACTAATCCCTTAAGCGTATGCACATGTGCACATGCATCGTAGGTATATATTATTATACATTTTGGTGAAAATTTTTCTCTGTTCTTTATATAAACCGTTTCGTCTAAACGCATCTGCGAAAGATGAAATTTTTTTTTGGTATCCTTATAAAGATGAGAACGAAGAGATTGTCGTATAATCTGATTCGCAATGAATCGACCGATTAGCTAATTCGGTACGATCCAGATGAGATTAAATTACGTATTACCCTGATTCAGCTCTTGTTTAATAATTATTCTCTACCCTTGATTCAATAATATATTTAAAAATGCGATTGAAAAAACAACAAAATAAAGTTAAAAAGGTAGAGAAAAAGAAGTAAGGAAGTAAAAAAAAAAGATAAAATATTTAACGACGTTGTCGTATCTTATTAGTGATGATAATAAAAAGGCCGTTTTATGAGAAGCATGCAATATTTGATAGACCTAAAAGAGAGAATAACTATTTTTCTCTATCTTTTTCTATCTCTCTCTTTCTCTTTCTTTTCCTCTACATAGGATGATCGATAGTTTCGAAACAAGGATACTCGCTTGTTGTACCTCGTTAGGCCGTCGTAAGAGGAGAAACGAAGAGAAACGATGTTCAACGAGTAGTAGTGTCCTACGTATTAACATCCTTCGTTATCAGGACTATCTACGATATGCCGAACACTTCCTTTTATATAAATATTATTCTATGTATACACCGTATTTAAATCCCTGCAAATACTTTTATTAAAGAAAACCAGAAAAATATAAATAGAAAAAGAAGAAGAAGAAGAAGAAAAAGGATGAAAATAATGATTGAACTATCGTAGAAAATATTTGTTTTTTATGTGTTTGTAGTTTTGATTTATATATCCCTATATTGTCCTCGGTTTCACTAATAAAAATAACTTTCGTATGGTTCCATGGTTCCATCGTAGTATCTTCCTCGTTTTGAACTTTGACTATTTAACTAATGTCCGCGTATTACTATAACCGATAACGTCATAGTTTAATATTAGATTGAGAAAAAAATCCTAATCTTTCATAAGCGCTTCTCCCTTCTCGCTTTTAATACATTATCGCGTGCTCGTAGGTAATTCGTTCGATATACACATACATACCTACGTGCGTACATATATGTGTTTATAATATTCGCTTTCTTCAACCCTTTTATCTCGAGTCTCGTAATTTCGCACGTAACCGGGAGTTTAGGACGTCGAGCTTACGCGATTACCGGAACACCTACGCTAAGCTCGCATTACTTCCGCCTGCATACATCATTCGTGGAACGAGCGTGATTACAAATTTCATAATCTTCTATGGTTATAACGTGTAGAAATAGGAAATGATCGTTAATGTTTTTCTTTATCGTCAGGAAATAAATTAATACGAATAGAAGAAGAAGAGTGGGTTGTATGCATGAAAATAATACAAAATTCCATTTTTTCTTTTTGTAGGAATAAAGTAATTAAACGATAAAGCAAACCACACCGAGATATACGGATTGGTTAAAAGACAAAAATATTTAGCATTTAATCGTCTACGTTTTAAACCATATCACAAACTTTCTTCTTATTATTTAATTAAACTATTTTACTCGTATCTTAAAGTTTCTTATTATGACACGTACTTTAAGAATAACACGATCGTCTTCCTTAGTTTTAAAAGGAAAGTTTAATTAGCCAAGAGATTTAATGGTTTCGTCATAAGATAAGGATTAACTATTGTCTCGTTTTCTAAACGTACGATCTTTAACGTCTTTCCCGAGTAACGTTATACAAATTTACCTCAATTTAATCCATAATAATAATAGTAAAAAGAAAAACTAACGAATACCTTCTTCGCGAACAGAGAGATACATACATACATACGTACAGATATACATGTACACATCATACATACATTTTTATACGCACTCGCATAGAAAATAAATGTCGAGAGGCATCCGTAATTTGATTAGAACGCATACACGATGTGTTTCCTTTTCGTATCTTCCTTCCTTTCAATTATATCGATATGACAATTATTCTCGAGACAAGTTGGAAGCACAGAAGGAGAGAATAAGAAGAAGAATAAACAACGTGGAAATATATCCGCAGGATCGATCGGGATATTCCATTAAACCGTCATTTTTCATCCCCTTTTATCCGGATCTTTAAAGTCCATCATCATAGTCCTCCTAAATTCGCGAGACCTTAAACCTCTTGGCAACTTTCCACACACACACGTTCCACTAACAAAGTATATATATATATATATATATATATATATATATGTATGTATATACATATATACTTGGTAATATGCAAATGAAAATAATCCTGAGGAAAAGGTCGAACGTTTCGGGGGTAACGTGATGGGAAGTCGAGCTTAATCTATAGAAAGTATATATAAGAGAGTTGTATATATATATATATATTTTTTTTGCCGAGTCGGCCAGCCGCTCGGACGAAATACTCCATCGTCATGCTGGAAAATGGTTGAGTGTAGCAAAGCTTTGCTTGCTAGGTTGCTTGCTAGGTTACTTGCTTGTTGGCAAACGCCAGGTAACGAAATACGCGATACACCACGTTCGATTCTTGTAACGTCGCCAAAAACTTCGATGTTTGCTATGACATGGACATCACCTCCACTCCCCACCCCACCCATTCCACCTCCGTTGTTGTTGTTGTTTTTTTTTCCATTTCTTTCTCTTCGTCGAAACGATCAGAGTGTGGACGATGAACGATATTACCCGAGACCGATGATAAATTATCCTTAAGATACTTTTGTTGCTTGCTTTCTCTTTTTTTTCTCTTTTCCTTTGATTTTTGATCGGTTGTCATCGTCGTCGTCCATCGTCGCATCAACTATTTATATATTTCACAAGTTCACGATATTATTATCTCTGTTCGTTATCTATCTACCTATCTATCTATCTATCTATCTATTTATCTATCTATCTACCTATCTTTCTATCTATCGGCTTGAATCTTTTATAGAAAATGGTCTCAGGAATGTTCGAACTACATTTCGGTATTTCGCCGGAGAGCAGCTTTTAAAGTCTGTACTCGACTTTGGAACACGTTGCCCTTATTCTTTCCTTTGTTTAATCCATTTTTGTCTTCTTTCTTACTTACAATTAGTTCACCGAATCCTAGGCGAAGGTAAAGAGGGGTAGGGGGTACGGGTGGGGGGATGGAGAGAAAAACAAGGGTATAGAGTAACAGCAACTAATTTCGTCTAATCACTTTCGTAGTTTCTTTTGTTGTTGTTGTTGTTGTCGTTCGACGAAATTCGAGGTAACGAAGCGAGTATTTCAGGTTCTGTGATGTCTTCTTACATGATGCAGCAGCGGCAGCAGTAACAGCGGCGGCAGCAGCAACAGTAATAGTAACAGTAACAGCAAATAGGCGTAGATAATATCATATACGAGGTTTGGAACATGTTACCAGTACTTATGTACGTTAGAGCATGGTAATTATTTCCCGATCATGGGTGTATACGACATAATGACGTAACAAAGATGAATTCCTCGTATATTCCGATAAATGTTTCAACGTTTACTAAAGTACGTGTTTATGTATGAACGAGTATGTGTATCTCTGTGTATGTGTGTATGCGTATATGTGTGTACGTTTATATATATATATACACCTTCGAATGGGACTGCTATGAGAGGAAACGAGATATTGGAGGAAAGGACCAATTATATGGGAGGAGTAAGTATGTAAGGAAGGAAGAGATCGGTTATAAATCCTAAAAATCCGACTGAGAAGTGATCAAACCACTCTCAGCCGTTTCCTCCCGTCGTCATAAGGGTCTCGTTACTTCCCCGCACTCACATTCGCAATGCATCGGATAACCTCGACGATCCACGCGGTTGCTGATCGAGTGGTCGCTGGAACAGAAAGAATGAGAGTGAAGATTTAATAACCGACAATATATAGAAGGACTTTTTATCTATTTGACCTGACCTATAAACGTTTTCTCGTTGCTGTTTACATCGATGTTCTTTCACGGACATCTGCTGTTATCGTTCCGAGTAATACGCTCTAGCATTTTATATCTGTATATATATTTATACATATTTTTGTTTTCTTAAGATTTGCATCTAAAGATTCGCGCGGATTCTTATTGATTTCAAACCAAATAAATATATTTAAATTTTCGGTATGAAATAAATAATATTATATCAAAATATAAGAGAACAATATATAAAGAATAAAACTGATAGGGAGAAAACATTTCTATAGGGTTGCCGAATGAGGGGAACCAAATTTTCATTACAAATAATACATTCCTCCAAAAGCTATTCAAACAAATTTCAATTACCGATGACCAATGAACGGCTAGGAAACGGACGTAGTTAGGAAATATAGAACGTGTACGTAATTGTCGGTCAATGCAGCAACGTAATGCATAAGTAATGTACGCGACGGAAGAACGACCGACACATCACGAATGTCACATATTCCAACCTGACCGACATACTTACGATTAAACTGATATTCGCATTTATATATATATACATACATACATACATATCAACGAAGGATTTATTCGTTATCGTACGTTTCGTAGTAAACCTATCGATTGATTCTAATCGATCGATATATCGGTCTTTTGTCGGTCTATATAACAAACCTGATTAAAACCGGTCGAGTGAAAATTTAAAATGGAATTAATATTACCTATCCAACCGTATATGGATACACGTAACGTAACACACAGTGTAGAACGATTTAACGATCTCCCATCCCTCCCCCCCCCCCTTCTTCTGCCCCCTTCCGTATGAAACATCGATCCGACTAAATTCAATATTATTATACGTTTCTTTTTAATGAATTCTATTGTCGTGAATCTCAAGAGGTAGAAATGTTTTAACCTAAATTCCGGAGTAGCGTTGCTCTACTGATTAGGTAGGCGAGGGAAAGAATGGATGATGGCCAAACTCCGGTCACAAAGGCTCTATTGTCAGGTAGAGAGGTTACCGCCGTGGATAGGCAAACGTACGGTCTCTGCTCCTTCGACAAAACGGAGCAAGCGAGAAGTGTCTGTTATATCTTTTTAAAGGTATCGCTAGGTGTTCGCTCTTTCAATCTCTCTCTTACTCTCTTACTCTATTTCTCTATGCAACTCGAGCCTTAAGAATATTGCATATTCATATCTGAACAGTTTCATCGCGATAAGGCGTTTCAATACACATACTCTGATTTTCTTTCTCTCTCTCTCTCTCTCTGTCACTCTCTCTCTCTGTCACTCTCTTTCTGTCTCTCTCTCTTTCTTTGTGAAAGACGATAGTATGCAGCCTGTGAGATTTTACAATAGCTGCCGCGGGGGTCGTAACGGTCTACCTAGGCCGAGAGGGAAATTAAACAGCGACGAGAAGAAGAAAAGATGAAATCGAAAGAAACCAACGACGACGACGAAAAAGAAAAGAAAAAGAGAGAGAAAAGAATACGAATTAAAAAGAATCCGAGAAAGATGGTTGGTTGTAATCTGTGTTCCTAGATGAGAGAAAATAAGAAAAAAGAAAAATTATTTTAGATAGTCACGCGTAACCTTGACCCACATTATATATTCAAGAAGTAAGAACGAACAACTAACTATAGTATTGACCCTAAGCCGATTTTATCAGGTGTACGAGAACGCGTTATGACTGAATAATATTCGATCAATGATGCCTCCGTACCTCGTAAATCGCGTGTTGCACGCATTAAACACCGATCTGACAAATTCTTTCAATTATGTTAGTCCCTTTTTTTTATATCTATATTTTGTTCTCTCTATCTCTCTCTCTTTCTCGTATTTTCTCGTATTCTCTCGATTGTTTCATTATATTATAGTTAGCGTTATTTCCCCTGATGAGAAATAAATTTATCGCGAATGTTTCTTCACGCAACTAATCAATCCTTCCTCGTCACAAATCTCGACAATGAAATAACTCATTCATCAATCTCTAGTTCTCTTTGTGTTTCTTATCATTTTACATAGAACCCTTTTATCAAAAATTACTACACTAACGAATAATAAAATATATTTATGTTATTTACGAAGGTGTATTCGAAAATATGGTAAGTACACAATCGGTCAAGGAATAATTTTACATTTATAAATTAAATCAAAAAAGATCTCGTATATGTTATATAAAAATAAACCAACAAATAATATATATATATACATAAGATTTGTTTCCACGTAATCTTGTTTTTCGTTATTTACAGGATAATTGAGATAACTCCGTTCTATGTGGGATATACGTTACAAGTTTAGTAAATCCTACCGCAACGGGAAAAGATCAAAAGGACCGAAAGGCTATTAGAGTGGATGTCGTAACGATGGCAAGAGAACAAGGTCCATAAGAAAGTAGCAAAGAGAGAAGAAGCTTATCCGTATCCTGTCAGACTCATGCTCACTGAACGACACGGCATTATATCCGGGCGCACTTTAATAAACGTCTCTGCTCGACAAATCCAATTTCGTACTTCGGTCGTCAGCATCGAGCTTAGACGACCTTAAAATTTATATCATTCGCTACTCGCCCCCAACTGCACGTGATCGTAACTTTTCGTTTCAGATGGAAGAAAATACCGACCGGAAAAAACTTCAATGTGTTTGCTCTTTTCTCTCTCTCTCTTTCTTTAAAAGACACAAACATATATATATATATAACGTTGGCATTTTAAAAAATGTATACCTATGCCGAAGTAAAATTTTCAATATAGAATAAGAAATTTAGAAGAAAAACAGTCGGTCCCTAGACGTCGGTGAACTTTTCTTTACGGAAGCTTTTTAATACTAACATAAGAGAAAAACACGTTAGACGAATTTTTCCTTTGATCCATGGTTAGACTAAAAGTTCGCTCTATTATATTATGTTTTATTTTATATCACATAAAGTAACAACTGTTTCTCTTTCTCTCTCTCTACTCTTTTTTGAATTCGCCCTTTCTCAAGGAAAATTAGGATATTTCTGATAGCACTGGCTGCTTTTGAGAATAACTCGTGCGTGCCTGGCCTAGTTAGCGTGATCCAAACGAACTTACGTTACCACTGAAGAGAGAGAGAGAGAGAGAGAGAGAAAGAGAGAGCAATAGATCTGCTTCCTGCTTTTGTTAGTACACACGTCGTACATCGATTAATCCTACAACTCGTACTATCTTCTCGGCACACGAGAATGTTATCAATTTCTATCATTTCGAAGAAAACTTTCAAGTTTCTCTTACAATTAGATGTTACTTCGTGTGCAGTAGTTTATTGTAAACCCCCCTTGCGTGCAAAATTATCTCTAGTCATATATATCATAAGATATATATATATATATGTGTGTGTGTGTGTAAAGTAAATCTTGTTTGTATGTTATAAAATATATTTTATGGATAAAACGTAAAATGTGTCTAAGGTAGACATCGGTATAGGATTTTGTCACAAGATCGTAGAAAGAAGCACGAAATAAATGAAAAAGTTCAAATAAATATGTGCAAGCAGACCTTTTACTTCTTTTTTTTTTATCTTAAAGTTTTTCTCTCTTTCTCTTTCTCTTTCTCTTTTCTATCAAGCTCGTGACATTGATCTACTCTTACAAGCCTTTCCACCTCCTTGACCCCTTATGTACGAAGAATTATGATACGAGACTCCAGGATCGTATTGCAATATCGCTGCCTATTTTATTCGCTCGTTGGCGTAAAAAGTGTCCGACGTTAAAGAAAAAGAGAAAAAGATAAAGAAAAAGAAAAGAGAAAGGAGAGACAGAAAAGTCTACGAGAAACATTTTCACCTTATTTATTTTTTCTTTTTACGTTTTTTTTTTTTTTTATTTAACGCCTCGTGAATATTCAAAGATACGATCAACTAACGTCTTCTTAACTTTTATCCACGTTTATAAATAATTTCTCACTTGTCTGCATTTCTCGAGTAAGAAGAATTTTCATTCTAACGAGTTTAAAGACGCGTTCCTCAACCATTTTTCCTCTAGAAAAAATATTTAAAAAGAAAATATCGTTAGTCGCGAGGTGAGAGAAATGAAATATATGTATACCGTCTCATTATACCTCGTGTCTCGTATTGTAGCATAATTAATAACGGAAATGATTAAAAAAAAAGAAAAAGATGGATCGATATCTGTTTTTATTACGACAGTAGTCAAATATTCGGTAGAAAATGTATTCAGTCACGTCGTACTCCAAAAGGGAACCTTTACACGTGTCCTTATTTTTTCTTTTTCTTTTTTTACTCTTTCTCATTCTTATTCTTCTTCTTCTTCTTCTTCTTTTATTTCTTTTCTTATCCTTCTTTCACCGACGATAGACATAAAGACGGAAAATATTTTGCATAATCTCATATCGCTTTGTAAATTTATTCTGGAACATCACCGACTTGCACGCGGCTGTGAGAACTGGGGAGAGGTCGAGAACTTTATGCAAATTAATTCGGTTGTCCGTTAGACAACGGTGGTCGTGATTTTTAATCGGGCATTAAATCCATATCTTCTAATCTAAACGTGTGACTTGCTATGGAGACTCGATTAATTTAACGTTCAACGTAATAAAGATGAACGAATGACTCTAAATCTTTTATCTTCCTCTCTCTCTCTCTCTTTCTCTTTCATTTTTGCTGGAACACATTTTGAAACAAACCAACCAACGTTGCATTATCGAACGTTTAGGAGGAAACGAAAGAAATGAGATGAACAGAAAAGAGAGAAAAAAAAGGGAGAAAGATAAGAGAAAAAGAGAGAAAAGGAAAAGAAGAAATCTGGATAACATAAAATTTAGGTTAACTACTAGGAGTAAGACAACAAAGCTGAACCTTCCTCGTCGAATCTCGCGAATCCCTGACCTATATCCCTTCCGAGCGTAGGTAACAGTTTCATGGCGTCTGTTGATGCAAGCTTGGAAATCTAAATCATGCTACGTATGCTTTTCAAATAAGAATTCAATTAATTATTTATTTTTTGATAATATCTCACATAATAATCACAGATATCATCTAAAACTAACACGTGTTAATTGAATAAAAATTTAAAAAAAAAAAATAAAGAATTACAAGTTTTTAATCAATTATCGTGATTCAAATACCTTTTTTTAAAGTCTGAGTTCTTCCGTCCTATTACCGTCGTCGTAATAACGTCGAGTAAACGTCATGTCCTCCTACCTTTCTCTAATAATTAGCTTCCGATAATTATTGGCGTTGCGGCCGATCATTGGCAGAAGAGTCTCTCTCTCTCTCTCTCTCTCTCTCTCTCTCTCTTCGTTTATTAAATGAAATTTTATGCTTCGTCTATTTAGAAACAAATATGGACAAACGTCTACGTCTCATTTTCACCGAAACGTAATATAATAACTTACGTATCATAGAAAAATCATATTCGCCTTTAACGCCGAATCAACAAATTATTCTTCTCGAATTAATATTTCATCTCCGTTATAAACTAAAAAAAAAGAGTACCTACGCGCGAGATTAAAGATTATTTTATTTTTTGTTCCAGCTTGATTCAGTGATTTTCTTTTTTTTCAGATTATAAAACTACGAGCTCGAGTACTTGTTTTTGTTTTGTGAATAAAACAAAATTTGTCTAAAAAGAGTTTCACAAAAAGAATGTAAAATCGAATTTTAAAATCGTCCAGGAAACTTTTCGATACTTGGGTGAGTAAATTTGTTTGTCTTTTTCTTTTTTTATCTTAAAAAATTTCTTCGTTAATAACATAACAATAATAATAATTATTATTTTTAATCTGTATTATTTTAATACTCTTTGCTAACATTTTTTGTTGTGTTTAATTTATCCCTCATTTTATTATTATATTTGAAAACTCTCCGAACGCTTTTAGTCTTATCTAGAAAAAAGAAAAAAAAAGTTATTCAATTTAGAACGAAGACCTAGTATTTCATTTTACCTACTGTATCTACGTACGCTTCGTATATCTACTCTCTTTCCTCGTGGGACAAATTTGTACCTCTCGCTAGTCGAGAACGATTCGACAAATGGCGCTTTTAAGGGCCGACCGTTAAGTTTTACTCCGTGAGAGCTTAATCCACGGCTGGACTGCACGAAATTACATCCATTCTGAGTGCATCCTGCATCGTGTCGTTTAGATTCGCGTATATTTTTCGACGACGACGACGACGACGATTTTTGCTAGAATTTTTCTTAAAGTCGCGAATCCGGGAGTTTTACTTTTGTTGGAAAACCTCTGATGGCTTTTATTGTTATTAAACAAAAAAAAAAAGTAAAATGAAAGAAAGAAAGAAAGAAAGAAAGAATGAAATAGGACTACGAGTAGAAAATAAATCTCTACTTTTAGAGAAGTCTTAAACCCCAATCCCAAGAGGGGATATCTCGTAGTAGTCGAATTCGCTTTACGACCATAACGAGAAAACATATTATGCAATTATGGAGCTTTTTGCGGTAGTCCACTTTATGCATATGCAGTAAATGCTAGTAGGTACAGATTGCGAAGGTCGTGACCCGGTCAGCGAACAGGTGCGAAGCCGACTATCGATTTCCATTAACCGAACGACGACAGGTCGAATTCGTTCGTTCGTTCGTTCGTTCGTTCGTTCGTTCGTTCGTTCGTTAGTTCATTCGTTCATTCGTTCGGTTTAACGTTCATTCGACTTCAATAACAACTCGATCTTTAACCTATTCAAAATTAATCAAATGACGACGATTATACTACGAAAACGTAGACGAGATGATAACAAATATGCTGTGTGTGTGTGTGTGTGTGTGTGTGTATGCAGCCTTTTATTAAATTCATTTTTAAAATATTAAGAAGAAAAAAATCTATCTATCTTCTCGGCTAACTCATTACTTCAATCTTCTTTTCCTCTTTTTTCCTCTCTTTTTCTTTCTTTTCATAATGTCAGCGTACCTACACAACGAAGAAAATAGGAAGAAGAAGAAGAAGAAGAAGAAGTAAAGTAGAAGAAAAGTTTGCTAAATTATTATTACATTTTGCTACGAGTACTTTACTTTCGATCTTGGCTCGTTAACGAAGCAACAAAAAAGTTAGAATTTAAAAGGAGCCAATCGAGTGTTGGAACTCGTCCAGAAACTTTGTGCAAAATAAAGAAGGTCCCTGGCGTTCGTTGATCGCGTCGAGAACGCATTCGACGATATTAACTTCATCTTCATTTTTTTTTTCTTTTCTTTCTTTCTCTTTTTCTTGTCCTTTTTCAAAATCCTTTTTTTCAAATGTATTTCTTCCAATCAAAAATTGTTTGACAATATCATTATTGTTAGAGGAAACTCGTTTTCCATTTTAAAACAATTGTACCAGATTATTGTCAAAAGGAATTCAGAAGCATAATATACACGCTTTCAGAGATCGATCGAATAAATTATTATTTCGCTATAACATCTAACTAATCTAATTATTTTCATCGACGATTATTAACCGGCGTCTATTGCACACACGCTTCTTCTTCATCGTATACACGTTTTAATATCATCGTTTGATGAAATTACAAATTTTTTCTTCTGTTTGTTATTCCTTTTACGTCACGTCACGAAAATACTGCATATTAGTATTAGTCTACGTCAAGTAATGAAATTAAACAAGTGTTTCTTTCGAAATAATTTGCTGAACCTTAGCGAAAATTTTGATTGGAAAAGATTTTTTAGAAAAGTAAAAAGAAAAGGAGATAGAAAGAGAGAAAGAAGGAGAAAAGTTAAACGAAACGAAGTCATTAGGAATAAAAAAAATCTATGAATTGGTGAAAAGAGAAGGGGAAGGGGAGATGCTGGAATAAAAATCTAGGAGTAAGATTTAAAAAGTTAAAAAGAAAGAAAAATACGAGTATTTTGCTTTGAATCGCAAAGAAAAACAAAATGACGACTACGACGACGACTACGACGACGACGTCTACGTAACGATAGGTAAGACTTCGTTTGAATAATATATATAGTTGCGAAGAAAATTTTCGCAAGAAGTAACGTCAATACGACGACGTCGGGACTCTATTTCCGGTGATACAAGAGAGTTTTGTTCATGACCGAAGTATCGAATTATAATCTTGACTATAAGACCGCGATTAAAACTTTTCTAATAATTTAACGTTTTCAAATACACATACAACCATATCTTCATTTAACGTGCGTGCTGCGTGTTTTTCGTCTATTTTTAATCTTTATTATTATTATTTTTATTTATACAAAATACTTTTTATTCTAGATAACGAAATAACGAGCGAAATCAAGATTTAAGTTCATTAATTTCAATCGAGTCAAATGGAAATGAAATGACGATCGATAGATCACAGTAGGCATCGTTTTGTCAAACTACTCTCATCTGTTGAACGAATATCAACGTTATACACTATGTATATATATATACATATATATATGTATAAATACAGACGTACATACATACATATATATACGATAAACTAGTTAGTCGTATACACCAACGCTCTACATCCAGGTGTTTCGTCGTCGTAGTCGTAGTCGTCGTAGTCGTCGTCGTCGTCGTCGTCGTATCCGTCAGTCACTTTGCTGGTAAAATTTATCACGCACGCGAGACCGATGGCCGATACCTAGGCTTCCCTAGCTAATGAGAGAACGACATGTAGACACATTCAGTAGAAGCACGCTTTCCGCTCGTTATTTGCCACTGATCGGCGTTGATAACGTCCTAAGATTTCATTGCTTTCGATAAACGATATATA
Source organism: Mischocyttarus mexicanus (assembly GCA_023678845.1). NCBI lineage: Eukaryota > Metazoa > Arthropoda > Insecta > Hymenoptera > Vespidae > Mischocyttarus > Mischocyttarus mexicanus. Next base: position 2,501,193 of record JACGTP010000010.1, read on the forward strand.
TTATGGAAATATGTATACACGAAAGTGAATAAATTCACTACCAAAAAATTGATATTATTTCAAATATGATGAATAAAATTGAATACATTAATACAATGACAATATCATATCTATCGCGTTAAAGATGAATATGAAATAGATTTTGAAATCATCGAGAAATCTCTATCAGAAACGATGAGATTTGCTTCAGGCCAATGCTGAATAGTGCAGTTTCCGATGTCGTCATATCCTACCTAAAGCTTCCACAAATGAGATAGCAGATTCATCGAACGAGAACAATCTAGGATATCCGGCCTATCAAGAGATTTTAATGAACCTCGAAGCGAGTTCAATTTTCGTGATAATCTTTAACCGAAAGTGACGATTAAAAATGTTAATAATATAAATTCTATATAGATTCTCTCCGACTATATTCCTCCACCTTTCTTCTTTTTTTTATTTCGGTTCTGTTATCGATATCAAATTTTTATATCTTTCTATATTTCATTTAATTTCGTTCCTTTTCTTTTTCTTCTTTCGTAGTGTTTTATGTAAAATTGTGAAAAATAACCGATAAGTATCTACGATATAACGAACATACGACTCATGTTCCCTTTATTTTATCATTAAAATCAATCTCCATTAAATTTAGTTAAATCTACCATACTAGTTATAATCGCAAAGGTTTTTTTATTTTATAAAGGATGTTTCGATAACGTCAGGCGACATTACTGAACCGATATATTGCGAAACTAAAGCTTAACGTATTAAAAATAATGTGGTTCTACGGTTCTGAGCTTTATGTTTTTAACGAAGTTATTTCGAAGATATATTGCGAGATAGGGATTTAGTAAAATTGACGAACGAAATAACTTGGAAATAACCTGGAAAAATATAAAGTCTCGTCTCTACGTTTCTTCGTGGTTTCTACCTCTCACTCATTCTTTTTTCTGTATTACGCTACGTAGAAAGCGATCTAGTTGGAGAAAAAGTCTCACAGTCTAGAAATACGTCATTACAACATCCACGAGAGAAACCAGCACTTCATCTTAATTCCCCCCCTTATTTCGGTAAAAAATTAAAATTACCAGAGAGCTAAAGGCTTTTTCTTTTCTCGAAGCGAGAAAAAATTCACCTTATCTCAAAAAGGCTAAAAAACAAAGAATAGTATTATAATATATCTCGAGAATGTCTTAAGTTTCATTGAAATTCACCACTGTACTGACTTCTTGTCAATATTTTCTGAAAAATCTTACCAACTACAAATCTTTTTACTCTTTCTTTTACTCGAAACGAAAGTAAATAACTACAATAATATAAATAAATAAATAAATAAAACTAAAAACGCAAACACTCGCTTTCGGTAACATAAAAAGGATAAATCTTATTTACGAAAGGAAGAAAAGTATCTTACGTAATAAAAATGACAATTATGTAATATCTCGAAGTAAATAAAAGATAAAATGATTAATTCAAAAAACGTATTACTTCAAATCCTCTTTCTCTTTTTCTTTCTCCTTCTACCACTTTCTCTAAGATATCGCAATATCGGATGAAAAATAGTCGTCAACGTGATGCAAAAGTCTTTCTTAGCACACTCCGATTCGGTACGAGGTCGAATCGGAATGAATCTAACGTCCTTTAAGAAACCTGGTATTTTTGTAAACATGTCGTCAGGAAATAACCTTTAATGTCAAAGAAACAATTTTAATCTCATTTCGTCGCGTACAACAATCAAGTTGAAAAAGATGAAAAATGAGAAATCCAAAGGTGAGGGGTCGGGGAGAGCGAGAGTGAATAAAAAAGAATAGAAAATAAGGAAAGAAAAAAGAAAAGAAAAAAGAAAGAAATAAGAGAGAGAGAGAGAGAGAAGGAGAACGGAATTCGTTACAGTGGGAGTTTGGTGGTCGAATTAGAGCAAATCCTCTCGACCCCATCGTCTTTTCTTGTTCGTGAAAAGTAGCTGAAGAATAAAAACGAAGTGTTCGCGGTTGGGAGCGCCTAAGGGCGCTGAAATATGGAGTGGTGGTGGTGGTGGTGGTGGTGGTGGTGGTGGTTGGGGGGCAAAAGTACATTCTCAACGCCCACGGCACGCTACGGCACCTCGAAGGGCGCTTGCACGTTCGTCGCGCAGATGCATCGCGTCATTCCGACAAAGAAGAAAATCCGTTCTAAAACTCGGAAACTCGTTTTTCGCGTATTCACAAACCTGACTCTCATTTTATAATACTTTCTATCGTCGAACCGACCTTTTTTGTTTTTCTTTTCTTCTTCTTCTTCTTCTTCTTCTTCTTCTTCTTCTTCTTCTTCTTCTTTATCCTTGAGATTTCTTTCGAAAAACTACTTCCCTCTTTCTATCTTTTAACACCTTGAAACTAAACGGTACATTGTCTACCTGACTAACAATTAAATTTCTATATAAAGGGAATTTCCCGTACCAAATTTTGTAACGTATGTATAATGTTAAAAGCATTATTATACGGAAGAGTTTACCGGTGTACCTATTTTTACCAGACCAGACAAAATGACGGGTTGCGGTATACCTAGAGGCAAAGAAGTGGAAAGACGAATCGATAAATTTCATTCCTTACATTAGATATTGTTATATAGAAGTTAGAAATATTTTCTAAATGGTAGAAAAAAAAAATAATCTTACGAATTAGAATAATTTTATTTAAAAATTATTCAATAAAATTAAATCATTTTAATGTTTAACAAATATATTTTATATTTACCTAAATCTAAATCCTATACGTATCGTATATCTAATATAGATAAATATATCTATTGTAATTTGATATTCGTGGTAAGTTTCACTTCGGATAAAATGATTACGTTATAACACGCATACGATAAATGAATATCTGATATTATTTATTGACGAATAAATAAAAAAAGGAAAGTCTTCCTTTCTCCTCGATCCATTTTTGTTCCTATTCCTCTCGTATTTTCCATTATTCCAACGACAAGAACGGTTCGGATCAATATCATTTTCCTAAGTGGCCCGTTTCGTGGTACACGTTTTCTCGTAATATCTGAGAATATAAGCTAATTCCTTTCTCTTCAAGGCGAATTACAAGTGACACCGTTTCGGACATAACATTTCCTTCCTTCCTTCCTTCCTTCCTTTCTCATTCATTCATTCCTTCTTTCATTTCTTTTGATTCCCACGTGATTTATCGCATCACTGCATTTCGATTTCTTCCTGATTCGATATATTATCTTCAACCAAAGAAAAAATTGACTCGTTTCGATAGATGACCTCTAAGTATCTCGTATTAAACATTTTCTCCTCTAAATATATATTCATATAATAAATATATCGATCTATCTGTACGACGTGGTACGCCGTTGTATTTGATTTACGTAATGGAAGACACTTTTACGTAACAAGATGTATGCATGTAATTCATTTTGCTTTTAGAATTATTCTCTCGATCTTCGTTCCCATAGAAATTCTTAAAAGAAATTCGATCGATTAAATCGTATTAGTAGTACGCTTCGAGGAACTTACGATAATAACCCATAAAGTGCTTTTATTAATGTATAGAATTTTAACGCACGATTGGACTCATATAAAATATTACTTTCTCTTTGTTTCTTTCTTTTTTTTTATTTTCTCCTTTTTTTATTCTTTCTATTCGGATATTCCATGATCGTCAATTGTACCGCGTAAATTAATTAGACTTTCAATTGTGTGTGAACAGTGGTCGAGAGAGAATGAAAGAACGAGAGAGAGTGAGAATGTGTGTAAATCTGGATATTACAGAAATGAAATTAATATATTGATTACAGTCACTAAAGACCTAACGATAACTAAAGTCATTAATAACTTTTCTCAACACGAAATTTGATTATCGATTATTTGAATTTGACCAATTGTGAGCCGATAATAGAATGTACATAAGCACACAAATATATATTACAGATATATTCACAATTTATTTTTACCAATGAATATAAACATTTTTATACAATCGATATATCATTTATCATTTTTCATTTTAAGGGTCTCACGTGAAAGGAAAGTTTTTATCGAAATGTTGAAAAATATGATGATATATATCGTCCATTGGAAAAGTCCTTCTTGGAAAATTTACGAAAGTTTAAAGCGTTAAAACGAAGTTATAGAGAGACCAGATGTTACACTCTTCGTCGATTTAAAACATACTGATCTTAATAAAATGACGAAAAAGTATAGGATTTAAAGCCCTCTTCTTTGCTGGGGAGTAAGTGTTTCTTATCGATTTAAAATCCTTCGCAGTTAGATTATCTTTCTCAATCGGTAACACCCGTTACACTGTAATCAAATAATCGTTAAATATACCAATGATTTATCGAATGAACCAACCTATCCGATAGCAGTAAAAATGCATGTCGAGTGCACGTGTTGGTAATAATAAATCGTATTAAAGTTGGATCAATTGAAATCTCTGAGGTATAACGATAGCTCACTTTGTTAATTTCGCAATCGTCCAAAACAAATATTCCCTGATCTGATTAATTATTAAACAACTGTGTATCTACGTACGAACTTCCATATATAATTTATCATACTTTCTTTTTTTTTTCTACCAAATGCATTTAACCTTGAGCCCCTTCTTTTCATTTGTACGATTTTAACTAGATTTTTTCCATTATCCTCGAGATTTATGGGTGACCGTACAACGTCTAAAGTACGATGGATATTTCAAAATACGAAGCCATGACCTGCATTCCGATTTCCTTTCTCTCTCTCACTCACTCACTCTCTCTTCTTCTCATTCTCTCACAATCCGTCCATCTCTATTCGTTTACGTCGTAGCATTCCTCTAGCCGATCGACAGGAAACTTTTCACTGCACACGGCAATATCGCGGAAACGCTTTCTGTAAGATAAACAACAACACCAAGGAGAAGAACATGACGAAAGGCAGAATGTGTGGTAACGGTAAACGGGGCATATAGGGGAAGAAAAGGGTTTGGAAGAAAAGGGAGAAGTTAGAAGTAGAGTAACTCGAACATATATAAAGGAAGCATAGTTGAAATTTCAATGAAAGACTTATTAACCCACATAGTTCGTCGTCGTAGTCGTAGTCGTCGTTTGTAAGTCACTTTTATACTACGTTAGTGGTATTTTCAAAAATTCACGTAAAAGAGTAAATGGATTGTTGAAAACGTTGTTCCCAACGAAACACACCGAAATAACCGCTATATAGAATAGATACCATAACTGGGATTTCGCTTTTCCACGTACTGCGAAGGGTTGGAGTAGTTGCACGAGCGGGACGTACGTCAAAAGTAATTAAACTACAATCGTGCCTAATGGCAAGCCAGATAACCCGCTCGCTTCGCGAAGCAAATGGCGCCGTCTGTTCTCAAACGTTGAATGTACAAGCATGTAGAGAACGAGTGCCGAGATTCTACCTCGATCGAACCGTTAATTTAACGCGGTAGTAACTTTAACGCAGAGAACTCACCGCTGTGTTCCGATTGGATTAAAGGAATTTATCTATTTTATTATCGACCGCAATATCTCTTTGATATCGAATGTATTAATAAAATGAAAAAGAAAGATTAAGAGATAAAAAGAGAATATGAGGAAAAATGAAATATTAAAATAAATCCAATATTAAATCATATCTAATGGAATTTGGTAATTATCCTCTCTGCTTCTTCCTCTTCTTCTTTTTTCTTCTTCTTTTTTTTCTTTTACTTTTCCTTGTTCTCTTAACATCCCCTCTATCGATCGCGGTTTAGGAAGAGGATAACCGGAGAATTTTGGGGAAACGTAATTTATCGGCTTCCTACATCCTCGTGGAATTCTACGAAACCTAGTGGGGATCATATGCGAGTAAGATAAACGTTATATCAGTTGGTTGAAATATTGGCCGCGAATTCGACCAATTCCAAAGTCTCATATCTTACCAACTAACACGAGTTTATCTCTACGTTCGACTTATTTCCAACCGTTGTACCGTGGTTTTCTTCGAGTATGGTAGCAATTAAATCAACCTTTGCACTTTGTGATCCATCCATGTCACATGGGTTAACCCCATTACATGGAAAGCTTCGTATAGTTGAAGCGCGTTCATTTTACCTCGACCCGATCTATGCATGCATGTACCTATGCTGTTTATCTATGCTTGGTGATCCTTCTCTCTCTCTCTCTTTACTTGTAAACATCGTGCGGTTACACAACACGAAGCAATTAAGGATTGACACACCACAAAGAACATTTTACACACGGTCTTAAATCTTTATCTATTAACAATTCATAATTTTCTAACGCGTTTTCCTTTATTGTACGACACAAAATAAAGTAATGAAAATCTTACTACTGTAATTAAATGAATTCGAAATTGATAGTCGTTTCTCAATGGTCCGACTATTCGATTTTTTTCTTTTTCGAAAACTTCCTTGAGAATCGTCATAAATGACTATTGGGGGGGCTTACACTTTGGAATTGTTAAATATTTAACTAGAAACTGTAAAGACGTGATACGCTGTGGCCGTATCGCTAGTTGAAAAACTAGTAGCTGCGTTCGCAAAAAACACACCGCAGAATGACGGACGATTTGCTCGAACGTTTATAGTCGTGAGAATGAGAAAAATACCGAGAAACTTACTTGTCGTTGGTTATAAACGTGACAGGAAGAAAAGGAAAAAAGAAAAGCTACGAGACCGATCGATTAGATAGGGAAAGATCGATAACCGTGTAGATAAGTTAGTAGATATTTAACAAGTTTCGGACGTGTCTGGAAGGGAATATGGAAATAATAAGATGATTAGAAAAAAGAAGAAAAAGAGAAAGAGAAAGAGAGAGAGAGAGAGAGTAAGAGAAGAGAAGTTTTTCTGTCGTGTTACTTCCAGAGCTCCAGTCCAATTAAAACTTCACGGCTATTTTTCTGTCGAGAAATCAAAAGAAGAAAGCTCGAGGATTTAAATCAGAAAAAGGAATAAAAGTAAGTACTCGTGTTTTCGATGCGCGAACGATTTATCGAGAAATCTAATTTAATGAGAAAGAGAGAAAGAGAAAGAAAAAAAGAAGAAGAAGAAGAAGAAAGAAAAAAATAAAGAAAGATTATCCCTCTCTCACTTCTTTACAATGTAACATAAGTCTGATGTATGTGAGACGTACAAGTCATTCTCACTTTCCACAGGCCATTTGCATTCTCCATTCTATCCAACACCCTCCTTTTCACCTACTACACTTTCTACCTACCCCTCCCGTTTATCCGTTTTATACCAAATCGCGCTTTAATAGCACCATTCGCCGTTTTGGGATGACAAACGAGCTGGCTGAAGAATAACAACTCTGTATTCGCTTCAGTATGAATCCCACAGGATTCATCGGCCCTGACATTTCAACGCGCGCCCTACTCTCATTTTTGATCGGCATGACACGCCTACGCTCATTTAAACTACCAAACGACAACACCTGAAAATATACTCGTGAAAATTATTAAACCAATTTCTAATGTGAACTTTCGAAATTGTTAGTGTAAAAGAAAGTAAAGGCTAACTACTTAATCGATTGCATGGAACACGCAATCTTTCGAAAAAATACTCAAAGAATACTTCTTTTTTGTTTTGCTTCCTCTTCTTTGTTTCTTTCTCTCTCTCTGATTTCAAGTAGTTCGAGTAAGTTATAGCAAAACATATTACGAAACGCAAGAAGTTGAGCGTCTGTTTTACTCACGTAAGCTAAGAGATCGATATTATCTAGTTAAAATCGATAAATCTTATTGTTAGTTCTCGGTACCTGTCGATCGATCGTTAACCCACCCAAGGTATTCTTTGTTCGTTCTTATCATTTTTCTCCAAAGCCTTAAAGTTTCAACGTTTTATCATAACTGTCGATTATTACCAAACGAATGTTTCAACTTGGAAGAAAATTCAATAGCTCTATAAGATATTATGGTTTATAAGTTTTATCGAAAGATCCACGTTTTATCAACATTTTCAATTTGAAAATAATCGTCAAACGTGGCTAATAAATATGTTACATATTATGTATATATATATGTTATATATCGATTATATGGTATTACTTTGGGAAAGATAATTTAACGGATAAAAAATAATTTATCGAGAGAGGAAAAAAAAGAAATCGCAAATGGATATTATTATGATTAAAATGTAGATTAATAATAGCCACTTATTAGATGGGAATAATGATCCATAATATTTAAATGCTTTCTAATAAATCACGAGTTAATTCTCTCTTGTGTATCCAGATAATCGAGATTGGAAGCGATATTGGTAAAAGCATTACCTGAGATCGTTAGCTCGGTGCATTCTCATGCCACGCGGTGGATGCCGTGGGGGTGGCGTGCACCTGCAGTCACAATGCATGACGCAAAGGACGACGCTCGTTGCAAGAGTTACGACCAAGGGTGCCGCGAAGAGTTGAATGATCGTAGCTACCTGCTCCTCTCTGTTATAAGATGCCATCACGATGCTCCCGTTAACGCGACTGTAATAACACGGAAACTTAGCACCCTCGTAGCCCATGTCACGAGTAAAATTCTCGCAATCTACGACCGGTGGATAACCGCAGCCCTTGATATTAACAAGAAGTACCGCTTCGATGTCGCCGCTCGTTGGAGCTGTCGTGGAAAACAGGAAAGAATACACATGTGATTTAGCCGAGTGATCTGATGATATCAGGTAACAACAACGAAAAAGAAATGTTCGTGCAGGTATTGTATTATTTTGAAGTTTATTAATTTCCAATTTCGTTTATATATATATATTTATCTCACGTGCGCACGCGACCTATCTACGCGTGCGCACCGATCGTTGGAAGAATAACGTTGAATGAAAACCGTAAGTACTAACTTGTTGAGTTACTTGATATTAAAAAAGAAAAACAAGAAAAAAGGAAATACGATTAATGTAAGAGGAAATGATGGATCTTACCAGGAACAGCAGCGGTAGCCGTGGTTGTTGTGGTAGTGGTAGTCGTAGCAGGCCCGCTAGTGTCCGTATCGTTTTTCATACTATCGTTGCTCCAAGGTGAATATGTTACGTATATGTGAGTACACCTGTAAACGTCACTGGTACATCCCTCCCGACAAGAACTCCAAGTGCAATTGAAAAGACCCCAGAGTTCTTCCCGTCTGGAGGTAGTGCAGATAACCGGTTCTGGTGAAAAATCAGCTGCTAGTGTACTGATCGCTGGATCAACGTAAAGCGGTACCAGGAAGAGGAGGGCGGCTCCGCCCGAGGTCGCGACGAAGGCTAACGCCGAGGTCGCGTAAAAGTTTAGCCGCTGGCGGCAGGTACGCCGTGGCGGTCGGCGCCTCGCAGCGCCAAATCCTAACTCCAACAGTTTGCGACGACGTAATTCTCGTTCCTTAGACTCGCGTGACTCAATTTTTTTCTTGTAACGTTCCTGCCGATGATTATGATGATGATGATGATGATAGTGGTGGTGATGGTGGTCGCTACCACCTCCTCCTCCACCTCCGTCCCCGAGATCGCCTCCCGCGCTTGAACTCCCGAGACTTTGGTGACCGTGATAACGACGATGATGATGATGATAATCGTTCTGGCACTGGCACTGACACTGGCACTGACAATGACAGTGACAGTGCCCACAGCTCGCCTCCAACAGAAGATCCGAGCTGCTCCCCCGCATCACCCACCCGCGGCTCTCAAAGAGGCGCCAACCCGATCCTCGTCCTCCTCGTTCCTTCGACCCTCCTCGTTGTCCTCTTGGCCGACGCCAAACAACTTTCTGATACTCGCCACAACTCGGTGCCGCGATTCCCTCCGCTAAAATTCTTTCTGCTAGGACTCATCGAGCGTCCTCACTTACCGGACCACCGCTACCGATCCTTTTCTACTTCTTCTTCTTCCTCCACCAACACTTTTCAGTCCTCTCTTCTTCCCCCTTACTCCTGTTCAATCGATTTTCCGTCGGTAAACCGATCAAAACAAACCCTTATTCTCCTCTTCTACTCTCACTCCTTATATTTTCCTTTAGATACAATTTTTTCTTTTCAAAAAGATATTATCGATCATAATCTTTCTTCAACGATTACTAGAAGCCCATTGAAACTGGAGGAACTATGAAACATCGCGAAGTGGATCGATCTGCTGGATCACGCCGCGCGTTTTAATCCTCTCAAAATCGTTATCTCGAATGCTTCGATTGCATCGCATACGCGGTCGCTCGATAACAACAGATTCAGTATTTCTTTTTTTTTTTTTTTAAAGCCGCGACGGTTGTGTGTTCAGCCGCGCGGGGCTTTACGAACCGAATCCGTGAATCGTTGCTAAGCCGATCGCGAGTTAGGCACCTCACTGGATTCTCCTCTTCTAATTAACGGAATGTTCATAGCTCACTGAATTCGATTTTCGAGCAGAAGGAATTCATTGATTCAATGATCATTTTCTATCTTCGAAATTCCATCATGTATCTTTCCTTTTTTTATTCTTCTTCTTCTCTTAATTCCTTTTTCTTTAGATTATATATCGTTGTCTCTCGTAAGGATAGGCCTCCGAAGGAAAAAAGTAAACTTCCCCACGGTAACTCGTTGAAATCTTCATTAATGATACAAAGAGGGTCAGGAGTCGTCGTATTTTTCTTAGGCCAGAGATAAAACTCAAGTCAGCTAACTGGTCTTCGTCGTTTGCCTTCAAATTCTCGGAATATCGTTCTAAATTAATTACTATCTTCTTTCTCTCTCTTCTCTCTCCACTCTCTCTATTTTAAAAAGATATATCATCGAGCTCGTAGATCACTATCTCTCTAATGTCTTTTCAACGATCCTTCCTATTTGTTTATACATGCAAATAACGAATACCCTTCGTAATGTACTACCAAATCCTTCTATTTCTCTCTCTTTCTCTCTCTTTTTCTCTCTCCCTTTGATATCCAACTCTATCAGTAGAATCCCTTTTTTCGACTTTTTTCTCTAAATCCTTTCCACTTACGGATTTTCTTCCATATATATATATATAATCTTCCTTCAAAGAATCTTGTTGCTCCTTGAAATTTTCCAAGATGTCCCGCCTTTTCTATCGTTTTTCGTCTACTCTCAGGAATGTCTCATTGTAGATCGAAATATATGAACAGTGAGAAATAGATAGACAGAATGAAAGAAGGAAATATAGATAGATAGATAGAAAGAGTGTATGTGTGTGAGAGAGAGAGAGAGTGAATGTGAGAATATTGGAATCACGCGTTACAACGACGTTATCCTACGATCGATCCTTGCACGAACCACCTGTACCGATGTATATCCACGAGAGCTTCCTCTTATCTCAGGCGCGCGCTTTGTCAGTACGCGTGTATACTCTCCCTTATACGAAAGGGAGAGAGAGAGAGAGAGAGAGAGAAATAAAGATAGAGACAATGATAGAGACAGAGACAGAGTAAGAGAGAGACAGAGAGAGAGAGAGAGAGAGAGAGAGAGAGAGAAATAAAGATAGAGACAATGATAGAGACAGAGACAGAGTAAGAGAGAGACAGAGAGAGAGAGAGAGAGATAGGAAGAGACAGAGAAAAAGATAGAAAAATTGATAATAGGGAGCCTAACGATGTTAACAATTTTTCTTTTGTCCAAATAGACAAGAATAAGGATAATATTATTCTTATTAATGATATAACGTCGTGGGATAAGGTAGGGACGAAAAAAAAAGCTTCTTTTTTGCTTTTACGAAAAGGAGCCGCACTTGGTTTCTGATCTTGCGTGTCCCGGCACCATCCGCCTCGCGGACCGCGAGTTAAAGCGCGACTAGTCGTCGTCCCAACGTCGTACAAAAGTCCTCCTCGATGGGGACAGGCTTTCGTCCGAAACGACAGGGCGGGGTTCCATACGCGCATGAGCGACTGCCATACCCCACCACCCTTATCCTCCTCTCTATGTAACATAACTTCATCGCGCACCACGGTGCATCCTCCTTGTTTATGCTCTCTCGGCGAGTCCTTCCTTTTCCACCTCCCATTTTCCTTCTCCCTACCTCTTTCTACTACCGACCTACCCCTCCACCTACCCTACCAACTATCCAACTCTCGCTACCGCTTCTCTAGCTCATTCTTTCTCTCTTTTTCTTTTGCTTTTTCTCTGTCATCGGTACACCCCTCTCTTATTTCCCCTCGCTCCTCTTTTCTTCGTATTTTTTCTCATACCTTCTTACGAAAGTTCGTCATTATAGTCCTTTAATTGCGCCCGATAATTAAGCCAATTTTTGGTTTTATTTTCTGTTTCTGTTTCTGTTTTTATTTAATTTAATTTTATTTTATTTTATTTTCATTCCTATCGGTTGTAATTTTTATCAACTCGTCTTACGAATGAAATTCATCGGTGCAACAGTTTAATAGGAATTTCTACGATTTTTCGGATATTTTCTTTTTTTTTTCTTTTAACTGTTATTCTCTTTTTCCTTAAATAAATAAAGAGAGAAAGAGAAAAGTAAATGTTTGTTCGATCATAGTGAAATATATTGATACGAAAACAGTATAGTTTTCAATCTATTCTCCGAGGAATGCTTTTTACCATGTACATGTACATATATATACAAATTCTCTCGCGTATCGACGCGCCTAAAGAGTGCGAACCGTTGCTACTCTCCCGAGAGGAGAGCCTTTTCTGATTGTTCGCACGGCCGAGTTTTCCTAGCAAATCTAACATAAGTAAGTTCGGATGGAATTCCCATGAGCTATAGGCTTCTTACTGAAGATAGAATGCAATATTAGTATCTTCGATCATTCTAAATCGGTATTATTAAAAATATTATAATTACAAAAATTAATTATTATTATTTTTATTATTATTATTATTATTATTATTATTAATATAAATATAATCAAAGAATTGTAATAATAATAATAATTATTATTAATATTATTTATAATATTTAAAATCGTTGACTATCGTATCAGAACTAGGTGAAAAAGTGAAAAAGAAGATGGGTCGGTGATAAGAATAAATCAATGTCGAGTAAGAGAATGCAAAATGCAAGGTCCGAACGATGACGACACGCACGAAAGTGAACGTCATTGCAACGTTCCCTATGACGTCATGTAGGAATAAGACACCACGTACAAAAAAGATCGCTTTAGGGACGTCACTGTATCGTGTATAGTGATTTTAAAGACATACAGTTGGTAATCCTGATAGACGCGGTAGGTAACGCCATCGTGGCAACGTCGACGTGGACGGCCAATCGTGCAACGTTGCTTCCATTTTCATTGACCAATCTAATGCATAGGAAGGTAATCCCATAATGCATTGCATGTTGAAATAGTAGCTACGGAGTGGGAGAAAATGGTCTAGAGTGGCTTACACGGCGTGGCTACCATCTCTTTCGTGTCGAGCGGCTTAGTAGGTTCCATTACTTTACGAAGACGTCCGTAAGAAGAAGAAGATTAACTGCATTCTACTGGCCACGCAAGAGACTGGGAAAGAGAAGAGAGGAAGGTGGTGAATCACGCTAACGGTTCATCTTCCTTTACTCGTATTTAACGAGTTTTACAAGTTAATAGAAATATGGCGGGAACAGAAACGCCGAACGTTAAGCCTGATGTATTAAATCCATCATCCGAGACGACGGAAAATAACGCAAGGGAACGAAATATCCAAGGCGGTGGTGGAAGCGGCACCGGAGGCGGAGGAAGCGGTGGAGGAGGCGGTGGAGGCGGTGGAGGCGGCGGCGGCGGTAATCGTGGACCTCGTGGTAGAAAAGGAGGCACAAGATTCTCTGGTGGACGAGTACCTGGAATGATGGGTGGAGGCAGGAACGATGGACCGGTATGAAAATCAAAATTTTTTATTCTTACTCTTCGTATATTTTTTATATATATTTTTGCATATGTATATATGTTTAATTTCCATTCTACTAAAAACTACATTTCGGCTACAACGCATTTCGTTTGGCAGCCATTTTTCTGAACTTTTCGATAAATCTCTTCCCCCCCCCCCTCTTTTATTCTTAGAGTCTTTGTTGAAACGATTTCGATTTAGTTTCCTTTACAAATAAATCGTTTCACTCCCTGAAAAATTCTATTTTAAATACGACGCATATTCTTATATTAATTATATATATCTATTTAATGTACTATTTTTGGATTTTTTCCAATGCCTCGTTTTATGCATATCATTGTTCCTATTACCAACCGGCTAAATTAAATGTATGCATATTTTATTGTTTCATTATTCGTACAATATTACTAATCGGTTTATCGTCCTTTTTTATTATTCAAATTCTTACCAATTTTATATGATTTTTTGTAAGCTTCCTCTGAATATTAAAACTCGAATAAAGGAAGTAGCGTCGGGTTATCGATCTCTTTTAGACGCCATTAGCAACCGTACAAAATGGCGCGTTTCAAAATGGTTGCATTCCGACGCGATGCTGTTGTAGATGGCGTACCCTTAAAGGACCACGTGTTCAAATTTAATATATATTTTATTTAAGAATATAAGTTAATTATATTTTATATTAAAGATATTTATATTTAAATAGATAGAGATTAAAATATATAAAAGAAAACCAAGATAAAGATTTGAATTTATAATCGATTTATAAATTCAATGAAAATATTTCAGATGAAAATGAGTGACTCCATGATAGATGGTGGTTTAGATAATACAATGTCTGAAGGAATGGGAAATATGGGAGGAATGGGAGGATTAGGTGGTATGGGACCTCGTGGAGGAGGTGGTATGCGTGGCGGTGGTGGAGGCGGCGGTGGAGGCGGTGGCGGTGGTGGTGGAGGAGGAGGTGGCGGCGGAGGCGGTGGTGGTAGAGGTGGCAGAGGTGGAGGAGATAGAAATATAGGAAACCGTTCTCAAGATGTAAGTTTTTATACCCTGAAGTTTAAAAATAAAAAAAATATATTTACGGACAAAGATTTCATAGGTATCTTGTTATAGGATCGACTAATGGAACGAATAATGGCCATAAGTGGTCCTACACATGAGCTATCGCCTCAAGAAACTGCTGAAAAGAAATTCAGTGGTCGTAACCGCTTGTACATTGGTAATCTTACTAATGATGTTACAGAAGAAGAAATTCAAACAATGTTTGCTCAGTATGGTGAAATATCTGAGTTGTTCGTTAACAAGGAGAAAAATTTTGCCTTCCTTCGAATGGTAAATAACTCAGTTAGTTAGATATATTATATTTTATATGCAACATATTTGTTTTAATATGATTAAAATAATTACCGTTTGATATAATTATGATAAAAATTATATGGCTGTTAATTTTGGATGATTTCATTAACTAAATATATATTAATGATCATCTTAATTGAATATGTTTTAATGAAATCTATTTATCTGATAGGATTATCGAGTTAATGCTGAAAAAGCAAAACATGAATTAGATGGTACAATGCGTAAAGGACGTGCTCTTAAAGTACGATTCGCGCCACATTCATCTACAATTAAAATTAAGAATCTTACTACGTGGATTTCAAATGAATTGTTAGAAAGAGCATTCAGTGTATTTGGAGAAATTGAACGGGCTACAGTTATTGTGGATGATAGAGGGAAGTCCACGGGTGAAGGTATTGTTGAGTATTGTAGAAAACCATCTGCTCAACTTGCTTTAAGAAAATGTACAGAAGGATGCTATTTCCTTACTGCGTAAGTTTATTTATAATTCATTATATTATAGCTATTTTATTAGTAATAAAAAAACCCCGACGCCACGCTTGTGATAATTATTCTTTTTATCAGCAAGTGCCATATAAATTATTTACTAGGGGAATAATAAAAGAGATTCCACATATATAGGAACCATGGCATACTATAATTCCTAGATGCTGTGTGCCAAAAAGTGGAATACATTTATTTTATTTATTTATTATTATTTTTTTTAAATAATATTATTGACAATTTTTAAATAAAATCATAAGCATTGGTTTATATATTTGAATACCATCAATTAACTTCAGATCTCTTCGACCTGTTGTCGTGGAACCTTTTGAGCAACAAGATGACATTGACGGCTATCCTGACAAAAATTTACCTCGAAAGAATCCAGAATTTTTCAAAGCTCGTGAAATTGGACCAAGATTCGCTCAAATAGGTAGTTTTGAACACGAATATGGGACTAGGTGGAAACAGTTACATGAATTGTACAAACAAAAAGAAGAAGCGTTGAAACGAGAAATGGCAATGGAAGAAGAAAAATTAGAAGCTCAAATGGAATTTGCAAGATACGAGCATGAAACCGAATTACTGAGAGAACGTATGTATTTACTATTATTATTTTTCCAAATTTGTAGACTATACTATATATAGAGCTTGTAATAATATATTCGTGTTGTAATTATTATTTACAGAATTACGTATGCGTGAAGCTGATAGAGAAAGGCAGAAGAGAGAGTGGGAAATGAAGGAAAGGCAAGCGGAAGAACAAAGAACACGAGAAGAAGAATTGAGAAGACGTCAACAAGANATTTTCATATTCTTCAATTAGGAAGAAGCATCGTTGTTTCAACGTGCTCTGGCTGGTATACTTTGAAAGACCAAAGCTTTAAGGTCTTTTGAATAGATGCAAATATAATCTAATTCTAATAATCACATGCCTTAGTGGCTTCTTTTTAAAAATACCTTTGACAACGACTAAGACGAGAAGACGTACGTTTTCTAAACAATATATCCATCTTCGTGTCTGCATTGGGCATTTGCTTGGTCTGATTAAGTAATAGATGTTTAAACTAAATTAATATAAAAAAAATATACATATATATATATTAATAGAGACGCTTTTTTTCGGGAGTTGTTATTTAACAAAACTGAGAACATAAAAATGCGTCCAAAGGAATACTTTTAACCCTTGAAAATTGATATATACAAAAATATATCTTTCTCACGTATATTCAAATACGCTATATAGAAATAATACTATTTACTACTACTACCTGCTACTATTTCTACATATACAAACCACGCAACATCTAACATTTGTTTTCCCCTTTCTTTTCTATGTGATTTGACGAAAATTGTGATGACCTGTGCGCTGCTGTCAAACATGTGGATGGTCGCCCTGAAAATACGTGCACAAATCTCTAATTAATGGTACATCCAACCAAAAAAAAAAAATACAATTTTCTCATTGTCCTGTTCTATTTAAACATATGAAACAAAAATGAACAATTGTATATGTACCGTTATATAACGTCGGTGATATCATATCTCTCAACGTGTGCGCTCGTATTCTGATTCTACGACATCGTTTACCAAAAAAACCAAACTACTTAATGAAACCTTTAAAAAAAAAAAAAACAAATATGAATTTATCGCGAAATAATAATTATTCCGCGCTAATGATTATTATTGTTTACGTATCCTATAATGGCGTTAATCTGGATATATATCACATTTGATGCGAATGTTAGGATCCAAAGTCGTTTATGGATGCGTATAATAACATGGATCGTGGTAGTCGTGGTGGTGGTTATAGCGATGATCGGGGACAAATCATGGACTTGATGGATATGAGAGTAGATATGAGTAACATGGGTGGTGGTCGCGGTGGTAGTGGTGGAGGTGGACGGTGGCAAGGAAATGATCGAAATCGTCAAGATGATTATCCTAATAAAAGGAGACGTTATTAGACAATTAGAAAACTAAAACATTCAGAGGAGGTGGAGATTTAAAAAATACAAAAAAAAATTTAAAAATACAAAAAAGCTAAAAAAAATAATATAATAATAATAATAATAATAATATTAATATTAATATTAATATTAATAAAATCATTATCTGTAAAAGATTACACGTCAATCATCTTTCTTCTCTTTATCTCTATCTCTCTTTTTCGAGACATACATGCAGATCATTTTTGTTGTACGACTCGCTTTAAATCTTCAACACTGTTTCTATTTCTTCTATCTCTCTATCTTTATCTCTTTTTTTTTATGACTGGAATAATACATACATAATACATACACACACACATCATCATCATCATCATCATCATCATCATAAACCTATTACATATATACATATTTACATATAATAATCCTTCGGTTGAATAAATGCTTCTTTATCATTTATATCTCCATTACTATCTATCGGAATTTAAAAAAGCGCGATACTCCTTTACGTCCAGTATATTTAAATTTGTAATCGAAAGAGAAAAGAATTTTTTTAAAATCTATAAACATCAATGTGTAGCGAAGAATAAGGAAGATTAGAAAAATCAAAAAGGGTAGAAAATATATCATCCGCGGATAAAAATTGAAAAATGAACAGAAAACAACCCCATAGGAGGTTCAATGGTAAAGTTGAAATGCACGAAGAAAGGAATACATATATACTCGTATATATACCCTGTCCCGATGTGTGCTTCGCGATGGAAATTATTTTTCTTTTTTTTTTAATAGTAAGAGACAAATTTTTGAACTATATAGTATTTATAATTACGATTACGATTACAATTTTCTAAGTATTAGAAATTATGCATACATACATATACTTACACGCATGCATACATGCATATACATTCATACATCATACATACATGCAACGTATAAAATGTATACTGAATTTCTATCCTTCTGTTTCAAGAAAGACGTATTTTTATTCGTCTGTTGAAGCAATATCATATAAAAAGGAAAAAGATATATGTGCATGTATATATATATATAGGTATATATATATACATATAAATATATATGAAGTAAATTAATATACTTTATATTAGAGTAAGATATTGTACACTGTGAATGGCGGATTTATTTCGTCGAAATTACGTTAAATATTAGACATTTGTGAAAAACAAAAGAAAATAATAATAATATTAATATTAATAATAATTTAAACAAAAATAGGAAATCATCTCTCTAAGACCATAATTTTATGAATAAAGTTTTACGAATATTAAATATACACACCAAATCCTCTCTCTAATGTGATTTCTGCAGCTAGAATCACACAAGAGACGACAACGTTTTAGATGGTAAACTTTTTTTTTCTACAGATTTGAATATTGATTTTTGAATTATCTTTATTCAGCAATCTCAACGATAAAAGCATCATGAAATTTTAATTTTTATACGATCCGCTATGTTCTCTATGACTACTTCTACATCTAACATTTTTATTTATGTTATTTGTTTTTGTTTTTGTTTTTGTTTTTTTTTGTCTTTAGAATATTTTACAAAATATTGGGGTGCAAAGCAAAGAAAATTAAACATTGCATGAGACACGTCATTGAAACCTTTTTGTACGAAGATTAATCTTTACCTGCGTTTAATAGATTCCTTCATTTAATAATTATTTTTTTTTTATGACTAATGTGAAAAGAGGGAAACTGAAAGTTTTAATAGAGGTACATGAAAAAATATTTTTTTTTTTATTACATTTGATTAAATTTTAGTGTCGTTGGAATTGATGTTCTTAACAAGTACGACTCCGATTCATCTTCTATGTATATTTTTTTTAATCTACGAAATTTTCTGATAAATACGTATCGAATCAATCGACTATCTTTTAAATATTTCCAGGAAATTTACATTAACAATCCTCGACAACATATTCACATATTATATACAAGACAAATTACATACATATCTCTTTATAATTTCTATTTTCTTTATTTTATGTCTTCCTTTTTTTTTCGTAGTTTATTAGAATATACTTATTTATATAAAAGAGTATTTAATAATACATAATAATTGCTTCATTTGTTAAATTCTATATAATTTATTATTATTTAATTTATATATTTTTATTGAAATCATTGAATTTTATTTTATTTTGCTTTATATATTATGTTATTTTCATTTTATTATACTCTACAGGAAGAAGTATCAACGAGAAAGAGAGAAAATTAAATAAAAAAAAAGAAATTAAAGTAACATCAATCTTGTTACATGTAATAATACAATAAATTCCTGTATAACGTGTAACGCCCTCCAATACAACGCGTACTATATGAAAAATTAAATTAAGTTATCATAATTTAAAAATATTATTTATATTTGATTAATTAAAAATTATTTATTTCGTGAAATTTAAATAATTATCGTTTAAGTAATCATATATAATAATCTATTATTACATCTTGGAAAATATGAATTATGATATTTAGAAAATGACAATATTTGATAAACATATTTATATTCGTTTTATACCAGAATCTTATAAAAACTATTTCATAAAACACATAACTTATTGAACACGTTATACGGGAGTATACTGTATAATTTACATAGTTATAAAAATTACTTAGTTATTTATTATTCAGTGACTCCTGTAAATACGTAGTAAATTAAACTTTGTGTGTGAGATGAAAAAGAAAAGAAAAGACAAGAAAAAATAAATACGGGATAAAAATTAGAATTTATTCGAAACTAAAGTTTTGTGTAAATTAAAATCTACGGAATAATCGGAGATAAATCAAAAGACGAAAGAAAAAGAACAATTTTTGTTATTTGACGAAAAGTTAGAAAGAAAAGAGAGAGAGATGAAGATATTAAGAAAAAATATGTCTATTAACTATTCAACGTTTCTCATTGTATAATTAATTATTCTTACACGAATAACAACAATAACTTCTCTATTTTTCGTGAGATTATCTTTCGCGAAAAGAAAGAGAAGAAAAGAAAAAAAAGAAAAAGAAAATATAAAAAAAATGAGACGACTACTTTGTTTCTCGAAGAGAGAGAGAGAAAATGATAGAGAGTACACCTGCATTCAGATGCCTGCAATTACAGTTACAACAATTCTACATATGCATTTGTAACACTAAAAGATATTAATGAAGAGTCTTTTAATGGAGGAGAGACAGCACTCACAAGATAGGCTTCTTACTTACTTGAAACTGCTAATCAATGTGAAAAACTACTGTTCACGAGGTGAGTAGATTTTCTGATAACAAATGTTATTAAGCATAATTTTATTTTAACATTTCGGGTGGGACGTTTTAAGAAGAGATTTGTGGCAAAAGTTAAACTATCATTAAATAAATAATGAAATATATATATTATTTATTAAAAATTATTATTTAATCGTTGGTAAAAGAATTCTCTTACCTTTTTTCATCGTTTTTTTCAGGAATAAAAGCTATTTTCGAATTTTTCATTGACTTTTTGTAATCTCTGTGTATATATATTTATACATGTACTACATATATATATATATACTTAATGTGTTTAAATCCTTAATTATCCATTGCGATTGAGAGAAAATTACAACGACTATTATAAATCCCGGGTTATTATATTATACTATGTTTTAAACATTTAAGCTGGAAATATGATACTTTTTAAACGCACACTCCTGCATTAGAAAAAAAGAAAGAAAAAAAATTAAAAAAAAAAAATAAAAGAAAAAAATAGAATTGTTTTATAAAAAGCGAATATTTGAAATCCGATCTGATTTTTTCATCAGCCTGGACCTTGTTTCTTTCTACTCAAGACAACCGACCTATCTTTACTTATATACTTTAGCAATGGTTGTCTGGGTTTATAATTGTGATCTGGGCTGTGTACGATTGTGATGAACGATATTTGACGAATAATCGATTAAACAAACATCATATATTTATTTCTTATGGGGGTGTGGTGTCGAAATTCTGAAAAAAGAATACCTTATATATGATAACAGTTTCTCTTTCTCTCTCTTTATACGTATTTTAGTCTACCAGAAAGATTTTAAACTTGCCACAAATATGAAACAAAAATATTAGTAATAGAAATATTCTATAATTTATAATAATAATAATAAAATAATAATAATACTGAATCGGGTCGTGGTGTATCGATGACGACGATGAATTATTTAAAAATTGATTTATATCGATTATACATATATATATGCTATCTACTAATGAAAAACCAGTCACATACTTATTAAATCTAAAAGCTGTTTGATGGAAAACCATTTTGATATATTATATATCCTATCAATCTCTGATATCTCGAAAATGAACTTACTGCAAATAGAAAATACGATGAATTTATTTATTTTTTTTTTTTAATCATACGTTTAATTAAAATATCTCAAATCAATCATTAAAGTATCGTAGCTATCATGATATTATTTATGTACATAATTATTCTCTCAAGAATATATATATACATATATGAAAAATGATCGATTATATTTTGCAAATTTGTAGTTTACAGCTAAATCGTATTCTTTTAATACGATATGGTAACTTATTATAATTATCTATGGTTGCAGATAATAGCAGTTGCTGGTTGAAGAACTGTAATTCGATTATTGTTATCAAGGTTGGTTGAACGAAACGATATTAAAAATTAAATTAAACATTTTAATGAATAATTATTATTATTGTATTATTGTTTTGTTAATAGGTATACTTACTGGAATGAAGAAATTATGTGAAATCAGAAAACCACTATGAAGATTTGTCACGGGCACGAACTGGAAGAATTTTTCTAAGTACGTATTTGATTAAATTAATTTAAGAGGAGTAACTATTATAACGTCTATTTATCTCCGTTACTGTATATGAACTGTTAATACCCCCTGAGGTTGTCTTTTGTATTGATACTGAATGTCTAGAAAGAATGTAAACATCTAACGTTCAACGAGTCTCGGTTTATTTTGATATTCGAATATCCTCCGATGAGTGCGTGTTTAAATGTGTGCGTGTATGTGTTGTATACATGATAAATAATTTTAACTGAATTTTCGATAACAATACATTAGACGTCTTCTGGTATTAACGTATTCACATTTTTATCTCTAATTGTGTTTTGTTTTAAATATAATTTTAAATCTAATTATAATAAATAAATTATTATTTTTTTTTTCTTAAATAGAAACACTGGAGTTTCTTATTGGGTCAAATGAATTGAGAAGAAGCCGGACACGGAAGTGTTTTTTTGAAAATTTAGGTAACTATAAATAAATCATATTTTATTGATAATAATTTTAAATAAATTCATAACTAAATGATGTAAACCTTTCGGGACTGAAAGCCTATGCTGATAAACCCTAAATATCCCAACGTGTACCAATCTACTGATATTATAATAAAATTTGTACTTAATTATACTTTCATTTAATCACTCTTGTTCAATAGAATATTGGTTTGTTACAGATTTCACTGAATAAAATAAAATCGTTCGAGAAAATGAATTTCCTAGACACGATGCAGAGGTAATTAAAATTATTAAAACATTTTTAATTATAAATACATGGGTGGTGGTGGGTAACGAAATTTTTCAGATTACTTGCCAAAATTTGTTAAAACATCGTATTTAATGAAATAATTACAAGTATGTTCGCTGTAGTTCGATATAAATTGTTTACAATGTGAAGCAGACCACAAACTCGCGACTTACGACCACGCTATTAGCGATCGAGATACCAGCTAAGCTTAGCAAGCATGGTCGGAATTTTGGCTGGAATCTGGAATGTGTCGTTATAATACGTTGTCCTCCGTCGTGGAAGATAATATTATCTGATGAGTTATTGGCTAGAGTCCTGATATTAAAGATGACAATTTACGTTCGAATTCTGATTTAAAAAATTTAATTTAAAGAAAAAATTTCTACCTTATTGGTTCTATATTAAAAAAAAGAAGTGTATTATTTTATTGTTGCAGAAAGAGAAAAGCCAATGGACCAAACCACAAAACGAAAATAATTTGTATCATGAATCGGCGGGTGTGTTAAATATTTCAACATTATTGGAAAGAAAATTGTGTGTAGTTGTTAATTAATA
This sequence comes from Mischocyttarus mexicanus, assembly GCA_023678845.1. NCBI lineage: Eukaryota > Metazoa > Arthropoda > Insecta > Hymenoptera > Vespidae > Mischocyttarus > Mischocyttarus mexicanus. The sequence continues at coordinate 2,524,825 of JACGTP010000010.1, forward strand.
AAGAAAAATTACTTTATAACAAATTTTTATCAAATAATTCAAAACCGTATTTATTTAGTACCCCTTTTTTGTTTTACGATTAATCCTTGTTTTTAAAATCCTCTATGATAATTAATATTTAAAAATATACTTGTTAGATTTAAAATATTACACGTTGACCTAAATAATTTTCTTTCTTTAAGAACCAACATACTTTGACCTATATAAATTTCTAGCGTATATATTAGTTACGTCAAATTTTATATCCTTGCAAATTCAAATTAAATTTACAAGAAAGAAATAATAAGAAATTTTCATTAATTGCCGCCAGTATAAAATATTTTGTATAATACCTCTTTCTAGTTCATTTCGGTTTAACTTTTTTTTAATTATGGGAAATAGGAAAGAAGTGCGAGAGTGGGGGGTAGGATACAAAAATGTTTTCGATTGAACAATCATAGTAAAATGTGTGTGTCTCGTGAAAAAAGCTTCGACAACATTTTATTGTTAACCGCAGAAAAAGCCATATACACTTTCACACGAAATCGATCATAGTTCATAATAATATCGAAAAATTTACGGTAATTAAACATTGTTGTACATAAATATAAAGATGACAATATTGCACGTTCTCTCTCGTGTGTGCCAAAACTGTACAAAAATTATTCTTGAACATCTTCCGCGACACTCATTGAACAACTTATTACTCGGTGAGACAAATGGCGTATTTTTCTTTTTGTTTCTTTTATATATTACTCATATTATTATTATTATTATTTATTATTATTAATTTCATTTATTTATTTATTTATTTATTTTTATTATTATTATTATTTTAGTTTTTATTTTTCTTTGTTGCTTACGTTTCCCATTAGTAAAACGAGACGCACTAATTGCATTTCTGAGGTGCGCATATAAGTTGTTTTTTTTTTTCGTCTTTTTTTCTTGTTTTTGTTCACAGAGCTTTTGCCTTTTCGTATGAGATGCGATATTTAATATTTCAAATTGATAATTAAATATACGGCCGGAGCGGGTGGAAGGAACGATTTTTGGTGTTTTTTTTTGCGCTTCTATAAATCTACCTAAAACCTATGAAAGTACTTTTTTTTTCTTTTTTTTTTAGCTGCGACGATCAAGTGCCGAGAACCTTTTTTTTATTTTTTTTATTTTTTATTTGTTTATAACTTTTTTTTAAATATTTTTTTCTTGATACTAGTCGAGCAAGTGTTTTTTTAGTTATTTTTTATCCCCACCCCCCATTTTTTTTTTTTTTTAACAGCACGTACATACCGTCGTTTAATCGTTCTGTTCTTTTTCTTTTCTTTTTATTTATTTATTTATTTATTCATTTAGTTATTTTATTTCCTCCCTTCATTTTTATATCGCGCAATTATTAAGTACAATTTTTTTTTTTTAACAACAGCAATTACATGATATTTTTCTTGTGTATTTTTTTTTTGTTATTTTATATTTTTTTTTTGCTTCTTTTCTTTCTTTCTTTATTCGGTTTTTCTTTTTCATCGTAAATCTCTATATTAAATATCATGTATAATATCATCTTTCAATCTAGAATTCCTTTGCAATGATTTCGTTTTAATGCGATTTTTATTATTTTTTTTTACTATATATCATATATTGCTCTCTCTCTCTCTTTCTCTCTCTCTACTACCTCCTTCTCGTTTCGGAGAAACATTTTGTGTATTTTATTTAATTTTACTTTATTATTTTTTCTTCTCTTCCCATTTCGTTTATAATTCTCTCTTTCTTATTTCTTTCTCTCAAAATTCCCTTTTTTTAAATACCTCGTCGTTATTCCTCGTCTCTCTTTCTCTCTTTCTCTCTTTAAAATCTTCATCATTTTAATTAATTCTTTTTTTTTTTTTTTAATTAGTTATCAGTGTGTCACCAACGCTGTCGATTAACTTCATTATCCGATAATACTTATTAAATATTCTTTTAATTATAAATCACAGACAACTTGTTCTTAATCCATAAAAACAATTCATTTTATTTCTTCCAATAAGTAACCAACGCTCGTGGCGCAATAATGAATGCCTATTTTCATTAACGTTATTATATTACCAAATATTTTTCTGATGCGTTGGATGACTTCTTTTTACAAAAGATAAAATATTGATTAAAAACCTTTCGCTATGAAGTGTGCTTCGCGTGGAACGGAGCACCATGCCGAAAATACGAACATTAAACGCGTGCAATTTTTTAGCATTCGGGATCCCCAAGATTTTTTAGTCTCAAAAACAACTTTGTAAGATTACTTTTAAATGCAATATGATTTAAACGTTGCAACAGAGCTTGCAATTGTTTGCGAATAGAGAAAAGCGAGTCGATAGGATTTGGCTTGATTTTTGGCTCCATTCCTGTAACAGATGTGACGTAGTAGCGAAAGGGTTAAAAAGCATAGAAGAAGAAAAAAGAAAGAAAAAAAAAAACTCTCGATAGTTATCACCGAAGTTCTCCTCGCTGAGAAATCAAAGATCGATAAAAAAAAATAACTCGGAATGATTTGAACGGAAGTAACACGAGCCGCCGCCGCCGACATACTTGCATGGAGTCGGTCGTCGTCGTTGATTATATTCGTTTGGTCGATACTTCCGGTTGACACAGATGCGTCAACTTTATATTACACGTACGCGCGTTTTTGTCGATCGATTGACGAATATAAAAAACCGAAAAATTTTTTATAGCCCTGTCTCCCTTTTTCTTTTTTTATCCGAGATTCTTGATAAAATATATGATTCATGTATATGTTACTGTGTGTGTTATGTATATATGTATGTATGTATGTATGTATGTGTGTATGTATAAACGTATATACATATACGTAAAAATGTATTTATTTATTTTTGCTTTATTTTAAATCTAGAGACAAAAATTCGACCAGCGATCGATCTTGAGGGTATGAGCAATTTTTATTGCGCCACCTTTGCGTTAGTTAATTATATTTAAATATACTTATAAATAACTAGGGAGAATTATCTTACGTATAAGTGCTTCATCCTTGTATCTTTATCTTTTTATTAATTTATTTTGTTTTTTTTTTTTCTATTTCTCTCTCTCTTTCACTTTTTCCTCGTTTATCTTCTCTCATTATTCCTCTCTCATTCTCTCTTTGTTCGTATTGTTTATTAACCCTTTGAGGACAAACGATATAGGACAACGTATAGGTGTGCTTCAACGTGAACAACCCTCCCATTATTATCTGCATAACCGATTAACTCATATTATACGCGTCCAGTGTATGTATATTTAACAATGTGTGTTTTCAAAGTTAAATCAACGTTTTGATTAAAAATAATAATTAATACGTATAAGTAAGTAGAAGTGTACTTTTAATAAGAACGTAACAATAATTGATGTATTATTTATTGAAACAAAATCTAACCAATATAATTGAGAGTTAGAAACGTCTTTGTTTATTGATTAAAATCAGTGTATCAATATGGTGTTAGTGTAGTGTGTAATAAACAGCAGGAAAATTGGGTTGAATTCGATTAACCATTTTGCTATTTCAATTCCCAACAGAGAGCTACTCATTCACAATTTCAAACTATTGTTTCGTCTGCAAAGGGTTAAAGGTTTTCTTATTTTTGTCTCTTAACTTTCCGTTTCGTTTCTTTTCTTTTTCTCACCGCACGAATACAGGTACCACTAAGAGTTTCTTTTTTATTTATTTATTTATTTATTATTTTTTCCTTTTTTTTTTCTTTCTTTTTTTCTTTTGGATATCTACATACGGTATACGAGAATGAACGCAGCAGTTACGAGCATAGTCTTTAGATTTCTTTTAATCCATCATCTTTTCATGAATATTTTCTTATTCTTTTTTATTTATTTATTTATTTATTTATTTGTTCTTTAAACGAACGACGATGTGATCAGCGGCGGAGATATAATAATAATAATATATATATATTTTAAAGGGTTTTTTTTTTTAATATCTTCTTTTGCAGTTACTGAGTTTCAATTTCTGTCTATGGATCGGTTTTGTTTAAATTCCTGTTGTTATCAATGAGATATTTTTTATTATCTTTATCTGCCATTGAATTATTTTCTATATATTCTTATCGTTTATGCTCATGTTGTTTCATTTCTTAAATTTCTTGGGTTTTTTTTTTCTTTCTTTTTTTTTTTTAAATCAGAAAATTTATACACAAATAGCGGATTTCGTTCGAGCGTGAAAATAGTGAAAATTCGGCGGACACGTTATTAATTACAAAGTGCCACTTCGGGGCCTCCTACAATCATTCTCTCTCCACCACGTGGTTCTATTCTCCCACTTTCTGTGTAGTTTTCAATTTTTATGTAGATGTTATGATGGTATTATTTGTGTATCTTTGTGTGTATGTAATAATAGTTCGTTCGTGTAAGTGTTCGTGTTACCAAAGAGTCGCGAGAACAAATTCTTTCGCAGATAATTCGATAAAAGAGTGTCGATCGTGTGGTGTGGTGTCACTACTAAAATGCACAGTGATTGGATGCGTTTATGATCACACAGCAAGCGAATTTACTTATAGTTAATATCTTCTTTTTTTTTTTTTTTTTTCTTTTTTATATAACTTTAACGGTATTTAAATATTTATTCAACTTGACCATCCATCTTCTTTCCGCTTACTTTTATTATTATTATTTTTTCTTCTTTTTCTTTTATATATCTCTTTTTTTCTATCCTCTCCATTCAATTTTCGAGTAACTCTCTCTATTCTCTCGTGGTGTGTAACTCGCAAATAACCGTGACTTTGAAATATTATTTATTAATACGAATAACGCTTTTTATTTCTTTTACTTTACTTTTTTTCTTTCTTTTTTTTACCAATCGAAACTTTTCTGTATCTTTCTCCCCGCTCCTGTTTGTTTTCCTTTTCGGTATTATCTTTCTCTTTTTTTTCTTTTTTTGTTTAACGCATTTTCATTCGTATTTTTATTATTAATATTAATATTATTATTATTTTATTATTATTATTATTATTATTATTATTAATATTAATTATTAATTATTATTATTATTATTATTACCTCAGATATACCCGTTCGGTGTGGTCGAGTGAACCAGAGGGAATCCTCTCTTTGTATACTCGTTTTAATATTTTTATAAGTTTTAATAAATATCGGCAGACACGCTAGTAAGCTGACCGAGAGAGTTCGATTTTGTATTTTCATTGAAATCGAAGAAATGTTGGTCGAGCACGTAGGACAGATTCGAAAGGAACGACACGATGGATTATTATGAGGTCTTTAACTCAAAGATCATCCAGCTCATTATAAACTATTATTTCTTATTATTTTCTTCTCTTTATTCTTCATCTTCTTTTGTACAGTCACGTTTTCATCGTCGTCAAAAAAATATAATCATCATCCGTGACTCGGGATTATTCGAAAAATCCAATCGATTAATCAGGATTGCGTGTTTCGAACTAATTCGACAAATCTTATCCTATCGAATCGAATTTTTATTTATTTTTTCTTTCTTTCATTTTTCCCCATCATTTCATTCAACCAACTTCTCTTTGACGATCGCACAACTCATTTTCTTCGATACTTTTTCTATTTTTATATTCAATCGTTCGAACAACAACCGGATAAATATATATACACACTTCCTCTCGTTGATTCTGGCCAATCAAAAAAAAAAAAAAGAATTAAATAAAAATAGGAAACATTATTATTAAAAAGCTCGCGTTATGTGCGTGAGTAGGTGCGTGGGTGAGTACGTGCGTGCTCGACCATTCCTCGTTTCTTTTCTTCTTTCTTTCATTTTTTTTCTTACTTTTTTTTTGTTACAGCAAAATGCCGAAGGAAAATATACATATAATTTTTATATATTATATCAAAATGATAAATATATTATACGAAAACGACGAATGACGATAAAAACGTTACGGACGAGTTTACGTCGTTTAAAGAATTTGTGTTTCTTTTTCTTTTTTCTTTCTTTCTCCCCATTTTGTCATCATCATTATTATTATTATTATTAATTATTATTATTATTATTAATTATTATATATATTATTATATATTTATTTATTTATTTAAATTAAATATTTTCAACTTTTGTCACGCAAAAGATTGGCGCGAGAGGCAAGAGGAAAAAGGGGGAAGCGGCGATTTCTTTTTTTTTTTTTCTTTTACACTTCATGGCGGTTATTATCGAGTAGAAAAATGTTTTTCACAAAATATCGTTTGTCTCTGTCGATAAAGTTAGCGTAAACGTTTTTTTTTTGTTTGTTTGTTTGTTTAAAAGGAGAATCAATAATATTGCATAATATATATATACGGCAGATTTATAATCATTGGATTAATCGCATTTGCACGAAAAACACCGATGGTCGATTTAGATCTCGTATTATTTCTTTTTGTATGCGTGTTTTTTGTCATTTTTCTTAACACTTTAGCTTTTTATTTACTTCTTTTTTTTTCTTCATTCTTATCGACCTATCGGCATGTGGACGACGAAGCGAAAAAATCAATTACATATTTAAATATATATATATATATATATATAAACATATAATGTATGTGTATATATATACATATATATATATATGTATGTATGTACGTGTGTGTGTGTATATAATATATATTATTATATGTGTTATTGAGGTGTGTGGAGGGACGGCCGTGTCTTAAACATTCCCTCTCTTATTTATTAATCTCTTAATTACCTCTCTGGTTCACTCTGTAAGGACGACGCGCGAAGCTGTTTTCGAAACGGTAAAAGAATTTTAGCTCTTCTTCTTCTTCTTCTTATTCGTGGTTTTAGCAACAACTTTTTTTTTTTCATATATAACACTATATCACCATCGATACGTGTCCCATCTGTTTCTCTCTCTCTCTCTCTCGTGTTATCTTCCATTTTGGACGTACGTTCGTTTTTCGGCGGATACGAGAAGGAGAAGATGGCTTTTAGTGCGGTCTCCACGAGATGTTGTTCATACCGTGGAAATGACGCTTCAGACTGCTGCCGTCGGCCCAGGGGGAGTTGAGATACTCGTCGTCATCGTTTTGCTCAAGTTGCTGAAACAAAATGATAAGAAATAATAAGTATTAATTTTAGATTATCTTTATTACACTTTTATCTTGACATATTTCATTTCGAATTATCATCTTCCAAAACAATTCGATCGATTGATTAAACACCACACTGTGAATGATATTGGTTCAATGGAAAAAAATTGATTTGTTGCCAAGTTGGACTGAATCGTGGACAAAAAAATGTCGAATTTTCTTGATTGAATTGTAGCCAAATATTCTACTTTTTTTTTTTTTTACCAATTTATTAAATATTTATGTACTGTTGAAGAAAACTGGGAAAGGAAGAGCACGTATAAGAGTCGTTTAGAATCGGTGTGCTTCTTTCGCGAAGAGGGGTGGCCGTTCTGAAACGGGGAGAGTCCTGGTGTTAGGTTCAAGGGTGGGGCGTAGATAGTTGGGTCAGAATCGATGCTTGCGTCCTTGCTGCTGCTGCTGCTGCTGCTGCTGCTAGCTAGCTAGCTAGCTAGCTTACGTACTCGCTAACTCATTCTGGGGTATCCTCTTTCCCGTACACCACAAATCGTTGACTTATTACATGGGATATATTTACGTACCGAGTATTATATATATATTCTAATTATAGAGATTCATTTTATTCCTCGTTTGAAATTTTTTGCAATTAAATTATGACTTTACACAGTTTCTTTTCTTTCCATTTAAAAATTTGTTCATATATGGCATTTATAATAAAAAATGTCGTTTTATTTTCTACCCCTTCGTATCCCCTAATATTCTACGATTTTTATTATTTCACGTTTTGTAACACTTAATACAAAAATAAATTGTTTGTAATAATATATAATTTAATGTTAATCCTCCTATAAAATGGGGTCATTTGGTACGGTATCCTGTGTAAACTCATAAACGCGATATGTGCGCTAGAATGATCCTGTTACTTTAATAACGATTATGCGATAGATGTTAATCTCTTTTTATCGTCGCGTGTTCTAGTAGTAGATTTTTTTTATTTTTATTTTTTTCAGAAGAAATTAATATCACCTAGTTTTCGGGTGTTGGCATTCGTGAAACCGAATGCTTATTCACGATAAAAGAAGAACAAAAGCATAGAGCTGAATAACAAGATATAAATTTAAAAATAGTTAGTCACATATATTTCAACTAGTATATTTCAAATTTCTGTGTTACCCATTATTTTGTTATATATATACACGTATATTTAAAATATTTTAATTATCTTTATTAAAAAAATCCTGTAATCTTGCTATTTTTCATATAACAGTAAAAAGAAAAAAAAACAATTACTACTAATACATATAACAGTATTTTACGTATCCTACTTTTTATTCTGGAAAAGGATAACGATTTAAATACCGAAAGAAAGGATGGAAATTTTTGTTCGTGTAACAAAAAACACTTTTCTCTCGATCGTGGAGAAATTCATGCGAAACGATACATCGATATTTGTGCGTTGAAATTGGTAGTATCGTAGAAAGACGGATTGATCGTACCTAAGGGAGGGTGTATACAGGGATAGATCGAGCAAAAGAGAGATATATAGATAGATAGATATATATAGATAGATAGATAGATAAAAGGGAGAATTCCAAAAGATAAATGAGAACTAGAATAGTATATCACGTGGATTTGTGTTGACCTCTCATAACGAAACCAACAATTTTTTTACTACTACCACCACTATCCTCCTTTCTTCCCAGCCTATTTTTTTATTCCTCGGTAGGTTACAAAGGCTTGAAATAAAATATAATGGTATACCGTTCTCGTGTGTTAAATCGTTCTCCTAGCGAAATTATCGACGTGACACAACCCCGAGGATACCCGACGCGACGGTGGCCTTTCTTTTCATTGACGTCGCGATCGAAGTATGCCTTTTAAAAATGTATAAACTTTTCTACATCAACATCGTTCGAAGGCTTAAAGTTCTCTCTCTCTCTTTTTCTCTCTTGGATATTTTTTTTTTTTTATTACGGGAAACTTCCAGCAAGGTTTCTTTTTTCTTTTTCATGTATATATTATATAAATATACGAGACACGATCGATAGAAGCTCGATCTCGTTAGACAAATTTTATAAAATAACTCTTAGGAAGGAAAATAATTATTAAATTATTATAACTTTTTCTTTATTGACTTTATCACTCGATCGATCTCGAATTAATTAGCACAAATACTCTTGGAGAAAATAATACTGCAGTCATTGGCATAGTGTCAAACAAATATAACCCAATACAAACCGTTTCCTATCTTTTACTCTTACTTCTTTTATTTTTCTTTTTTTAATGTTTTGTTTTTTCTACCTATTTATTGATTAAAACTGACAGAAGATAAAACTAGCTATGCGGTATTCTAGAGAAATCATATTTATTTATTCCATTTGATTAATATCTTTTCAATTGAGCCAAGTTATGCAGAAAACTACCATTGGGTGAATTTAATTTAAAGATATTACTTTATATAAAAAAAAAAGAAACAAAAACAATATAAAAATAAGTTTTTTCTTAATTATTTGACATTTCTCTTTTTTTCTTTTAATCATTTTAATAGGGGTTAGATCGAAATGGAACTATGACTAATTTTAATAATTGTACTTGCGTGATGTTTGTATTACTGTGTTTAACTAAATTTCTTTTTATATTGCGTCCATTGTTAAATATTCTGTTTTTTATAATTTAAGCAATTGCAAGAATGCATAAAAAGTATCAAAAAATCATCCAGTATATGTAAACAGTAAAATCAGGGTAAAATGTAGCCAGAGTTGATAGGTTTGTGTGTGTACAGTGCGATCAGAGTGTTTCACGATAGACCGCACGTCGCCGTTATACTTTTCTATACTATGCGTATGTATATATATATACACAATATATATACTATGTATTTACCTAGACACAACACACACAGACATACACATACACATAGATATATATATGTATACATACACTCATTGAGTTTCTATGGGACAAGAGAATTGTCGTTTGAAACGATAGAGGAGGATACGTCGTTACGTCGATTAATTCTCACCCGAGACATTGTCAACATCGTCAGACTGAAAAATAAGAAGGAATTGACGTAACGAGAGTCAACGACCAACTTTTATTTCCACCTTTTTTTTTTTTTTCTTTTTCTTCTTTTTACCTTTTTTTCTTTTCCCTCGCACAAGATCGCAACCACACGAGTGATATTTTCTTTTCAACATAACAAAAAGAAATAATACCTTTTAAAGTTAAAAGGTTTTATTCCTTTTTTGAAAAATATCGTAACCATTTATTGAATACACCTGTATTCTTTGAAATTAAATCATAATGGAAAGCTGATCATTAAAAAAATATATTATTCAAAGAAAATACATCATTTTTATCTGTGTTGTATTTTCTTTTTATGATTATATTCAATCTTGATTCAGAATAAAAAATTAAATTGTTAAATAAATTGTTTATATTTAAAATAAAAAATGTGAAGATTTCGTAATACTCGAGCCAATGATTTTGATTAGTTTTGGTTATTGATAGTGTTAATTTTACACACATACATGTCCTTAATTTATCTATGTGCAGTAAATATGTATATGTATGTGTGTATATATTTATCGAACATAGAAAGGCGAGCTCTTGGCACGAAACTAGACTGCAAGACGCCATCGTTGATAGTGTAGTGAATATTATGACGGTTAAGGGCTGCCAAGTTGGCTTTACACCACCAGTAGAAACATCTGGAAATTTACAGACGACGTTCAGCTAATACCCTAACATAAATCAGTAATCGAGCGTGTAGAGAACTTTCAAAAGAGCAAAGTAACATTACTTTTCTACGAAATACTCACTTTTACTACGATTTTCTTTTCTCTCTCTCTCTCTCTCTGTAATTTTTCATCTCGTAAAAATTCTTTCTCATTTGTGACACAAGTTTTTATTCACGAATTATACGAGCGACAGGACGAAGATTGATTCGTTCGAAAAACATTTCTACAACTTCTAAAAGTAATCAATTTCTTTTTTACACGAATTCTCTTTCTCTCCCATTTTATTTATAAAATAAAAAGCAAAAATAATCTTTCTGTTACTAAATAATATTTTAATATACGATTCCTTTTTATTTAAAGGATAAATAATTGTATACTCAGTTATACGAAATCATAAATTACGAGCTAACCGACGTGTTAAAAAATGTACCAAAGATTCTAAAAGGATTGAACAAAGTTTTGGAATCTTACAAGAGGATAAGAAAAAATATTGTAAAATATATAACAAAGGTAATTATTTTTTTCGAGAGTTAGAAAAAATATCGATTTCGTCTTGAGAAAAAAATAAGAAAAGAATAAGGAACAGGGTTAATTTAATTCTAAGCAACGCAAGCTGCGATGTTTGCGTACTTAGTTCATTGGATAAATCCTAGTCATGCTGGGCTTAGGTCGTCGGTGAAATTGGCCGTGTAATCGCGTTCGATATATCGGTGAGTATGATGCTGAAACGAGGTCTACGAGCATGCGAGAGAAAGAGAGAGAAAGAAAGAGAGAGTTGAAGAGAGAAAGAGAGAGAGAGAGAGATAATACTACGCGGTTATACTATGATATTTATATACTACATATACATAGAAAACCGCGGACAATACGCGTTTCTGCTTCATCGGACATCGAATGATGGCTTTCGGAAGGAAACAGTGAACTATGTGGTTTTTCTGTGATACACCTATCCCCCACTACAATCACCACCATCACCACTACCATTACTTAACTAGTAATACCTTACAAAAGAATTTCTCCCCTTTATTTTTCACTCCTTTTCTTTCGAGTATATACTTTTGTAAGTATTTACAATCCTTCTTTTAAGTTTCGTGAACACCACTTGTACCTTTCACGATATTTATATCTCGTTAGTTAATGATTGATTTAAAAAATATTATTTTTTAAATATATTCGTAATCAATAGTATTATATGAATATATAAATATCTATGTGTATTTTAATCGTAAGGTAAAGTTTAGATAAGGTTTCTTCCGAAGAGAGATTTATAAACGGAAGAAGAAAGGCAAGAGGATTAAACAAAATCGTTTGTGAGAAACCTTAAATAATAAACGTTTAAATAAAATATTAGAAACATGAAGACCTTAGCTTGACCACACTGTCTCTATCACACACTTACACCTTTTTCTTTTCTTTTCTTAACGTGGTTTAAAGCGATTATGTTACGATTTGTGTCGAGACAATTCTCTTTACAAATCTATCTTGTTTTTAAGGTAAATCGAGCAGAAGCCCCATCGAACGTAAGTATATCAGAAAATGACGTGAGTATAAATGCTGTTTGCAACCGATGAGTAAGTAGTAGTAGTAGTAGTAATAGTAGTAGTGATAATAGTAAGATACTGCGTTAAAAGCCAGCCAAGTGTCGCATGATCGACATTTACCTTCACTCGATTGGACAATAACATCTCGCAACACACACGCGTGCCACACATAGGAAAATATTATTAACCCTAAACTCCAACGGCAATTGGATTTACTCTTATAATAGGATCTTAAACGTCCCGACGTTTAAAGAAAATAACTTGGTATAAGATAATACAGACAGTTAAAATAAAGTATATATATATAAAGAATAAAATTATGTTCGAGAATAATATAATTTAAAAAGATATTCAAGTTAATTTTTTCTAACAACAATTACTAAATTTGACATGCACAATATTTTCGCATTTAATAGTCATTTCATGGAATAAAAAATGAATAAAAAGAAGAACATTGGGGACGATTTGATACAATTGATATTTGGCTTACCCCTGAACCGAAAACGAGTTGGGTATGCCATCAAGACTTTCCCTACTGATGTCATCAGCCATCGCGACCTTGAGCTGATGACCGAAGCTTGCCAGATCCTCCCTAAAAGCTTCGCTCCCAGGCGTAAGGGCACCGCTCGTGGGCGGCAGAGGCGTACCATTGCTTCCATCGCCCTCGGCACCCTCCTCCCCTTCCTCTCCGCCAACGAGGGCTTCCTCGTCTTCGTTGTAGATCTTGAAGTAGGCGATGGTGAGGTATATCACCGAGATTATGAAAGATGGTATCGGAATTGCCATCGCGTACACCAGGTTCATATACACCTGGAGAATGCATTTTTCGCAGCCACTGTCAGCTTGATCCTTTCAATGTTATATTTTCTTTAGTTTTATCTTTTTTTTATTATTATTATTATTTTTCTTTTCTTAGTTTACGATTAACATGAATGAAAACACTTTGACGATTATTAATGAGCGAACGAAATGAAACAGACGGTGGTGTGAATATTGGATACGTGGAATTATTTTCAGGAAATATTATTGTCCTTGGTTGTATCACTGCTGTGTTGTATTTTTTTTGGGGGGGAAAAAAACCAGAAAAGGAAAAAAGAAGACTCGTCGTTATTGTTAACGACACTTTTTAAGTTAATTGTTCTGTGAATGAGTAGCGTATAATAATCGTTGTTGCGAATAAACTGTTAAACGAAAAGTATGAGGAAGAAACTAAACTAAAAACTAAAAGAAACTGAAACCCCAATTTGGATGGTTAGAGACAACGGGCGTTTTATTTCGTGCTCGTACTACTACACTTCGTCGATCCCACCTTTCGTATCTGTTATGTTTAGTTACTCGGTTATTTTATTCCCTTATTTCTTTCTTTCTTTCTTTTTTTCCCCTTTTCCTTTTTCGTGGATGTAATGGATCAACAAAAATAAAGGTCATAAAATAAATATAAAAACATCTACGAAATTGTAAACGGTTGGAAAGAGAAATAATGTTGGAGATATTTCGTGCTCGTACTACTGCGAAATAATTTTATCCACGATTCCTTTCTTTAGAAAGAAAGAGAGAAAGAGAAAACTAAGAAGAAAGAAAAACTTTCTGTATTTTCTTCTATATTCCAATTCTTGGAATTAATTTGAAATTAAAAAAGTTGACTTGAAATTTGGGGGAGGTAAAAAAAAAAAAAGAAGAAAATAATACATTTCTCGTCGCATCTTTTTTCCCCGATCTTTCTCATCTCAGGCATGTCATTCATTCGTTTGAAAACGCATTGTATTCGGTGTATTACGTAGAGAAGCCGCAGTTACGTTTCCGTCGACGTAACCGGAATCTTTCTCTTTCTCTTTCTCTTTCTCTCTCTCTCTCTATTTCTCTCACTTTTACGTGAACGTTTATACGCCTACACGAATAAAAACGCTTTCTCTCGCGAGATGTGCGCAAGCACTCTGCCATCGCGGATGCTTTTCGCCTTTCAAAGGACTTCACTTTACAAACGCTGACGCTCGAATCGTTCGCGTCCGACCACTGATTGTATTTTACACCACGTATTTTATTTACATATATACATATATATATATATATATATATATAACATATGTGTAATAATAATTATTGTATACACATATGTATATATAGAAAGATGCACACGTTCCTATATATAAATATACGCGTGTCTCTTTTCTTTTTATTTCTTTTTATTTCTCTTTCTTACTTTCTTTTCTTCTATCTTTCACTCTTTCCCTCTTATCTGAAATTTCATTTTTACCGGAGCACTCTCGAGACTTTTCCCTTTGCGATCGCGAGAAGATATTTTTTTCTACAGAACCCCGTCATATAATTTTTCTTTCCGTTTTCTACTCTCTCTCTCTCTCTTTATTCTTTTCTTTATTTTTTTTTCTGCCATCAGTTGTCAGGAAGTAGAACGGAGTAAATTTTTTTTTTCTTCTATCTCCACCGAGACAACAATTTACCGATAATATCTACATTTTTATTTTTTTCATGTACTTGTATCGATTACTAACAAATATATATATAGGTAAGTTGATATAATTATAAATATATCCAAAATTTGATCTATTAAAAATATAATCAATGTATTCGTAAAAGAAAAAAAAAATAGTAAGAGAATTCGTAATAAGAAATGATCTAGTTTCTTCTTTTATTCCAAAAAAATCATTCATTTCTAATGAGAAAGTGTAGGTGAATGTTTAAACGTTAAACGCGAAAGGAGAAGGTACCGTAAGGGAAAGAAGTAATTAGAGGGTAGTAAAGAATTTCTTTGCCCTTTTTTTTTTCTCTCTCTTCTAGGTTCTCTCAACGATGAAGGAACGAACTTAAGACGAATTCAGACGCGGTTATTAAGAAAAAGAGAAAGAGAGAGAAAAAGAGAGAGAGAGAAAGAGAAAGGGAGTGGGAGAGGAGCAGGAGTAGGAGGATGGGGTAAGTCCAAAAGATCGCGACGGAAGATTCTTCATGTCCTAATTAGCGGCGACGTAAATCTACGTTAATAAGAACGACCGTAAGCGTTTGAGAAACTGTCGTGTGAGAGACACTTCGAGTCGCATAACGGTGTAGCATGAATAGGAAAACCTGACTGAATAGGCACCTGCAGTATATCGATTCTAAAAGGCCGTCGTTCTCCTTACGACGGTGAACTTCTCTGCAAAAGTTATACCCCACGTGTAACTTTATCTTTGTATATACACACACACACAACGCGTATATGTATGTGTACCACGTGTGTTAAACCATATATGTACGTGCGTGAATTCGAAAGAGGGAGAGAAAAAAAATATATGAGTGTCGCATGCAAGACGAGAATTATGCATTCGAATTAGTTCGAAAAGTAAACGTAAAAATTTCCTCTATCCCACTTTCCTCATTTCCTCTTCCTTTAGTTTTCTTTCTTGTTTTTACTCTTTTTTTAACTACGAAACTCGTTCACGAGAACGCGCGAAATATTTATTTTTCTTGGCACACGATAGAAGAGATTTTTCTAGATCTCAAAAGCTCTCCCCCCGCTCCCTTCCCCATTCTTGTCCTGCTCGTAGAAGTTTATCTTCGAAATCGCAGTAGTACGAGCCAACGATAATCCCAACGGTCACGACGACTTGTAACATCAAAAACCAAGAGTACTTTTTTTTCTTTACCGGCGTCGATTTATACTACTTCTTCTTTTTCGACAAAAGAAAAAAATAATAAGTCGAGGTTTCAAAAGTTCGAGGTGAAACAGAGGCAAAGAAGGATAAGGATCGAAATACGTAGATAATATGTTCAGTGTGTTAGCACGTTAGGCCTGTCGAGGTCGTGTCGCGTTCGATCGTTTTCACGCGAAACAAAGCGACCTCCTTTCTTTCTTTCTTTTTTTTTCCTATCTCTCTCTCTCTCCTTCTCTTTATTATTTTTTCTTTTACCTGGATCACATCAACCGTGTACACACGCACAAGCTGGGAAGAGAATAAAATGTAAAACGTGGTAAAGAAATTAAAGAAATAGAGAAGAAGAAGAAGAAGAAGAAAAGGTGGGTGTGAGGGTTAGGGGAGGGGAGTTTATATGGAAAAATAAGAGACACAACAAACGTTTAATGAGAATGCGAAAGCGTGGAGAGACCTGCCACATGTCGAGTTCGCTGATGACTATTCCGGGATCCACTTTGGAGTAGTAACAGCTAAAGTTATGCCCTATGTTGGCATACTGCTGGTAGAAAATACTGCAATTCAGCACTGGAGGGTATCCACAGCCTTTTACGTTCGGGAACAGCTTGGCCCCAGTGAAGTACCACTCGGAGTCGTTGCCCATGAGACCTGCGAACTTCGTTTCATTATCGCCGAGCAACGATCTTTCTTGGCTGCTGAGAGACGTTTAAGTAAAGGGCTTCCAGAAAAGAGTTGTCCTAACAGTGTCCTTCGTTCTCTCGTGAGTTTCAAAGATGATTTGTTTGTTTAACAGAGATAGAGAGAAAGAAAGATAGAAAGAGAAGAAAAAGATGAGATGAATTTGATGAATGAACGAAGGACACCGGGTGCAGGTTTGTACCTGTAGGAAAGGGTTTCGGCAGTCCTGCATCGTCGTCCTCGGCGAAATCTTCTTCGTCGAGA
The DNA here is from genome assembly GCA_023678845.1 of Mischocyttarus mexicanus. Lineage (NCBI taxonomy): Eukaryota > Metazoa > Arthropoda > Insecta > Hymenoptera > Vespidae > Mischocyttarus > Mischocyttarus mexicanus. Next base: position 2,541,694 of record JACGTP010000010.1, read on the forward strand.
TCTTCGATATAATCATAGTCTCTGATGGCCCGCTCATAACGCGGTTTTTTTAACCTCCTCCTGTCTTCGTCATCCTCGACACCTCCTACCGCTCTGCCTCCCTCAACTGGTCCAGCCTCATCCTCGGCGGATGATGTATTAATCGGTAGCTTGTAGTTAACACGTATTTGCGTGCAATCATACAACTCCTTGGTGCAACCCTCTCTACAGGATGTCCATGAGCAGTTGCTCGTACCTGGACTCAACGATCACAACGATTCGTTCATGGAATAATGAGCTTCTTAACGAGGCCACTCGTAGCTTCGTTAACTAACTCGTACCAACTAAAATATTATCTCGAGATCGAGAAGAAACTATCTTAAATTGAACATTACGATTATCTCGATAGATTTTATTTTTAATCAATACCAGACTCATTTTCTTTCTCTATCAGATTAAAAACGATGAAGCATCGTGTGACCTCGAGGAGTTAGTACAACGAAGACACATGTAGATAGACGTACGTATTTCGAATTAGGAAAAATAACGTGCATACGAGATTTAATCGAGGTTTAAACCTAACTATAAATACCATATGCTAGATTTATGATCTATCAGTGAGTATTTTGTTTCACGTAAAGCTTGCTTTGCTTATTTCGAGAACAAGAGAATTCTACAGAAATACGAAATATTTGAATATTCTCTCACACGAAGAAAATTTCGAAAGAAACGTTTAACCTATACGATCTATATCGATTAGAGTACACTAATACCAAATGATTATTAGTCCTTAATGAAATCTCGAGATGTTAAATCGTTTATCGAATATTGTGGGAGTGTCTAGACATCGAGTAGCAAAAAGTTGAGTACTCGATCGTAGAGAACACCTTTACCCCTTCTTCTCCATGTACGATGACGTTCGAAAGAGAAGAGTAGTCGAGTGTGTTAGAATGAGGGTTGACGAAAGAGTGAAAAAGTACCGCGGGGCACGAATAAGTGTGCGGATCGTTCGAGACCAGCTTGGATATCGCGAGTAAAAAGACACCAGTTGCGTCAATCTTAAATCCTATCATTTAGAAAATCTCTCTTTCTCTTTCTCTTTCATTCTCTCATTCTCTCATTCTCTTTATCTCTCTTATTCCAAGACAATTAATATTTTATTATCGATATCAATCTTCTTAATTAATGTTTTAATATAAAAATATTAAATAAAATAACAAGTTCTTTGTAAATGTTTAATAGAAAAAAGGTATATTCATGAATTTATGTTCTCTCGTTAAAGAACGTTTACTATGATTTGAAAAAACAGAGATGGTAGATTCTTTGATCTGTCATAACAAGCCCAGCACAATACTGAGTCACCGATAACGAAGAAAATACGTTCAAGCTTGGTGTGTGGTACGATTTTTTTTTGAACGAGAATTCAACGAATAAAGAAGAGAGAGAGAGAAAGAGAGAAAGATGGGAGACTTTTCATACATTCCAGAATTATCTTAAAAAATTACACGAGACGTACATACGTAAACGTGTTATACATGGTTACATATTAAATGTATATACACGCACACGCACACGTACGCACGTACCAGTTACAACTACGAGAGAAGGAAGACTAACTCGTGGAATATTCGAAGCTATCCTATGCACACGTGTTCCTGTTCTATTAATTCATGCTCGTGGTATGCACGAAAAGAAAGAAAATTCTTGGAAAATGTAAAAGAGCACCGACTAGACTACTGCGAATAAAGTTTTATAAAACGTTTCCAGAAGATATGCTTTGACGTTTGTTGCTTTATTTAGATTTCTTTAGATGAAAAAATACAAATATCTCTTTAATGAAAATGATTTATACGTATATGTGTATATATATACAAAAAGAGAAACAATTCTTTTGATATTTTATTAGATTCAAACGTGAATTCGATAAAAATTTACAATAAATTAGTATCCATTAAAAATTGATCATCGTAACCGTTGGAAACTAACGAGATGAGAATAAAAACTAACGACCCTATTCGACGATTATTTCTAACGACGAGACATTTTTTTCTACTTCTCTTTTTTTTTTTAAAAAAGCAACGTTTTTAAGGTATTGAATAAAGAAGCATTCGATGATCGATATACGAACGATTAATACATATATCGAACAGAGAAATTATTCATGAAAGACTTTGTTCAGTTTGATTAAGAAGCACAAAATAATTTTTATCGTGTTTTAATTATTACAAATATTGTTTCCGTTTTTCTAACATGTTGGAATATATCAAGTTTATTTATTTTTGTATAAAAAAGATAAAAATTAAACTACAGGAAGTATTGTATACTAATTGCAAACAAAAAAAAAGTAAAAAAAAAGTAATAAAACGTTTCTAAAAGAATTCTCGGTAGTTTACTCAAAGAATTAACATGAAACGAAATGCTCGAGGATATTTATGTGACTTACGCGTAAGAAACTATCCTTTTTTTTTGAAATTAAATGTACACTTATTAGAAGATGATCGTTAATTCAATTCCGAACGAGAAAAAAATACAAATTCTTATTTGTAAATCAGGTCAGTTGGTTTCTTAAAAATGTTCATCAATGAAAATACTTTCTTACTATGAAAATTTCATATAAAAAATATAAAATATGATATAAATTCATAAATAATTTTCAAATAACATGTAAAAGTGATTTTTGTTCGTAGAGAACAAAGTCCTTCATATAATATTCATTTAAGATATATTCTCCCTGAAACAAAGCAGGACACGAATGGGGATCGAAATACATACAACGAAACAGGAAAACAACAACAAGAACAAGAACAACAAGAACAACAGCAAGACAACAACGATGAATGAATAAACGAACGAACGAACGAACGAACGAACGAACAAACGAGACAAGGGGACAACTAACATGTCTCTGACAGAAGATAAGGAAGTAAAGTTCTAGTGAATGAATGATTGAAAAAGAGAAAGAGAGAGGTGGTTAGAGTTTGGGTTGGGGCCTGAGGGATTGGGGGGGGGGGGTGGAGTTGGAGTTGAGGTTGGGATTGGGGTTGTGGAAGAAGATCGAATGTTTCACCTCTCCTGGACTCAACGTCGATGGTGACACATTCAGCGGGCCGAGTGTCAAACTGCATGAAGATGGTTGTGAAGGCGGGGTCGATGACGAAGGGGACCAAGAAGAGGAAGGCGAAGAGGCTGAAGGTGCTGAGGAGGATGAAGAACGCGGTCGTGTAGAACAGTAACTTCTGCAGGAACGTCTGCTTCTCCTTTTCGTCCGCCATGTCGGAGAACAAACGGCAGTGCTCGTTTCGTTACGGAGACGACGACTCCTTTTATTCTTCCTCGTCCTCGATCGAGTCCTTGTATTCAGCTCCGCCGTTACACAAGACGTCGAAGAGGCGAAGCAGATGATCTGCGTTTATACGTGGGATTTTGTGTGTGTGTTTTCTTATTTTCTTATTTTTTTTTGTGTGTCTTATTTTCTTAGCACCAATTTATACGCGTAAGGATGTATATAATATATTTAAAAAGAAATTCTTATAAGTTTCAGATTATCATCTTTTAAGCATTCTCGAGCCGATATCCTTATCGGTACTACTTTCGACCCTTTTTTTTCTTTTCCTTAAACGGTTATCTTTTTCCTAGTTCTTTTTCCTTTTTCTTTTCATTTCTTCATCTGCGACAAGAATGTTTCGATTTAATCAACAAGTTGTTTCCGATCGATCAATTAAATCGATTGCAATAGTTTCCCTCCCCTTTTTCGTCCTTTATTAAATAGTACGTTCTTTCGTACCGTACTTCAAGCTAGAATCTTACAAAACTATCGTTCAACTTTTTCTCTTCTACAAAGAAGTATGTATACATATACATACAATAAATAAATGAATATCGATAATCGGTAAACAACCGATAAATGGGAGGAGTAAAAAGAAAAAAGGAAATAGAGAAATATGCTATATTTAATAACACTATGTTACGCGAGCTTTTCATATAACACGAGTTTACAGATCGCCCTTTAAGGTCTTTTCTTTACTGCCCCATATTTTGCATTCTTTCTTCCCAAACCAAAAGAAATCTTGAGCTCGTTCTTTTCAGAAAGAAAATATGAAGAAAGCTCATAGAAGAAAAACGATTGTTCACGGTTTTGTCGTAATTCGTCTTGTTGAAACTTTCATCTAGAAGCTTTTAGCTTGAAACATCATTTAAGAAAACTCGTCGATCTTGACGACGACGGAACTTTCTCATTGATTAGATTCTTATTTAAGAAAAGATAACACATTGATTTTAATTACGAATAGATTAAACGATGAAGTAAACAATCGAGATTTGGTTGGTTTGGTTGGGTTGGCTTAAAGCTTGTCGTTTAACGATTTAACGTTTCATTTTCGGTGTCAAGTATTTTCTCGATTATCGTTACTTTTTCCCATTGCGTTAGAAATTTACGAAACGAATTAGTACCAAACCGATTCGAAGGGAAGAGAAGGAGAAGGGAAAGGGTACAGAGCCACGACTAATTAATTACGCTCGATCGAGCGTGTCAACGCGTTCGTCGGACTCGAAAGTGGAACACACCGAAAGCACGCTTTCACTACTATCGTTACGTATGTATACATACATATACAAATATATATATGTATATATAAACGTAATGACCAAAACGTTTCTAATTTAATATCAAAACGAAATAAACATAACGAAGAGAAATGAATTAAATCGTTACACGTTCGACGTTAACACCCAAAAAAGAATGAATTATTTCATATAAAAAGATAAAAAAACAGAACAAAAATCGAATGAGATCAGTATGGAAAGGATTTTTTGTTAAAAACTTAACGAAATCAAATTTCTATGGTAGTTCTAACGTAATAGTACGTTTCGACTAAAACAGGTCGATAAAATGTAATAAACTTGAAAAGGAAACTAGCGTATGCGTGTTCGTAGTAGTAAACGAGGGAATCGGAGAGAGTGACTTCCCCAATATCATTTCTAAAAATATCATTCGATATGAAAACTGGTATCGAATTAGCCCAGGTGTATCGTATAATTCTAACGAAAAGAAAATAAAAGGAAAATATTCATTCGGTCTAATGTTAACGAGACGCGAAATGATACGTTAGGAAACGAAACGAGACTAGACGTGACGAGAGACCGAGTCTCGTCGTAGGTCGAAAGTAGGAGGTAAAAGCTCGAGGGCTTTTCTTTTCTCTCTTTAATTTCTTTCTTTCTTTCCCTTTCCCTCACTCTCTCTATCTCTTTCTCTCTTTTTCTCTATTTCTTCCTCTATCCTTTATTTTTATATTATTTTTTTTTCTTATTTCTGGAAGAAAACGGTACCCCCTACGAAGAAGAAGAAGAAGAGAAATCGACGGGGCTTGGCGCCCTCTTCCTGTGCCCCCGCATCCTGTGTTCTCTCTCTCTCTCGCACTTTTCTCTCGTTAGTTTCGTTCTCTCTCTCTCTCTTTCTCTTTTTATTCCTTTTTCTCCCTCCTGGGCTGCCCTCGCGCGTCCAACCCTCTTCCTCACGACCACCCGGCTTCTCCTCTCTTCACTACGCGATACTAATTTCCACCGTGAGCATTTATCCGTTTACGTGTCTTCTTAGCATCGATTAATTAATCAATTGATTAATTAATGAGGAGTAACTTTCCTCGAGACATTCGTCATGTCGAACAGACTTTCTTCTTCTTCTTCTTCTTTCTTTAATTTCTTTCTTTCTTTCTTTCTTTCTTTCTTCAAGTTCACTCTGTATCTTTTCTTCTTTATCTATTTTTGTATCTATCTATCTATCTATCTATTTATATATATCTATCTATCTAATCTATCTATTTATATTTTTCTTGCTCAAAAAATAATATCGCGGAGTGGTAAAAGAAGAGATCGACGCGTCGGCTCGTAACCCGACGCAAGGCTCTCTCGCGGATGTTCGCGAACGAACGGACGTAATAAAAAGCACACCCGCGCTTTTGATTGTGCTTTTTCCGAAACCCTGGCCGCGGCGCCGACGGATGCCGGGCTACTGCAGTCGAGGGTACCTTTGGGCGAGCTTATTTTCTGCCGACACTGGCGCCACGACGGCATCTGGTGGCATCGACCGCTGCCACCACCACCACCACCACCACCACCACCACCACCATCACCATCCCCATCACCATCACCAGAAATATCCCACCACCTCTGAAGCACCCGCGTGTAACTTTCCTTTCTAGTTCCTTTTTTCTTATGTTTCACGTTTCCATTTTTCCCCTCTTTTTTTGTTCCTTCTCGTTCATACTTTTTACCGACGCGTCCTATCCCTTCCCGGGTCCTTTATTTTCAAATCAATCGATTTACTAAATGAATTCAAACCATTTCCATGAAAGCATTCATTCTCTCTCTCTCTCTCTCTCTATCTCTCTCTTTCTCTTTCTCCTTGTTATTTCGATGGTAACTCAGGACACGTTAAACAAGTTCGCTTTTTAGGTCTTTACGTCCTTCGTTAACGAATACGTTAGTCCTTGTATTTCTTTATCTCTCTCTCTCTCTTTCTCTTTCTCTTTCCTTCTCCTTCTCCTCCTTTTCAAGGAATCTTCCTCCAATCACAATCGATCTCAATGTATATCGTTTAGAATTCTAGATGTACCTACAGAAATACCAAGTGATAAACCTCCAATGGTCATTCTTGGAAAGTCGCCAAAGGATTTCAATGACAATTTGATTTATGAGAGCGAGAACGTTTTATCGATCGCTTTTCGAGATACGATTTTCTTTATTCGTTTAAATCGATTGAAGTTTTCTCTCTCTCTCTCTCTCTCTTTCTCTCTCTCTTTCTCTATTTCTCTATCTATTTCGATATTTCCTGAGCGATTTCAAAAGGATTCGAGAATCGTACATCGCCTACTAACGTCCTGGAGAAATGAAGATAAAGAAAAATGGAAAGAAAATAAAAATATATAGGTAAAAGGAAAATCGAACGGATTCATACGAGACAAGTCTCTCTGTGTATATATATTTTATGATACATATGTATTATATATAATATTGGAAATCTCGTAAATATGAAAAAGAAATAAGGAATAAAAATGAGAAAGATATAAATACGCTTTTATGTAAAATATCAACCCACTCGATATACATTCTCGTACACGCACACACGTTGAAACTTCATTAAAATAATTAACACATAATAAGAATTATTTTAAATAAACGTCAAAGTGATATAACACTATTGAAGATTATTATCTAAGATCACTGAACGTCTTCTAATTTTTATTCAATATCCAAACCTCCTCCTTTCCTTCTACCCCACACCTACAATTTTTCTAATCACTCGGATGAATCCGAAAACCCAATTACCGGTTGTTCTATTGCGCTGTCGTTTTCCTGTCACAATGAATATTCTCCCTCACGTTTCATGCGGCTTTCCCGCATAACGTCCTGTCAATCAATGAGAGAGTCAGTCAACGAGGAAAACATGTTAGAGATAGTGCAAATGCCATTAAAAAAGACAACATTGAAATAGAAGTCTGGTTCGATGTTAAGCACGCTTTCCATTATGCTTTGCGATACGAGAGACTCCGAGTTAAAAGTAGAACGAAATATGAACGAGAAGTTAAAGAGGGGCGAGAAGGAGGAAGGGTGGATAAGGAAAGGGAGGAAAGAGAGAGAGATGGGGTAGGGATAAAGCTCCCATTTCGCGATCATCAAACTCGATTACAAAGCTCTGGAGACGCGAAGCATCGAAGAATGTTTTCCTCGTCTGTTTCCCTCAATTTTCATTTTTCCTCTTCTCAATTTCTAATTTCTTCCTCTAAGCCGATAAATCGATACGTCATCGGCAACCCATATCGAGTATCAAATCAGATATTTCGTGAAAAATTGTTACGCCTCCTCCTCCTCTCTCTTCTCCATGATGGAGAGACGATGGTATCGAAAGGAAACAAAATCTTGATTTAACCCTTTAGGTACGAGCGCCGTATATATTCGGTATCTATCTGATGATTTGTTTGTACGAGCGTCGGATCTAATCAGGTGTTCTATAATTCTGTATATAATCTTTTATAAGTGTTATTTATATAATTATTAGAATTTTTTTTATATGAATTTCTTTTAACATTGAAGCTATAAACAACACTCGTTAGAAAAAGCATTGTTTTATTAGGCGTAGTTTTTATTTATTTTCGGAATGGGACCTCGTACAGCAGATAGAACACTTATACTGAAAGTATAAGTAAATTCGTGTTGTTATATCTATTGTTAAATAAATAAGAATTATTAAATATATTAAATTATATATATTAAATTATATATATTAAAATCAATTTGTTTATTATCTGCAATATGGTTCATGTATAAATTGTTTTCATTAAAATACGAGTGATCTTGAACACGTGTTTTCTCGCATGCTTTATTTCGGTTAGCTATTGTCAACCGATCGAGAGATACAATGCTTTCAACGTCGTCAACCTGTACGGACTAAAGTGTTCTCTGCTTTCGTTAACACTCGAATCATGAAGTGGCTAGTCTCTAAAGCCTCTTTACCTCTTTCTAACGAGTCAAACAATAGAACACCGGAAGATCGATTAAAATAGATCTATAGAAGGGGACTGCAGCTGGTGCAACGTAATAACGAGAACACCTCGGCGTGAAGGTTCCTCCTTCCTTACTTTACCTTCGGCTACGAGCGAATTCAAAGTCGAGAACACTTGGCTAACTTTCGAGAGTGTGTCGTCGAGATGATCGTTGTTCCTAACGAATTTGTCCTGCAACAAAATCTTTCTAACGTTTACTTAACTTTTATCTCGTTTTTTGTTTCTTATTTACTTTTCTCCCCAAAAAACTTTATTAAACAATAATTAAATATTTTACGAGGATATTATTTATTCGTTAATCTTAAATCTAAAGAAAGAAATTATTAAAGAACGAAAAAGGAAGAAAGAAATAATAATACAAAAAAAAAACAAGAAAAGGGAGAAACTATGTTGGAAACGGTAACAATTTAGTTTTGCAATTAATCGATATTTACGAGCATTCAAACACGTCTTCTATGGGTTAAAGTTGGACATTTGAAAACACGTACGGTCGATCATCGTTAACGTCGACGTGTGAACAGCTCGATACTCGATGTTACTACAATACATCCAAGCTTTATAGAGAGAAGTAAAAGCTTTCCCTTTTTTTTTTTTTTTTTTCATTGTCGAACTTTTGATCGAAGATTTTTGATATCGTTCATAAGGTAAATATTCAACTTGAAAAATATTCTTATACACAAATACCAAGTTAGAAAATATTGTTTTACGATTAATAGTTACTTGTAAGACATATTAATGTACGATTAACAGTTTGAAAATCAAAAGGATTGAAATGTGAGAAACAAAACAGAATAAAAATTGGAAAAACAGATAATCATTAAGGTTTTTATTTTCTCCGAGATTGTTAACAAAATCCGCTTTATGCGGTACGATTGTTTCGTGAGAATTGCGGAAAAGGGAAAAAGAGAAGAGGTCATTATTATGGAGCATCGTATTACCCCTTGGGCACCCCTCTCCTCATCCTCCTCAATCTCTTCTCTCGGCAATGAGCCGACGAAAAAGAAATGTCTACGATATTGGTGTCTCTCGTCGTAAGCTTGCAAGCTTCAATAAACTTTTATAACCTCGACGCAGATCAGGGAAAAAAAAGCAACGAGTTTTTTTTATATACATATGAATATATATATGTTATAATATATTCTTATATTTTTATGCGGAAAAAGGAGAAAGTATCGATCAGTCTTTCGCTACGTTCGCATTGGAAAATATTATGACGATATTATCGAAAGTAACGAAGAATACACGTATGCATTTATGTACATATATGTACGTATATGTGCAATATTAAATCGATATCACTCTTATACATATATGCCAATGTTTTCAATCGAATGAAAATAATGTTCAATCAGTATTAATAACGATTCTTTAAAAAGATATCGTATTTTACATCGAACAGAATGTTTACGAAGTTTCTTCGTCTCTACTTGTCTGACCATACGCTAGTTCATACTACTACTACTACTACTACTACCACCACCATAATTGTAGTAAATATATTCCGGTATCGAAAATTTATTCCACGAACTGCATCATCATCGAGAAGAGCTCTTCGCTAAGGAGAAGAAATAGATATGGATAATGGGATCGTAAACAAGTCGAGAGAGAAGATTAGCAAACCGATAAAGCCAGTAGTACATTCGACTAATTTCTTTAAAAAGCAATCTCTTTATCACGGGAAAAGCTTTAGATGATGAAATCGAATTGTTACTGGTTGAAACAACTAAAATGGGAATTACGTAAAATTTTTTAATATCGACAAATTGTTTCTATCTAAATCCTTCCTTCCCATTCTCTTTTACACATTTACAGTTACAATCGTCTAAAATGAGTTGTCCACTTTAGAGAAATCCTTAGAGACGAACTAGATGAAGTTAGGAAAATCAAAGAGAGAAAAGCCATTGTGGGATCGCGTTACGTTGCAAGAGCACCAGATGAAAGTAATCACAATACCGTGGGACAGGTTGACCTTAGAGATTCACTTGGTTTTCCTTTTTGGAAAAGGGTTGTCCTCTCACGAGCCGACACCAGAGTGAAATTGGCACGAAGCCAATGAACCGAAATGTGGGCCAAATGCTTTCCTTTCTTTTCAAGTTTCCTCCCTCCTCAATTTCCTCCCATCACCCACTAAATTTATCGATGATCCTTTAGCTTCTTTTCTGTTTATCTTTCTCTCTCCTTCTTTTATATATATATATATATATATATATATTTTTCTTTTTAACATACGTACCGCGTGCAAATGACAAGTCTGAGTTTCAATTTTAATTATTCCAAGAATAAACGAGAACGTAAAATTACTTCTTGCACATGTCGAGTATATGTCGCATGATTTCCTTAAAATTTATATACACGAATATAATTATTTAATAAGCTAATGAAAAACTTTCAATTAGTTTAAAGTTCGTAAAAAAAAGAAAAAACAAATAAAAAATGAAAATGTGAAAAAAATTCGCATCACGTTAATATCGTTCGCTTTCTATTATATTAAATAACGAAAAAAAAAGGGAGTTTTAATGTGTGTCTGCTATACTACACACCATTCTCGTTTCAACTTCGAAACAACGCGTTGTTCAATCGAAGCCCCCTTCCTTCCTCTCCGACTTTAGCAAACTCGTGATCCCTCGAGGAAGCCAGGATTATCTCTGAATGCATTCCTCGTATAGATTCGAGATGACTCCAAGGCGAAATAGCGAACTAATTAATTCCAAACTTTTCTTACGGAACCTCCACCTACCCTATCCCCTTTCTCTCTCCTCCCACCTAGCCAGAATTGTTCGATAAAATTAGTACGATTAAATAATTGATACTAGGGTGGAACAAAAAAGTATGCCAGCATTGGAGGAATGTATTTTTGTTTGATGATCAAAGGTCGAGAAAGAAATAATCTCAGATGGATAGAATAACATTACTTATCCTTGAAAGGAAAACGGGAAGAGAGAGAGAAAGAGAGAGAGAGAGAAAATCGGAGAAAGCTGCTTTTCGATGCATTTTTGTACCGACAGATTGAAACGATAAAAGGTGGAAAGGTAAAAGGAAGTTGCAACGGATGGGTCACCTTATTGACAATATTGGAAACTGTTATCTATTTATGGTGAGGAATATGCATGCATGCTCACAACTTGCCTGCCTGTTAACGTAACAACGTTTTCTTCGGGCAAATTTAAAACTTTAATTAGCTATCAATCTATCTCACTTTATTTATTTTATCGAATTAAATTCAACCTATTCTCGTTAACATTGATATTAATTTTTCTAATATATCTCCAGGAAGTTGACCGTATACTCGAAATCTAAATATTCTTCATGTATTTGTAAGTTGTGTAGGAATTTTTTGTTTTCCTCGTACTTCAGTGTTATAAAGATCAGACAATAAAAAAAAAAGGGACAAAAAGGAGCGATTAATTATTCAAAAAAAGAAAAAAAATGAAAAGAAAAGTCGACTGTTGAAGTGGCGGGCGAAACGATAATAAAGAAGACAATGCTCGATCAAGCGGTCGATTTTACGCTCTGGTACTTTTCTCCGTGCTCGACTCTTATTCTATCCCGAGAGTAAAGGTACTTTTTCTTTTTGAAAAGTATAGAAAGAAAGAAAGAAAGAAAGTACCGGAGTTATGCCGCAGGGCCACGCGAATTCGAGACGATAGAAGAGAATCCCGAGACATTAACAGCAAGAGACAATAGTAACCCTTTTTTTTTTGTTTCTCTCTCTTTCTCTCTTTCTCTCTGTCTTTTACATTTTACAATCTGGGTAATCTGATTTTCCGATTACCTATTTGACATCAATTTTATTAGTTTTCATTATTGTTTTTTATTATTTTTTTTTGTCGTTCAATTGCGACGAGAGAAGGAAAAATAACGCATAGAACGAAGTTAAGTTACTTCATGGTTCTTTATTTTTAAGCAAAGTATTAGTCATTCTCTCGTTAATAAGATTTCGTAGAAAAGTAATTGCGCCAGCGCAAACTTGCGATAGAAAAAGAGAGAGAAAAATGTAGGAACAGAGAGAGAGACAGAGTGGGAGAGAAAAAGAGAGAGAGAGAAAGAGAAAGAAAGCTTTTTCGTTGTATCAATATTAGCCTCACCCTGTAACACTTTTAACAAGAATCATTGTCAATGTAATTGTACTCGTACTCGGTGTACTCGTCGTAGTCGTCGTAGTTGTCGTCGTAGTTGTCATCGTAGTCGTCATATCGTTGATTGGAACCTAACCGGAGGATTGTATTGATTTTCTGGTACGATACGGCAACAACGAGGTGGAGCCATCTCAGCCCCAGTGTTCTCACCGCCATATTTGTTTCCCCCTAGCAGAGCATCGTGACTGCGGAAAGTGAATTTTTCCGAAAAGGGTCTAAAACGTCGGTTCGCCCGAGAAACAAAAAAAAGGGGATCATCCTTTAACGTGAGTAAATTGTCATTGTTTTAAATAACATTCACGTTGAACGTCTATCATTCCTTTAAACTTTCTCTCTTACGAAACGTTACATTAATCCGAAAAAATATTAGAAAGATCGGTTTGATTCGCGGGACCATCGCAGGGATACATCTAATCACGACTCTTCTAATCCGTAAGACACCAAGTGTTTCAGTAAAACAATTTTGTAAACAACGTGAAACAATTTTGTTTCACGACAGGTATTTCCCTTCTTTTCTCTTTCGTTTTCCAATTTCTACTGTTTTAATTATTATTATTATTATTATTATTATTATTAATATAATTACTCAAATATTGTTTACCCCGAGTGGATATATTATTAAACCTTTAAAGCACGAACTTGTACGATTTTCTTTCAATTAATTTCAATTATAAATTTTGATAAATTCATAATAAACAATCAGATACTCGATGTTTCTATATTTAAACGTACTCTGTCGTATAATGATTTTCCCAATAACGATATTAAAAATTTACCCCATCAAATTGTTCGGGTTTTTCCTCAATCTTTCATTAAAACGGTGGTGTCGAGTTTTTTGATTTCAATTTAGTCGAATTTTATTTATAAATAAATAATCCAAGTTTTTTCGGTGTGGTGAGCGTGATCTGAATCGACGCGAGATCCTTTTTGAAAGATCAAGAAGAAAACTAATGAAAAAATAAGAAAAATAAAAAGAAATAAAAACACACGGCAGTAGTGGATCGTTGTTCGATCGACCGCGTACGACTTCGAGTCTATTTTTAACGAAGGCACGTGGAGCGCACGAAACGTCACGGAATGAATCGTTCGCGTGGTTATTTTTTCTTTCCTGTTTTTTTTTCTTTTACCCGATTCATGGATAAAGAATAGAAGAATACGAGAGGACGACGTTAGTGACGATAAACGTTTTGAAAAGGTGAATATAAGTTGATTGAAAAATCTTCTACTTGTAACCGGCTTTCGGTAAGGATCGTCGATCAAGATAAGCTTATTTTATTTACCTCGCGTTTATCTGGCTTTAGTTACATAAACGTCTCGGTATTAACAAGTTAATTACCAGATATAGTTTGCTCGATAAATGACCTAAGTAGATACGTATGTTTGTACGTGTATACATAAGCTCATTCGCGTTGAATACCCATCGGTATTAGCTTCGAATAGCAAACAGTAGATGCCGCCTAACGATAGTCGGCCTAGTAGTACAAATTGAAATATAGTCATCCAACAGAGAGAAAGATATACACTAGCCCCAATTATACCATTTATTTCATATTTATTTCATATTCAGAAATTTTTGTAAGATTTCTATGAATATACACGTACAGAGTAAACAATTTTTATCACATTGTCTCACATTTCATTGAATTTGAAATTGATATAAATATAAAGTACGAGAAGGATGCGTCATTTTTAATTTTAAACATTTTTATATTTACGATAAATACTTTCCACAGCAAAATATATAAGTTTTTACTTTTATGAGTTTAAAAAGTCATTTGTAGATGTAAAAAAAAAGTATTCTCTTTCTTTCTTTCTTTCTTTCTCTTTCTCTCATTCCCATTTTTTCTCTTTCTTTCTTTATCTCTTTCTTTCGGTCATGCATTTTCAACGAATTCCAAACGAGGTCGCTCGGAATAGGAACACTCGCGTAGGTACGTGCAACCTTACCTTTCTCTCTCTCTCTCTCTCTCTCTCTCACCTGCGAATCGATCACCTGACTCTAAATTATTCAGCGCAAAGACCGTTGCGGAATAAGTATATCCTTACCCCGGTATATTTACAACTCGTTCTTTAAAAACCATTGCTGAAATGTTTTACAATTAGAAAAGGAATAAGAAAGAAAAACAAATTAGGATAAATCTTACAGACGTTAACCGTTCGTTCGTTCGTTCGATCGATTGATCAATCGATCAATTATTGTTCATATTAAATATTGATATAAAAAATTTCGAAAGATAGAGAAAGATAAGAGAGAAAGGAAGAGAGAGATACAGGAATGAGACGTTCATCGAGAAATTTCCTATTTAATAAGTAGTATCAAGACAAATATGCTAATAAATGTAAACTAAGGCAAAAAGCCGCGCGTATTATAATTGTAAACGTTAACGGAGACACGCTATATACAAGGTAAAATGAAAAAGAGAGAGAGAGAGAGAGAGAGTTAAATAAAGCAAAGGCGCCACACTGTCTAAGCCTGACGCTCGATAAACTAGATTACGTGCTAACGCGCCGAGCCTTTTATTTTTTCTTTTAATTTTTTTTTTTCTTGCTACCCCTTTTCCTTCCTTCTCTCTCTCTCTCTCTATCACTTATTCTATATCGTGCCCGTGTCATATTATGTCAGCCACGGTTGAGACCGATATCGCTAAGGAAACTATGTCACAACTTTGCTCCAAGTTTCGTTACACATGCAGAACAAAATAAAAAGGAGTTTCGAGTAAAGAAAGGAAACGAGAAATAAAGAAATAAATAAAAAGGGAAGCAAGAAAGAAAGATAGAAGTCGAGTAAAGTTTCTATAGCAAGGCAATAATGAATGAATGATTTACGAAGAGCGAAGTTTGCAACAATAACAATAACTTTAATCTGCATCACGATCGATCGAACTTTCTAACGATTTTATTTCTAGAAGATAAAAAAAAAGGGGGGTAGAATAAGAAAGGATTGGAAAAACGAAACGAAAAAAGAAATATTGTAAATAAAAATAAAATACGAGAAAAAATAACGTTGGGTCAAGAAGATTAGAATATCCTCGAAGTTGTTTTAAGGATCCTTCGTGGGGTAAGATTGGCGCCATCTCTGAACGGCACCTCCTATTTATAAATGTCTTGGCCTCGACAGGACGAGTTGCATATCGTGTAAAAAGAGAGAGAGAGAGAGAGAGGGAGAGAGAGAGAGTGACGTCAACTGCGGTAACCGAGAGAGCGCCGATGCAGGTCGGCAAATCGCATGCGCAACCCTTAGGATCGATTATTTCGTTTTCGAGCGGCGCGCACGTCACGCGAGGACGCCGCGCAAAGCAGCCGAAAGAAGCGGAGAGACACGCGCGCGGGTGGACTCTTCCTAAAGGGAGGAACGATATCGGTGTCGGGCAAAAAGTAACGAGAAATGATAGGAGAGAGACGTCGGTATTTGAAAAGTTTACTTAGATGATTTAGCCAATCATCATAAGAGGGTCATGATTTCGGATTATTATACGCGAAGATCTTGAGGGAGGAAGACAATAATCAAGAATTTTAACAAGCTTTAAGAAGAAGAAAAAGAAGAAGAAGAAGAAGAGGAAAAAGAAGAAAAAAGAAACAAAAATAAGAAGGAGAATAAGGAACATCGTTGGGTGTCACCTGAATTATTAAATTTTTGGGGTAGTAGAATGTAGAAAGATTGATGATCGTTAACAAGACAGAACCAGATTTATTAATGATAACATGTAAGCCCGTCGACATAGATCGGATCGAAGGATCATCGTAATAATATCGTAGAAGGTGAGATAAAAGCTAAAACCGGCACAATGCCGAAGCAAGTGCCGGTTGAGAATTTAGTGATACCACCGCAGGACGGTAGGATATGCGGTACGATCTGTATATGTCAGATGACTGCAGTATTATCCTCAGTCGCATTGGTTTATTTAACAGTTGCAATATACATGCCAAGTACGCGTGCATTTAAATCGGGTATCAGCGAGGTACCAGCAATGTGTACGACAATCCGAGCCGTTAACGCCGACAACTGCGAATGGGGAAGTTGTGGCGAGTGGTGTCTATCGAAAACGTCCGGTCCTTGCGTCCAAATTCACGTTAATCTACGTCGTAACGGTTCGACGATACTTCTAGCTAATTGTACAAACACCACTAACAAGACTTGTTACGGCATCGATCAGGAAAACGCCAAAAAGTCCAAGTGCATAATAGACGAGTGTAGAAATTTGACCGGTACGTTTAATTGTTCGGCAGGTACGTGTATAAATATAACGGACGCATTCGAGTGTATGTTTCATGATACCGATCCACCGTTAAAGTGTTCCGGTAGACGCGGTAAAATAACATGCATCGACATAGACGGTTTATTCAATTGCAATCGCGGTACATGCGAACGGATTAGAACGCCTTACAATTGCGACAGACGTTGCGTTGATATACCAACTAGGAATAAAAATATGATATTGTTGAGCGGAGACAAAGTTTATTTGAGTCAATGCGAAAGAGCAATAGACGTTGAAACTAATCGAGAAATTTGGCACGAGGATCGTGGCGATGTCATGATGGCATCGTGTTATGGTATATTTAATTCTACCCTAGGAGTAGAAGCTGTCGATTGTATCAATGGATCCGTATTAGAGAAGGATCTGTTAACGGATCTGACCAACTTTACTTACCTGTCATATCTGAATATCTTCGCCACTAAACCATTGGACGAATCGAGAAAGGTGGCACCACCAGAACAAGATCTCATAATAGCCAATGAGAGTCGTTTGTTGATCAATCTCGAGGGATGCGTTAATACGCTTCGCGACGAGTGCAAGGAATTCTTACACGAATACGGGAAAGATGGTTCCGATCACAATGCAAGGGCTAGATTCCCGTGTTATTATTCAGAGGGTAACACCGGTATCGTCGTCTCGCGTTTCGATCTAGAAACGACGTATAAAGAATTCTTGATTGCATTTATATTACCGAGCATATTATTCTTCGTAAGTTGTCTCACGCTGATCTTTTGTCAGCGCACAGTGGTAGTAGGAGACGACGCGAGGATGAGATTCAAAGGTACACCAGGTGCTCTAGCGTCGATAGAGAAGAGCGCCTCGGGCAACGTAGGGGATGCTGGCGGAGGAGATTCCGTCATGGCGCTCTGAGATCCGTCACGTAAGATGTTAATTTTTTTTTTCGCGCTCAAAACTTATATGTTCAAAAAAATACGCGTTTTATATTATCCTAGTGAGAGAATGATCTAGGTATTTTATTATATTATATTATATTATATTACACTATATTAAATTATATTATATTATATATAGATAAAGATATAGATCATCTTTTCTTTTTTTTATATAGTTAGATCGTATATTAAATATTATTATTATTATCATTACTATTATTTATTATCTTGTTATTTATATTAATCAAATTATTAATAATGAGAAATAATTAGAATCTATAATACCAACGCATTGTGCATGAAATTTCATTAGGAATTAATATTCTCACCTTTAACCTAAAATAAAGATAATTATAGTTCATATTATATTATACATATTTTGTGTGTGTGTGTATGTGTAATACCTAGTTGTTCTATATAACGCAACAATGTTATTATTATGATGATAACATATATTCTCGCGTGTCCTCGACATCGATTCTTTCCTACCAGGACGATCTAGATAAAATACTCGTAAAATGGCAAATTCATTTTTATCGAGATTGTTATTAGATTACAGTAGAGTTAGAATAGTATGTGGTTGATATTATTTCGTAATAATCTACTTTCTTTTTTTTTTCTTTCTTCAACTATCTTTCCTTTTACCTATTTCCCATTTCCCTTCCCCCTCCCAGTCATTTTTTGTTTTTTATTTTTAAACATTCGACATTATTTGTTCGCAGGCATTCCCCTCCTGGAGGAGAGTCCGGCTCGTCAGTCGATATTCTCCCTGCGCGGGCACTATTGAAGTGTGGGGAGGGGGGGGAACGCGTGGTTCAAATTCTCATCTCGAAAATACTTTTGCGAAAATTTACAAGAAAACAATTAATTAAATAATTAAAAAATACATTAAAATTAAATTAAATTAAATTAAATTAAATAAATAAATAAAAAGAAAGAAAGAGAAGGAGAGGGAGCTAATCGAAAAAGTCCGTTCGTTATATTCTTAACGCACTGCCCGCAGCACATTTTTACGCATCCTAATGAAACGCGTGTAAACGGTGTGCTTCATATAACGCGTGCTTGTTGCTGCACATGCGACGAGAAGGAGAATAAAAAGAGAAAGAATAAGAAAAGATAAAGGAAAGATCGTTTGAAAAAAAAGGAAGAGAAGAAGAGTAAAATTACTAAAAAAAAAAAAAATAAAAAAAATATATAAAATAAAAAAAGATTAAAACACACATACACACACGCGCGCTCACACGCAGAAATAAACTAGGCTTCTCGTTGGCTCCGCCTCTCTGTTATTATTTTTTATTTTATTTTATTTTATTTCTACTTTTTTTTTCATATACACCGTAGAGCAAAATCAGCTCGTACGGGTAGATCGTTCGAAGAAAATCTTACGATAGATAAGCTTTTTATTGAGAGAACAAAAAAGAAAGAAAAATATATATAAATATATACATGAATGCGAAATTAAAAGAGAAATAAAATAATAAAGATATATATGAGGACAAGAAGAGAAGGATAATGATATAATAAAGGATAATATTAATAAAATAAAAGGATAATATTAAAAAAAAAAAAAAAGAAAATTCGGCGTATTCGTAAATAGCTTTTAAGAGTCCCCCTTCTTCTTGATCGATCGATCGATTGATTGATTCATTGATTGATTGATTGATTGATTGATTGATTCGCCGCGACGAGATTATGTGTATGTTAGATAGAAGAAAAGTGTGAGATATATATAAAAATAATTAAAAATCGAGCGATTTCTATAGTAATTTATTAAAAAAAGAAAAAAGAAAAGAACAAAAAACAGAAGCACCAAACGCTCGTGCACGCTTCGAGAAATAAAAAGATTAAAAAAAAGATTTTAGAGAGTACCCAGATTAGTCGATGGACGTGTCTGGATTATAGAAATAATAAAAGGAAAGTACACACGAATAATAATAAACAAACAAACAAACATAATAAATAAATAACACCAAAGAGTAAAGAAATTTGACAAATATCTCCGTGTCGTAAAAAAATAACATTCGCTGGCCTACACGTTTATACTAATCGCCTCTCGTTTGCTTCCTGAGGAAAATAATTAAAAAAGTGATTAAAAGAAAATAAATAAAGAAAAGAGGAGGAAAAGAAAAATTTAAAAAAAGAAAAAATAAGAAGAAGAGAAAAAAAAACGAAAAACGAAGAAGACAAAAAAATAAAATAACGAATAATATTGCGATATGTTGATAGTCCGAAATCTACCGATCGATCCTTTCTCCTCGATTATTATTAAATCGCTTTGAGACTTCGCCTGGGAATAAGATTGAAAGAAATAAAATAATTGTACTTGTTTGCCAACCCCCCCGCCCCACCACACAACCACGACCATCACCACGACCACCATCAACATTACCATCACCACCACCTACGTTAAATATAATTTGAGGGTGAAATTCGACTAATCGAATTTCTCAACGACGAGAATCGTCGTGGCTCCGCCTTCTATCGCGGATAGAAAAACTCGTCCTAATCGTCGTAAGCGGGGTCCTAGTGACCCTGAAAAGATATCAATCATTGATTCAGACGAGTCAACGGTTATCATGGGTGCCCAGGAAGAGGACACCAAATCTAGCAAGTCCAGTACCATCGGCGGTGTAATCCCGATGGCAAAGGTTGCTACATTGGTAGAAAAAGCTAAGTTTTACACGTCACTCTGCTTGGGCACCACAGCCATACTCGCGGTATTTGCTTTTCTATTTTTAATACCATTCGTCGTCGAGCCGGCAATATCGACGATTCTTGCGGATTTTTCACCGCACGCGGTAGCTTGCATCACCACGGAACACGTTTATGCGGAAGGCTTGAAGAATTGTTCATGGGCGAGTTGTAGAGAAGGTAAAAACTTTGTCACAAAGTATTTTCTCTTTTTTTTTCTCGTTATATTATTGTTATGTAGATAGTTATCGTTTTTATTTACCGACGTTGTAATGTTTTATTTAAACAAAAAAATATCTAAACGACGAGAGATAGTGTGTTTTTTTTATAACATATTAGTTAAACACGAAACCGGAGTTTTACCGTAGAGTTCTGTCCGATTTTAGAATAAAACACACGTGGTTACACGTTGAAAATTGTTGTCATAGAAACAGACAGAACTTTCCGGTAAACTTAATATTTCGTTTGAATTTATATTTTATAAATTAGTTTTTATTTTTTGATAATATAGGTTGTACGAGTGCTGCGTTACGATGTCATCAGATCAAAGTTAATTATACGAGGTTACCTTTCGAAGAATTTATGAAGAAACCTATTGGTTCTATACCCTGGGATGTAGGAGATACGAAATTTTTTGTTAACACGGAAGGTTGCGGATATCCACCGAGAGTTAATTGTTCCGATTTTTCCAAAAAATATGGTTATCGTAACATCGGAAAAATATTTCCGTGTTATTACAGTAGAACCCATCCAGAAACGGTAGTAGCAAGGTGAGTCGTCAATACATTAATGTACTATTATTTCAAATAAAAAAATAAAAAATAATCATTTTTGTTTAATTAACATTGAAAGGTATTCTTGGGATCAAAATTTGAAACATCTCGTGCTGGCGTTAACCGTACCAGTAGTCTTATTTGCTGTCTCTCTTGGTGTATTGTGTTATTGGTATTGTCCACCTGTTAGGAAGACATGTGGTGGACCTGGTCGTAACCTAATTGACAAATACGAACGAAAGGAAGAGTAAGTAACGTGTATGTACGACAGTGCCCAGTGTGGCTAGAGAAAAAAACAATATTTTTTTTTATTTATTATTTATTAAATCTCATTTATATTCGATTAGTTTTCTAAAAGGGTGTCATCTCATCTGTTGTGTCAAAAAAAAAAAGAAATTAAAATTCTTTGTATATATGATTAATATAATCATAACACATTGCTTATTTTTTTCTTTCAAATATTTTCAGTATCCTTGGAGAGGATGAATTTGAAGAGGACGAAGAGGAATACTGACTGCTACCACGGGCTCACCCCTTAGCACGGGAGTGACGCCAAACATTTTATCGAAGCGACTCCAGCGTACTTTACGTTTGAAAAAATTGAACTCACACAAGAAATTATTTTGAGATACACCGAGAGTTCCCGTATCGAAAAATGATATCAAAGAACGAAAAGAAAAAGAAAGGAAAAAAGAAAAGAACGAACGAAAGATCGTATAAAAACATCGTCGCGTTAGCTCGTTGCTTCCGATTAATCGCCAATTTCGATATATTCGATATATTTTCTCGTCTCTTTTGACTAAATATATTCCGCTTAATTACTATGATTAGTATAGTTAAGCATGTAAGAGAAAGTTTAGTAAAATAGTACTCTAATCTTTTATCTTTTTTCTCTCTCTGTCTGTTTCTCTCTCTCTATTTCTAATTATTATTCTAAACGAAGCTTCGAATAAAACAATTGCTACCTAAACAAATTACAAATCGAAAGTTTGAACAATTTTAGGGAAAGAAAGGAAGAATAAGAAGAAGAAGAAACTGAAAAACAGAACTAGAAACTAAATAATAATTTTATTATTGTACTTCTAGGCTCTCGTTCGAATAAAACAATCTATCTTGCACCTAGGACAAATAAATAATAATAATAATAATAATAATAATGATAATAAGTACTCAAGAGTACTACCTTTGCACATTATTTCTAATTTCAACTTATTTTTCTTCTTTCCTCTCGCGACATTTGATTAAAACCGAATAAAAGGAGCTAGAATAAACAAAAATATAAAAGAAAGAGAGAAGGAAGAAGAGATCTCTGTACGAACGGATTTTAACAAATGGTTAATAATTCGTTACGAGATAAAATAAATCGTGTGTCAAGTCTTTTTTTTGTGGGATGCCTAAATCGTCTACCAGTATTCTAAAAAAAAAAAAAAAGAATAATATAAAAATTAAACACGATTCGAAAGTGTTCGTCGTGATCGAGCCGCGCCTTCCAACACGTATGCAAAATAAAATGAAATCGTGATATGTTGTTATCGTAATGAATTAATAAACACAATATCGAAGAAAATAATAATAATAATAATAATAATAAAAAAATACAAAATATAGAGACGAGAAAAGGCGAAGTCATCAAAGCGTTGAAGCTTTCTCAAGCAGCATACGTTTTTATTAGAATAAGCAGTTTGTGATAAAACTAAATGAGATAAAATTAAAAAAAAAAAGGGACAAAAGAAAAATATAAAAAATAAAACAATACAGAAATGAGAAGAGAAAGAGAATAAGAAGAAGGGAGAGAGTAAATCGTATCTTAAGTGACGTTTAAGCTGCCCCACCTCTCTCTCTCTCTCTCTCTCTTTTTCTCTCTCAATTTCTCTCTTGATGTTAAGTCGTTTTTAAAAGCAGAGATAGGGAAAAAATCGATGGAGCAAAACAAAAAAATAATGCCATAGCTTTATTTTATTCGATTCCTCGAAAGCTTTTATGCGAAATCGTATTTCCCAGGAACAAATAAATAATGCTTGGATTCGTTTGATTCGTCGTACGTATAATTGTGATTTTTGTCACATATTATAATACGTGTGCGTATCTATTCGTCTCGTATGGTCGTTCGACGATAGTTCAAATTATTTAAATTAAATTTATCGTGAGGGAAGAAAAATGAAATATATATAAAATAAAAACCTTTACGGAGAAATATCTCACGCGATTATCGATAGAAATACAATTTTAAAAGATTCGATATATATATAGATATAAATATATGATTATTCAAAGAGAAAAAATATCGTCGATCGTAATCGGAATAAAATAGAAAATAAAATAAAATTAAAATGAAAATAATAAGAGGAAGAAAGATCGCAGACGAACGACGACACGTTCGATTTCTAGGATTTCTTATCGCACCAAAAAGAAGAAAAGAGAAAAAAAAAATAATAAATCTTAGACTAAGTCTAACTCGTTAAGCGAAGTCTGTGAATATTACCTTATTAAAATTAGTTGTTAAAAAAAATGAATCGATCGTAAGTATTGTTACAAATTTTATACGCGGGCGCGCACGCTCACGCAGTGCTAGTCGTTTAAGGGTGATTAGGGACAACAACAACAAAAAATTAACAAATATATTGCATTTAAGCGCACGTATGTTTCTCTTCGTGTATATGCGCGCATATGTGTGGTCGAGTGTGTGAGTGTGAATGGGTGGTACGCTCGTGTTTTCCGTTTGTATGTGCAATCAAATACGAATTGTTAAGTTAAAACGTTTTGATGGGTGGTCGAGCGAATTGCATTTCTTTTAAGCTACGAAACCTGCTTGACGAATTTTCAATATTATTCTATATAAACAAACATACGTTATCGCGATGAATAGAAAATAAAATTCTTCTCCATTCGTTTCTATGGTAGAAAGAAGAAGAAGAAGAAAAAAACAACTAAAAAGAATCTCGTAAATCGTAGTCGTTATTTTTTTAAACGAAACAGGCGTATCGAGATAATATATTTTTGACAAAACTTATCGTGCGCACGAGGTCGATTAATTTCAATAATCCCACGATAAAAAAAAGATAAAAAGAAAAGAAGAAAGTTTCGAAGTTTATACGAAAAGCATTTCGCCAAACCCCGTACATCTAGAATGGTTGTGAATTCTTTAATTCTGCCTAACTCGGAAGTATCGTCAACTAAACAAATCAGAAAGAATCATTTTCTTTCTATCTAACTTGTTGATTAGAGTACATAAGAGTTATGGCACTCATTCCCCTATCGAAGCTTGCTAATCGATTTCTATTGTTGCGTATTTAAAAACGAGGAAAAGGGTTGATTAACGATAAAAAAAGGATATATATAACAATGTTTTCTTATTGTATTACAAACTTTTCTCTCGCGTACCTTGTTCTCGATAAAATTTCTCAAATGTAAGTTTTTGTCATCGAAGACGACGACGACGACGAAGTATCGAGATTCGAAAAAAAAAAAAGAAAAATGAATAAGTCTACTCGAAAATCTCCGTTATCAAATCATATCGATGTGTTGCTGTAAACAAATATCGTAATTTTAGTGCCAATTATTTTCACGTTTGTCAAATCGATAAAGTGTCGTCCTATACGTAGAAGAAACTTACGTATTCTTTTGATTTTGGTCGTAGTTTTGTGGATCAACAAAAAAGAATAAAAAAAAGATAAAGCAACGCATAAGAGAATTTTTAGAATAATAATAATAATAATAATTATAATAATAATAAAATATAATTCGATTGAAACGAACGATGATACCGTGGTGCAGTAGTACGACCTTTTCTTCGAGTTTATTAATTTGAAGGAAAATATTGCAATAGGGTCATTTCGCGCTCGAGACACAATGGTAATAAGGTTATTCAATTATTTCTCCAAGGTTTTAGAGAATCCATATATATATAGGGCAAAGTTTACATAAATGACATAGTAAGAAGAAAAAGAAAAAGAAGAAGAAAAAGAATAAGAAGAAGAAGAAGAAGTTAAAGAACAACGATGCATGCGAAATTCATTTCTACGAATAGTTGTATAAACGTAAAGCTCTACTTTCTCTTTCCTCTTGATCATACATTTCTATATATATTTATCTATCTATCTATCTATCCAACAATCTATCAACTTATCTATATATTTCTCTATCATTATCTTTTCATCTTATTTAATAATATTAACGCCGCAGTATGTAATTATTATACGAAAAGAACTTGTGCAATCTTCAATTTAAATTCTTTGAAACCTCCTTCCGTCGCTATTTCCTCTCCTTCCCCCCCCCCACCCTCTCCAGCCCCCCTCCGTCCTCTCTGTAAATAAATTTCAATAAAAATGATTAATAATACTCTTGATAAAAAAAGCTTCCCTTTTTCGCTACTCGACTATTTTCAATAATCTACCGAAAAGAGATCATATTGTTCGTAGTTTTCTTATCCTACGAATGATTTGAGTCTGGATATATTATATTGTAAATAGCGTAATGTATAAATAATAAATATATATATATATGCCCTGCGATACTAAAGGACTATTGTAAATAACAACAATACATTGTATTTTATTCCGTTTAAAATAAAATAAAATTAGGAAATAAAAGTTTTGTTTAAAAGAAAATTCTTATCTGTGATGATATTTCTTTTACACGCGCGCCTTATTCTTACCTTATTTCCTATTCACGTGTGTATATATATATACATCTAACCACCTGTATAAGTATCTCTGTGCAAAACGACCTGTTGGACATAATGGTGGCCACGTTAAAGTATTCACCAGTTGTTTGAACTATCCAGCAAAAGGATCATCTTTTAAACCGAATTTAATTCAACGTATAGAAATGAACCTCCGTTTGAAGATTTTCTAAAAGATTATTCATCTTGACATTTTCTTGCAGTTATTACCTCGACGTTTAAAAGATCATTTTTATAATACCCTACTATAAGATTCTTTTGATGACGTAAACTAGAGTACATTTTAAACAGATTAAATATTCATATTAATGGCAGTTTATTCTTTATCAATTATTAATGCAATTATTTTTTCATAAATCGTTGTTATTTTGAAAGATAATGGAAGAATGTACTTTCTTATATTTTTCTAATGTTTTAAAAAAATATCAATCAACTCAAAAATAAATTTATAAAAAAATTGAAAAGGATCGAATTGAATAGGATTGAAAATTTTATCAAAGAAAAAAAGAAAAGAAAAACAAGTTAAACTCGAAATAGAATTTTTACTTATAGCCTTTTTTGGAAGCTTTTTTTTTCTTTTCCCAAGGAAAGGTTTAAGTTCTAAGCCGCATTATGGGAAGCATTCATGTCGCTGGCTACCACCATAAAGAATTGCCACGGCGCAAGCTCAGTATAGAAGAGCTTGCGAGGTATACGTCGGCCTGCTTGCAGACCTTGTTTTCAAACAGTCGTCGAGGTTGAACGGGTGCCTCGTGTACGTGTTCGAGCTTTTTATAATCGACATAATCTTATTTCTTTCGATGGATGATTATCATTGGTTCATCATTATCGGCGCGAAGCTTTCGATTGCGAAGGATGGACGGGAATGAAAAAATAAATAAAAATAATAAGAAAAGAAAATTTCTCGAGTCGATTTATTTCGACGGAAAAAAACTAACTGTGCAACGATCTAAATTTTCAAAGTGCGTAATCTATGATATATTCTAATTACAACGAAAGTAATTTTCAATCGTAAAAAGTGCGAGTGACCGAAAAAAGTTTTCTTTTAAATTTCGTCGAAGATAAATTATGTCGAAAGAACACGCGCGAATCTACAACACTTCGTGTATTTTTAAATAGTCAAGAAAGTTGAGTTTATCTATAGAAATAAAAGAGAAAAAAAGAAAACGGTCATAGATCACACGATCTCGTAATTCCCGGGAACTATGACGGTAACGTTGACATTTCAAAAGTGAAACGCGTAAAATCGATCCTTCTCGATCCTATTTTATCGACATTATAAGTGTACTTTATTTTGTTTTTAAATCTATCAATTGAAAATCAAAAAATGACTACTTTTTAAAATATAAAAGAGTCAGAAAAGTAAAGAAATTAACATTTGACCTTAGAAATAAAAAATTCTTGATTGATCTTTAATTCAATGTCGTGACCTAACGCAATATCCTTGTCAAATGACGCACGAATATATTCTGCCTAAAGGGGTGAACGATTCCCTTTTGTTAAAAATACTAATTCTATATAATCAACTACGAAAATAAACTAGCGAAATAACTTAACGTAAAAAAAAAAAAGTAAAAAAAGAAGAAAAGAAGAAACGAGATAATAAATGAAATAAGTAAAATGAATATATCCCGAAGCTCGTGAACTTTTATTGCGTAAAGGGAATTATTGGAGTAAGCGAGGTTACATCGAGGAAGAATGTCTAGTGTCTCCGACAGGTTGATCGCTCGATCCAAGGTTATCTAGAACACGGGCGTACAACGAGGCCAGCTTATGAGTATTATTTGCCAATTCGATATTCATCCACACTTGGATATAATTATCGATTGTCACGATCTTGGACAAGGAGTTCCGACATTTTGACATTTCTAAACAAGTAATACAATCTTCGCAGTTTGATCGTTCGAAGAGAAAGTGTCTCACACAGTTTCTATATATATCTAGCTCTCTATCTTCTATATATATATATGTATGTATATATCTAGACTGGACAAACATTGTGAGTTTCCTTTCGATCGATAAAAGGTTATCCTCGAATAATCGCACAACTTTATCTCTATTTCTCTCTCTCTCTCATTCTATCTATCTATCTATCTATCTATCTATTTATCTACCTATCTATCTATCTGTCTCAATTCATCTCACTATTACTCTTACACGGTAATGGGATTACGAGTACTTAATTGTACGTCATCCGGTGGAGTGCATCTGTTTACACCGACGCCGTGTTTAATGAAATTAACACGTGGTAATTGCCTTAAGAGCATCGCTATGATACGGTGATAGCAAAGAGGACAAGAAAAAGATAAAAGAGTCAAAGAAAGAAAGTAAAAGTAGATAGAAGAATAAGAATAAGAAGTAGAAGAAGAAGAAGAGTAATGCGAACATAGAAAGTTTCAAGAATTTTCTTAGGATTCTTGATTTTTATCGGATCCTAGAATTGGTTTGGTTTGGTTTAGTTTTCCTTTTAACGATGAGTCAGATCTAGGATTTCCACGAAAATTCTCGAAAGATAACTAATGTCCTAAGCTTTCTACGAATACGACCTATAAATGTGGAAAACTTATAGTGGATGAGTAAGATAGTATAAAGAAGGAAGATAAATAATTACGGAAGGAAAAGAGAGAGAGAGAAAGAGGAAAAAATAATAAACGTTAAAAGGTCTCCGACCCTTTCGTAAATTTTTGTGTCGTAACAAAATATCTATCGATCAATGTCAGAAGAAAGTTTTTTTTTTACTATCTCTCCTTATTCCTATTCGCATTCAACTCTTCTTAATTCACTTTCCGTAGTTTCGTGAAGTCAACGAGATTTTTATATCCCTCGAACAATTATCTTAATTCAATTTCAACGAAATATTATTTATCATTTTCGCGTGACTTAGGACTTGTTTTTGTATAAAAAAAAAAAAAAAAATATCTACCAGTGTTATTTGAAAATTTGTCAACTCACGATGGGAAGGAAACATAAACGTCGTCTAATACCGGAACAGGATCGTAGAATATGCGGTAGCATATGTTTTTGCCAATTCACCATTGTCATCAGTTGCGTGGCTTTGGTTTACCTCAGCGTCGCTATTTATATGCCGTCGCACAGGTAAACACGTTTATCATATATAATCATATTATATCTTAATTCGATAACGATTATTTATTCGATCTAATCGAGTTCTGGTATTTAATGATAAAACGTGTTATCTAATAAATAAATAAACTAAATGTTGTTTAATAATACTTTCAAACAAAAAATATCACTTTTGCAATATACTTTTACGTATATTATAAATATTCATACCTCTAAATTAAAAATAATAAAAGAAAATGAATTTAAAATGAATATTTTAAATAGAGAATTAATTTTAACTTTAATGTTTAATCTTAATAAGTCACCGAAAAAAGAATCTAACGACGATCGGATCAATTCTGAGACGAAACTTGGGTTTAATTATTTACAGAGCATTTCACGCTGGTATAGATCCCGATCCAGTAATGTGCCAAACGGTTAATGCCACTTTGGTAAACAACTGCATATGGGCGAGTTGCGGTGAATGGTGCTTGACTAAAACTACCGGCTTTTGTCCGCAAATCCACGCAACGGTCAGACAAAATGGGACGGACGTGATCTTTGAAAATTGCACCAAGTTCAACAGCATCTCTTGTCCTAATGTAAGTGAACTACAGAAAAAAAAACAAACAAAATAAGAAGAAGAATAATCAAATCGTTGTCATTTCTGTTATTCTTTTTACATATTTATAGTTGATCGATAAATTCTTATGTCCCACCCTGTTAATAAAACTCAAAAACAATTTTCCCCCAATATCTCTTGGAAATATTTTATTCTTAATACAAGATATATATATAGAAAAGAACCATCGTATAAATAAAATGATATACCCAAAGTGGATCTTATTTCTTTACGAGTGGAATAAGGGCAAATATTACGGAACGGGAATCGAAGTAAACGAAACCGTGTTATGGATGAAGAAACTTTTGAAAAAGAAAAAAGAAGAAGAGCTTTTTTATCTCCCTTCGACTCTCTATTCAGATGTTTTTTTTATGAAAATATATAAGTTTTCTCTTTCGGATTAGAAGGAACGAATCGTGGAAAAGTACTGTTCGAGGGAGGAAATTTTTCTTCTAATCCGCTTTACTAAGTGCCGATGCTTATCGATTAAAATACGTTTTACTCGAGTAAACTTTTAAACCTGGAAAGGAAGTATGAGAGAAAAGAAATCTTCGAGAAGACCCTTTTTACGTTTTATTTTCATCGATAAATATTTATGCATTAGTTTCGATTAAGATTTCGTATAAACTCTCTTCTTCCATCACGTCATCGGGCTACGTGATAAAAAATGTTCGTAAACGAAGTTTCTATTACAAATGACGTTTTGCTATTTTTTTATTAAGTTTGATCATTATTTTTTTCTCTCTTGCTATTTTTCATTGTTAGAGATGAATTTCTTTCCCTTGACGTATTTTAAATGAAAGAGAAGGTAGAAAGAGTAAATATACGTAATCTCTCTTTTCTTTGTTTACGTAGAAATTTCCATTTTTTTCTTCTTTTTTTTTTTTCTTTGCTAAACAAAGTTCTAAAAAACACGACCACGAGAAGGAAGAAAAATACGAGCTGCTCGCAAAAAATAGAGAGAGAGAGAATAAAAATTACATTACATAATACTAATCCCATCTATTTCATGTTACAATGGGTTGGTTAAATCGAAGTACTGAGAATTCACTTTGAAAACCTTTATACTTCGAAGGCTAATTAGAGAATATTCCAGTTAGAGTGAATTTTTCAAATACGCCATTCACTCGATATTTCTCTTTATCGTTGATTTTTTAAAATATGATTTATCATATGATAGAACGCATAAGAAGAAAAATTCTTTAACTGCTGGAGATTCGATGAGAGAAAGAACGAGAGTAAAACAAAAGAGAGAAAAAAAATTAGAAACAAAAAATCACTGCTGCAATTTAGTCTAAAAGTAAAAGTACAATGTTGTACTTCAATAGGAAATAAATGAAAAGGCTTCGTGTGATTTGTTGGAATTAATTTTCTCGATTTTCTTTCTTTCTTTATTTTTTTCTTTTTTTATTCATCAATCTTAATTTTTGTTAATTGAACGATTAGATTTTCATAGGATTATCGTGTTAAGCGATCGAAGTAACACCATTTATTTCCGAGAGATAGGATTAAAGAGATTTTAGGATAGCACCTAAAATAGAAAATCTAAAAATAACCTGAATTTTCGGCTATTCTTTTCCCTTCACATATGCCCCCCCCCACCCTCAGTGTACTATATATTATGTGTAATATATAGATTCGAGAGTAAAATTGGGGTTGGATAATCTTATACATTTTCGAAAGAAAATTGAAAATAATTCTATCAACAAATATTGATAGTTACTGTAAAAAGTAACGTTAAAAAGTAATATTAATATTTTTGAATTAAAAGGAATAATTGAAAAATAAAAATCACTGATTATAGTTCTAATTACTTTTATCCATCTTCTTCTCCTTAGTTCTCTTTCTTATCTTTTCTTTTCTTTTCTCTGGTCGAATGATTAGAACTAATCGATTGAAAAGAAATTTAATCAATCAACTTTTTAATCTGTTCGTGTTTCAGGTTAACTTGGGAAATCTAAAGAAATACAATTGCAATAATGGAAGCGAGTGCAGTACACTCTCGGGTGTGTTCAATTGCAGTTTAGGACATTGTTCTAACATGAGTGAATTGATGCTTTGTCATCATAAAGCTGATGGTATCTTAGTCGATAGCGAAAAGGACAATATGAAATTAAATGGTTTTTTCAGTTGTCAACATTCTAGATGTACGAAAATTAAAAAACCATTCTCCTGCGATAGATATTGTCCGAAAATAATTACCAAAGATATTAATGTATTTCTGATGCAAGACGATAACGTAATAACTGCTAAATGTTCCCACGGATTAGCACAGAACAAAGCTAATGGAAATTTGCCTGGCACGAGGTTGACCGATCCTGTCAAGATTTGGGACGAGGAAGATGGTAGCATCGTTACGAGTTGTCTAATGGTCAAAAAAAAAGGAAACGTCATTAGGTATGAATTAGTATGACAAAAAAAAACACTCGATCAAATATATTAGGTTGTTTCATAAGTTTCTTCATTATTTTTCAGTATAAAATATTTCTTTGTTTTTTTATTTTATATTATTTTACTTAACAATATACAATTTTATTTCTATTACCTTATTCATAATACTATGGTGTTTAATATTAGTAAAATAATTATTATATTATAAGAAACTTATGGGACAATCTANTAGCTTGATATCATCGACGAATAATGTCATTACTGGAGTAAATAAATGATGCAAATACTCTACCACAAAGAGAGTGTTACGTTAATACGAGATCTTTACGAGATAATTATTAAAAGAAACGTAATATTTCATTGAACATTTTTCGTTTAATTGCATTTTCTTCGATGTTATCGTTACAAAAAAAAAAAGAAGAAAGAAGAGTATATCAAACGTCCTAGTGAGTCATAGATCCTTTTTTTAACAGATAAAAGATAGTATTAAGGGTATTTCCATAGCAACCATTGATTCCTACCATACTCCACTGATTCTTTAATATTTCCATCATTTTTCTATGCAGGACGACGCATCAAATTTTTATAGACGTCGTTCCGACATACCGATTTGTTCTTTCCAACGCGAACCACCTATCCTCTTCTTACTCTCAATTTTATAGAAATATTCTATGTATTTTATTTTCTATACTTTTCTCCTCTTTTTTTTTTTAATATTTTTCTAAACATATAATTATGTCGCGTTGTTGATCCGTCATTTATGAAAAAATATACTATTTTAAACAGTATGACGATGAATATTATATGTCTCGATACTGAAAAGAAAACTGCATATTGAAACGCATACTCTTTTGATATATAATATTGTGTTAAACTAAATCAATGAATATTTATTATTACAAGCGAATCAAAATTGAATTCCAAATATTCTAAAATATTTGTCTAATTTTTTTCTAATTTTTTGCTATATAATATATATATATATATATAAAAGTTGTATAAAAAATTTGTCCCAATGATTATAATGTTTTAGAACGGAAGATTGCGTTAACGGAACATCTTTGAATAAAGTCACGATTCCCGAGCACTATGTCAATTTTACAACATTTCTTAATATTTACGAGGAAAGTCTTCAGTATCCCGTTGATTCAGAAAATGCTTACTTGCCGGCCCAACGATCGCTCACGATCTACAACAATTCGCGTTTGTACATCAACCTGGAGGGCTGCGTCAACACACTTAAGGGCGAATGTCGTGATTTTCTCAAGAGCCACGGACGAGATGGCGACAATCAAACGGCTCAGAGTAGATATCCCTGTTACTACAATAAGGTGAGTTTGTTCTTTCTTATGAAATTTCCTTTCCACGGATGTTTCTTTAGTATTATCTTTCATCTTACCAAGAAATGGATGGTTCAATCCCTTTTCACGAATCATCTCCTTTTTATTTTCTACGACTACTGTAAGAACGAGATTGGGTACTTGCAATAAAAAAGATATCTACTATTTCGAGATTGAAATAAAACCATTTTTTACGATAATCTACTGGAAGAAAAAAAAGAACGATGTTATCTTTATCCAAGTTTGAATGAAATTTATTCTTAAATTTTTATTATGTTTATACGTCGTCAGACTTATTTAATTTAATTCATATATTTCAAAGATTAATATAATTCAAAGTAAATAAACTGTCACGAGGTGAATTAAACTTTATGTTTCGGTTTTAAATGAGAGATGATAATAACGATAAATGTATGTTTAAATTTATACAAGATGATTAGCTCGATAGAAAACGGTGTTACTTTTACTTCGATAAAGATAAACGCCTTTTTTTATTCGAGTTTAGTGATCGCGAAAGCAGAATACAAAATGCACTTAAATACAATCAAATGCGTATCGAAAACGTTGCGCGACGAATGTAAAACCGATTGTGGGATGAATAAAAAATGTCGATCTACTTTCCCTAACATAAGAATCGAAAGCGACTAAGCTTTTCATACGTTCTTACGCGGTACGCGTTTTTAGTATACAAATTTACATAAATTTATCTCGAGAAATAATATCGACTTTTTTTTATTTTTCTATTCAATTTTATTTCTCATTTTATCGCAAAAATTAATCGTAATAGAATGTGAAAGATAAAAATAAAACGAAAAAAAGTAGAGAAAAGATAGTATTATAATTAAAGTATAAAATTTGAAGAGTTTTTAGATGCTACGTAATATTTCATCACATTTTATCTTATCATATGCAATTACCCTAATTGCCATGTGAACTTATTCGTTCTTCGTTCATATTCGATGAGAAAAAGAATCAAATTAAAGGACAAAAATTAATTAGTTATATATCCAAAACGAGAGATTGTAAAATAATCATTTTAAACAAAACTAAACAAAAGAAAAAGGAAAATGATTAGATAGAAAAGAAAAAAAAAATAAAGAAAATTCAAATGTTAAATTTTACAGAACGATTCATACTTCGTCGTGGCTCGTTTCGATCTGAACAAAACGAAAACGGAGTTACTCATAGCTATCATTGTACCGTCGGGACTGTTCGTTATCAGCTTGACAACCTTGATCGTGATAACTCGGTCGGTGCAAGTCGGTGACGACGCAAAGATGCGATGCAGATATTGCACAGAGAAAAACGAGGACGAGGGCGAGGACGAGGGATTGGTCGAAGGTACACCCACTACTCCTTTAGATCATACCAATGAAAATGAGATCAGAAGTATGGCACTCTAGCAGTTTAAACCGCTCGGTATGAGCAATTCCTTGAAATACGAAAGATTGCCGTTGATCGACACGGACGAGGCCGAGGATTCCTTTTAAAAGGATAAACAAATCGAATATTTTCAATGGTTCGACGAAACATCGAAATACGTTTAAGCGAAAGTCACATATACTTGACAAAAAATAATAAATAAAATCAAATAAATATAATAAGGAAGAGGATAATAATTAATTTACATAAAAAGAAACTTAATGAGAGATCTTTTAAAGGAAAAGAAAAAATAAACACATCGTCTTCCCCGATGCGAAATAACGAAGGAAATCTACAAATCTAATATAAAACATTTTCAATATATACATATATATACGCAAACACACATACCCATATATAGGGGCCAAACTATTAAACATATATTTAAATCTGTATATTTCTATACCGTGTATTTATTAATAACAAATATTGAATAATAGTTAGATCACTGTTGCCTTCGATGTATCGCGACTATCGCGTGTTAAACGCAACCAAGATCCAACATTTTGTAAAATTTAGGAAAACCCATACTGCTGTCATTTCTATCGATTATTATAGAAATAAAAAGGGGAGGATTCTAACGGAAGAGACAAATTTACATGATCGCCTTTCGAGGATAATGCTTTCGGTGTATGTATGTACAAAAGTAGTTTTAGGGGAGGATCTCTATGTATGTATATATATATATATATTATATACGAAATAAAGGACGTTTTACGAAGACTTTTTTCAACGATTTAGCGTCAACGAAAAGCGTAACATAGAAAGAAAGAAAAAAGGGGAGATAAAAAAATAGAAAAAAGAAGAAGAGAGAAGTAAAAGAGTATCGACCTTTCGAATCAAACGAGTTCTTATTTTGTCGAGAACTTTCTTAAATATAAGTTTTCTTACCTCATCTGTGTAAATGTATAACTTATTAGTATGTCAGCTCGACAGCTACAACTGCCTTTGTGTGAAAGGAGACAAAATCAAAAAATGGAAACAATAAATAAAGAAGAAAGAAAGAAATTTGTAATAAGATTAAACGAAAAATATAATCTAATTTTTAACAAATTATTATAAATATTCTTCTATATACTTATATGTATATTATTATTATTATTATTATTATTATTGCGTATATTATAAATGGAGAAATTAACTGAAAGAAAATGTGTCATCGTGGTTATCGATCGTTACGTGTCCTTCTCGAATAAAAATCGTCTGATTTTTAATAGATGTTTTTATTAATACTATTAAAAACACAAAACTATAAAACTTAATCTAAACTTATTATCACATCGTTTAAAGCATTTACATCATACGACGAGAATTATTCGACCAGACACTTCGATCGATATGTTGTTTCTCAGAAAGTCTCTTGACGTTAATTAAAAAGCAAGATAGCAATTGCATGAGACGTATTAAGAATTCGCGAAGGAGTTATTTTTAAGTTTACCAATGGAAGGAATATAGTGCTTTTTTTTTTATATACATTTATTTCTTTTTACTATCTTTCGAATCGTCGTTAACACATATTCGTTCGGTAATTTTTTGCACCGGCAGAAAAAGGAAAATATAAATTAGTTCTTTATTGGAATTATCTCTGTATGATATAAAAATTAAAATTTAATTTATTTAGAATTAAAAGAACGAGAATCAATTATTTTCTGTAATACACAAATGACAAATTTTCCTCATGCATACGAATATGTGTTTTATGTCATTCTTCTAAAACGAAATCTACAAAGATAAATTTGACTATTCGTATATGTCATGTAATAATTTGAAACGATAAAAAATATATTACGAATGGAAAAAAAATGTCTATTAAAAAAATTCAACGGTCTAATATTATTTGTATACGTGTAATTTTAATAGCTAATAGAGAGAGAAATGTTAATATCGATGTCAGCTTATTGTTTTACACTTAACAAACACGCTCTGTCATCGCGATTATTATTCAATTATAATTAATATATATATCTATCGATAAGAATGTTTTATAAGATAACATATTAGATTGTCTAGTATGAAATGGAGCAAAAGATGCATATAATTGAATTGAAATTTATTCCATTTCATACTTGACAAGCTAATATCATTAATATTATTATATTATGTGTATATAAAGAATTTCGTTGAATATATTTCTTCCGTGCTATGAAAGCATATTAAAAAATAATCTTCAAGAAAAAAAAAGAAAACTAAAGAAAGTTCTTCTACGAGAGTAATTCTATACCTGTGTATTTAACTAATAAGATTAAAATTAACGATCTATAAAAAGAAAAAAATAATAATAATAATAATTCACCGTTATAACTCTATGTGCCTTCTCTTCCGTTTAGATGCTGATCGCGACAAATTTCGTGGTATTTTTTAGTTGAACAAATATAATTCTACGAATAATAAAAAAAAAGAATAAAACCATGGCCACGCTGTAATAGATAACATTGTCTGAAAAAGCGTTTGTAATAATAGCAGAGTGTTATTAAAATTTTATGTGTTTTATATGATAATGATCTGTAATAAATGTATAATTATTGAAAGAAAAAAAAGAAAATCATTATTTTTCTCGTTGTGTCGTATTTTTCCTAAAAAAATAAAATAAAAGATTAAATAAACAAAAACGAATATAAACAAAAATACGCTTCGTCAAAGTTGATTGTGTATTCTTTTTGAATTTTATATTTTTCACGTACCACATGCGTGTATACTTTGTAAACACGAGACTACCGAAAAGCCTGAGCGAAATTAAGTTCGTCCTGTTAAAAGAACCAAATCGATATACGTGACTGCACGTTCCCACCCAAAAAAGAAAAACACATGCGCGAAAAGCACGCACACGCACTGTTCTTTCTTCTTTCTCTCGAGTCGATTCTGGACAAACGTGGCAACAAAAAGATACCGTTGATCTATGCGAAAGAAAAAAATTACAATTTGAAGAAAACGAGGTTTTCATCGGTAATGGATATTTTGATTTTTATAGAAAACAAAACCAACCGTGAGGATTGAAAAACGAATACTCGTTAATGGAATTTCTATTTACTTAGCTTAAATGAAAAATTAGATTTTCTTTTTTATAACTCACAGATTTTTTCTTTTTCTCGTTTCAAGAAAACGAGAGGGATTAATCGTGGATGCTTTTTGACGGTTTATTCCATAGATGAAAATTACTTTTTTAGTATGATATTATTACGTTAACGTAAACGAAAACACTGCCTTACATTTTGTCTGATAAAAGAAGCTCTCTTCTTTTTTATTCTTAAATTTTTCCTCCGTGATAAGCTCAGGAGAAACGATATTACGTGACTACTCGCGTGTTTTGATGTACTAAAAAGCCAACTGCAATAATCTTGAAATATAATCTACGATGCACATATGCCAGAGAAGAAATTTTCTGATAATTAAATTCATTTACCCTATTTTTTAATGAAACTGAAAACAACCTTCCCTTCAACTTATTTTATATATATATACAATCAATTCGAAACGTTTAAAAATCGATTTAATTTAACACACACGTTAAAATTGTAAATTTATTTTTAATAATTTCTAACAATAAAAAAAAAAGAAAAAGAATGTAAAAAAAAATTAATATCGTTGATTGTTGATGTGTATTTGGAGATAATGATTGGAAACACGAAATCAATGTTCTTGGTAATAAATTAATGATTATCCTTCAATGGATAATTACGTTGAAGGATACGTTAATTATGCTAGACAAATCGATAAGTTGGATTTAATTAATGTTTAATTAAATACAAAGTTAACGTTATAATGAAATTACATCTATAGGGATTACATTATTTCACCAAGAAAGAGAGAGATAAATGATTTTTTTTCCGAGATAATTTATATTTTGAAAGAATTCGAAAGTTGAAGTATAATAAGTATGATAACGTGTGCGTGAATCATACGAGAAAATTACATGATATAAAATCATATTATCTTTTTTTTTTCGTAGAGAAGAGATAATAAATGTAAGAAAAAAGAAACGAGCTAAAAAAGGAAAAGAAATATTTTCATCGCGTGTAAACAAGTCGTCAAACATATCCAAATGAAATTGTCATCGTTCGTAAGACGAGTGTTGCGTCGACATCGATCACGTTTGTATTATTATCGATTTAAACAAAAGAGAGAGAGAGAGAGAGAGAGGGAGACAGAAAAAAAATCGAAATGGGATGCGTTTATATCGTCATTAGCACACCGTGTATGTGGGTCGAGGCCGAGTGTGTCCTGTCAATTGCATTTCTCCGAGAGAGAGAAAGAGAAAGAGAGAAGTATATAAATATATCAAAATATCGAGGAATCATTTACAAATATGACAATTGCAGGGAACGATCAAATATATATATCTCTTTCTTTCCAAATATTAAATGTATGAAAATTTAATTAATTGAATGAATAAATTTTCCCTTTTTTTTTCTTCAACATATCAAGAAATTCTATTCTTATCCCAGTTCGATTATAAACGGTGATCTATAAATCGATTAAAAGAGTAATTAATTATTAGATAATTATGTACGATACTATCCAATTTTATACTCTAAATACTTTAGATTAGAAATGAGATACTTTTTCTTTTCATACTCAATGATTTAATAATTAATTTTCGTTGTTTTTAATGAAAATGATGAGTTTCACGAGTCTACCTTTGAAAGAAATGAAACACCAATCTATTCTTAGCGTTTTACGTAAATAACTTTATTCGATGTTGTTACAAGGTAGGAAAATATCAAAGAGAAAATAATTTCGTCTAAAGTCAAAGATGGCCTAGAGTCCCTTAATGTCATCGTTAACGCACGAAACAAACATGATCGTGTCGTAAAGTAACTCGAAGTTAGTTCTTCTCTCTTTCTCTTTGATCAATATCGGAATACCCATTACTTTCTGTTATAGATCGTGCCAACACTTACACTATAACAGCTGCTTTGTATACAGCCAACGAACTAGCCTATCTCTACGTCACCAAAAGAGAGTGAGTGAGATAGAAATTTACTCCGAGCAAAGTTCCGCCCTTTAATTAGTTGATTTCTCATACTCTACGTGGCCCCCATAAAATATAATACGTGGAGGAGAGATTCTTGGAAAGAAGAATCTATTTGGCGTAGCTTGTCAAAGAAAACTCAAAGTTAATGTGAATTTTACAAAAAAAAAATTACCTTACCGTTCAATTATGTATACGTATTTTATATATATTTTCTTTTTATTGATATTATTTTCATAAATAAAAATTTGACTTTTTTTCCGGTAATAATAAATGAAATAGGAAAACAAAATTAATAAATTTCGAAGAAAGTACAATAATGGTATTCCAACTATAGATATAATATTTATAATAGTATATTATTTAATTAGATTTCATATCTCGTATGGGGTATTGAATGTTAAACGTTGACACGAAAGTCTAAAAGAAAAAAAAGGGAAAAAAAATTCATTAACGAATGCGTTTTTCTTTTTTTTACGGTAAACGTCGAGGAAATGAATTTTTTATAAAAGAGATAAAAGGAAACCTTCGATGATGGATCTCTACGAGAAAGTTGCGTGTTTTCAACGAAATGATTAAGATCGTATATATGTACGTTTATATTATTATTACTGAAAAATAAAAGAACAAATTTAATAAAAGCAATGTGTGTGTGTGTATATATATTATTAGCATTCTTCGGTTAATTGTTTTCCCTGTTCTGTGACGTTCATGAAGATTCACGAGTTGACAATTTCCCTTGTGGCTCGAAGAAAACGTGACCGTTTTACGAGAAAATCTTTGTTATGGCACACTTATACTTCCACCGTTTCGTTTGAAAAGCCATAGTAAAGTTAAAGCGAGTTTAGTTTAAGAGCTTAATTTCACGGAGTAATGAGACGAAATTAATTGACGATGAACGATGCAAAGGCAAATTGCAGGAAGAGATTGTATATATGTAGACTATGTGTGTGTATTTGTGTGTGTGTGTATGTGTTTTGTTACGTATTATTAATTAACGAGGTACTTCAGTTGAAAGGTGGAATTCAAACTACATCTGTTCTTAGTTTTATTTTTATTTTTTCTCTCCACGAAAAAACAAAAAGAAGAAAAGAGACACGTTCACATTCGGCGTTAAATGAAATTATCGAAATTTGGTTAAAATTTTATAATTATTCGTTTTCTTCTTCCCTCTACCTTCATATTTTTTCTTTTTGATTAATACAATAAAAAAAAAAATAAGAACATGAAATACGAGATTAAAATTCGAATTTCTATTAAATTGAATAGAATCTCTGGAAGAAGTATCGTATCACGATACTCGACGACATATCGATACAACTTTTTTTTCATCTTTCTTTTTTCAAGGGATCACTACGACAACGACGACGACGACGACGAACGAAATAATCTTTCTTGATATTCTTGCCAGACTTCCTATTTTTCCTAATACACATTGAGAAAAAAAAAACATTTATAGATTCTGCACGTAGAAAAATAAACATGAACCGAGTGGTATTGGTAAAAAAAGAAAATATCATATTAAATAAAAATTTTCAATAAATAACTATAAAAATGATAAATCGATATTATCGTATAGTTCGCGAATAATACACGAATATGAGTTGATGTTTTGAATGATCGATTCAAAAAATAAAAAGAAAATTTTATACGTAAAAATTGCTGATAAGAAAAATTCAATGATCGTTAAATTTCATTTCCATAATTCGTACGTTAAAAAAACGAAATATTTCTAAATCTGTATTATTACGTGTTATTATAATACATTTAAATTTAGAATTACAATGATTATTTAATTTATAGAACGAGAATAATCAGATTAGTAGTTTGCTGTAAAGGAAATAGAGATACGATTATTTATTCATACTTTTTGTACCGTGTATGAAATTATCTTAAACATTGGATTCAAAAAAAAAGAAAAAAGAATATAGAAAAACTTTACATCATTTATATGCATGTTTCTGCAATTTGGATTTATAGAGGAAAACGTAAGATAGCAACTGATTTCGAATCTAGTTAGCCTACTTCGAAAAGGGCATCCTAAGGGCAAAAGCATGATCGATTCAGGGAATAAATGTTCGTGTTTATTCGGAACAACATGACTCCTAGATTTTGATGGTAACGTCGTCCCGTTTGAAAAATAACACCGAGGGTGGTTACGGAATATGTAATCGATGTTAAGGGTTGAATGTGTGTCGGTAAAATAGGCATCAACTTAAACACAATATTCTTACATAGTAACTGTTAGTTACTTTATCACAATTTACCGTTCAACGGTGAACGACAAAAACTTGTTACAATGGTTTTTCTTGCAATTAAATAAATATAGAAGACAAATAAAAAAGGATAATAAAAATCTATAAAATAACTTACCTTCATTTGTTCCTGTCGTTTGTAAGCATGCATCATTAACAATTTTCGTTCGTCTTCCGACATCAAAGGTTCTCGTCCCGGCATCCCAGATCCTCTTTTCTGCAATTTCACGATGACTTTCGTTTTTTCGTTAGAGCCTAAGAAATCCTTCAACTTCTTTCCCTGAATCATTTCTTTACCGGAAAACCACAACTGCGCCAAACTAATCTCTATTACCTAAAAGAAAAAGGGAAAGAAATATTAAATGACAAATATTACTCGTGTATCCGTTGAAGAAAATATAAAACATATGGTATAAACAATGATAATATTATTATTCGCAGTGAAAAAAAAGTCAATAAATTTTTAACGAGCATACGTATATACGTTAATTAATTAATCGTTTTCATCTATTATCGTTTTCAAATTATTAGTTTAGTAGTTTATTATTGAAAAACAAGTATTCATCGTAGGAAGGTCGGTTAGGGAATGACTATACAACGATCGGTGAGGTGAAACAACAAAAAATGTAAAAACACGTCTAATACTCGAGACAAGGTAATTTATCGTTAAAATTGTCGACATCTACGGTCGTATC
The DNA here is from genome assembly GCA_023678845.1 of Mischocyttarus mexicanus. Taxonomy (NCBI): domain Eukaryota; kingdom Metazoa; phylum Arthropoda; class Insecta; order Hymenoptera; family Vespidae; genus Mischocyttarus; species Mischocyttarus mexicanus. The sequence goes on from JACGTP010000010.1 coordinate 2,584,418, forward strand.
TATGCTTTTATTTGTTCTAATGTTAATATTAGTTTGGGGAAAAAAGAAATTCATTATTTTTCGCTAGATGGCACGTAAAAATAATAGACTTCTTTTTACCTAATGTAATATATTCAAGAAAATATAAAACGTGCTTATAATTTAATTGATCCTAAACAATTTTATATATAAAATTATTTAAAAATTAAATTTTTGTTCATTACAATATCGATTATGCGAGAAAGTTTAATTTATCTATTATATATATAAATGAATGTTTGTATGTGTATCGCATGCGTTCGTAAATTATTTACCCAAAAAAGAAACGAGAAGATTTTTTTACTAAAAGAAGAGAACAGTCACTTGCCAAGATATAGTTGATTATTCATTATTATGAAATAAATCTGACATGAGATTATATTTTAAAAGCTTTCAGTTCTATCATACAGAGTCCGATTAAAAAAAAATGTACAACGTTATGATTACCTATTAGATTTTTTACTAAAAATTATTCTTAAAATATGGTAAACACTCAACCTACCACGCGTTGTCAAATGTTAAAAAAGATTAAAAATTATGATAAGCTTACTTTAAATGTAGTTTGTCCTTATATCCAATAGTACGTATCCATATCCATAACTGCACTACACACACTCGCTCACATATGCATCTCACTTGCATAGGAAGATAACACGTACACAGGACGCGACGCGAAATAAATGACACTTATCGAATATCCTTGTTATTCCTTCCGACGCTCGAAGAAGACTAACGATTATTATGAAAATTAGTTACGAATAAAGTCGACAAGTACCGAACATAGACGAAGGTCAATTACAAATCTAACGACGAATCGGTTGTCGACACCGGCCGAGGATCGACGGAGAGAGACGAACGTAAACAAAACATTGAACGCTCAACTAAGCCGGTAGTTAAGGAATGTTTTTTTATTTGTATTTCATATATAACGAATTTCCTAGAATTCACCGAGAGATACACCGAGAGGTACACCTTCGCCTATCTTTCTCTCAATACATTCAATACGTATGGGATTATTACTTTGTACAACTGACCTATTTTTGTATCGCTGACCTATTTTCCTTACCAGTGACCTACTTTTGAACAGATCTAAATAATTTTATATATGAAATTGATAAAAGTATGAAATTTGTTTCTCTTCAACGTGAATAATGAATAAATTAAATTTATATAAAATAAAATTGATGTTTTTTTTTTAATGAGGTTTTAATAAAATTAATAATTTTACCTCTAAAGACGCTTGAGTCCCAGTAAGATTCTCAGTATTCTCAAATTCTTGACGTATCACATCGTGAGGTGGTAAACCCATCGGATAAACTATAGTTACTGCTCCTCTAAGTATGTCTAGCGCATCTTGAACAATCTTCTGCGTGAGCAGTTTATCTTGTTGAACCAATTTCTAAGAAACGCAAGGAATGTCAATTTGAACGAGCAAATCTTTCTTTAACGATCCATTAAAATACCTTTGATATCATGGCTCTAGCATCTTCCACGGTTTTCTTCAATACTTCCTGCATCTTTTCGTTTGGTTGACGGCCATTTCTTCGACCTGAATGTAATAATCATTTAAATCATTTAGTTTCAATAAATATCATTAATATTCTCTTTAGTAATTTTTAATGAAATTTCACAAGACCTTTGATATATTGTTAGAAAGAATAAATAAATAAATAAATAAACGTACCCACGGGATCCTTGTTAAACGTCCATCCACCCATGGGTACACACTTCTCACCCCATTCATCTTTAAGCTTAAGCTCTTCAACTTGTTCATCCGTAAGTCCCATAATGTTTGGTGGTAACATTGTACCGTGTTTGGCTAGATCCTCGATTTCTACAAATTCGTGTTACGTACTCGCGTTATACTTTAATCTATTTTTCTTTTTCTATTATTATAATACGTTTATTAGAAGAAGAAAAAAATGAAATATATAAATGACGAGAAGAGAAAAATCATACGAAGTAAGAATTATTAATCTTAATACTTGTAACTAATAATTATTATCACGGTGAGACGTGTGACTAATATCGCATGGCGCCGAGAATGAATGGATTCATAAAGTCGAAACTCGATTTCTTATTATACGTGCCGGCTTATTAAAGAACAGCAGGTGAAACCTCCGAGATAATCGTTAATGGATTTCTCGCGTTAATATTCTTACTGAGAGAGGATTCTTCTTACGAAGGTATTTATAAGTTAACGAACTTCAATGAGCAACTGTCGGTAAAATCGACCTTTGGAGTGATAAGATAAAATCCCCTTAGGGTTTTTTGTATTTACGATACACACATATAACAGACCGTCTTTGTGTGGTATATTTCTTTTTGTTTACTTTTTCCAAAAAAAAGAAATTTAAACGAAATCATCGATCTTTGGACGTGCGAATGAATTGCGTTATTGGCCTCGAGCAACGTTGTTATAAAGTAACGTGTAATTTGAAAATATATATATGTACATTGTTTATTATATTCCACCATTAGATGAGATACTCTTTCTATTTTTTTGTAGTTTTTTTTATCGTCGATTATAATGATACTTTTATAAGAATGATTACCATAACATATTCTCAAAATCTTCAAGCGGCCGTTGTAAATGATAGTTATTTCGTATAAGACATCATCCACCGGTGCATTAACATGAGTCTCGTACAGAAACTGACTCTCGTCTGCCTTTTTCACGTGAAGTTTAACCATTTTTCTTGTCGTTCTAATTTAATTCAAATAGAAAATATATTTCACGTATCAAAGAAACTACAAATTTTGTTTAGAGTTTATAGAAATTTGTGTTACCAGTACTTACGTGTTTAGAAATTTAATGAATATTTTAATTCGATGAAATTCTTCTCTCCTCTTTCAATTGTAAATCGATGTTAATAACTTTTTTTTTTTTCTTTCTTTATATTTTTATTCTTAAAGCTGAGTGTATCGAATTGATTCTAAACGTCACAAAATTGTGAATAGGAATCAAACGCGTGCATGATTTTAATACGATTGCAGCGACAAACGTGAAACCCACTGATTTCCATAGTAACTCGGTAACATTGAACAAACTATCGTGATTACGATACTTTGTAATTTTTGTGGGAAGAGGATAGAAAATGTTAACATCATTCTTATTTTGTTCGGGATGTGATTAGGTTTATAGAAAAAAAAATTAAACGAGTGTGTTAGCTTAAAACGAAAGAGAGAAAACGTCAACGGTAACAAAAAAAATCGCCATTTAATGAATATATAATTCCATTTCATTTTATCGTGTAATATACATATGTACATTCTAATGGAACACAGATTATAAGAATAAAGGACGTTCACATGTAGTTTACATGACACGATAAAATATGACATTTCATTCTATCGCGTTTCGTAAATTTCTTTTTTTTTTTTTTTTCTTTTTTTTTCTTCTTTTTCCTTCAGACACAATAATCTTATTACGTATACATACATGCAATTCATGTTTTACAGAATTTTTCTATAATATCGTATTTTGGAAAATTTAACTTTCGTCATATAATATTCATCGACTTTTCCTAATTATTTTCTTTTCTCAAAATATTTAATCAATATATTAGCATCGATAAACACACAAAGATAAAATGTTAATTAATGCGTTTCATAAATTTCTCTCTGTGTTTTATTATTTTTGATTTTAGAAACGAGATTACCTTAATAATAATAATAATATAAGAAATATTCTTTTGGAAAAATATCTCATCGACGCAATCAATGTGAAAAGAAAAAAAAAGATAAATCTCTACATTTATCGAACGTACTATTTAAACTAACGTAAGTGACTAGTATTATGTTAAAATAGGGGATTTACTCTATTATTATTTATCTTTTTTCTTTTTTTCTTTTTCTTTATTATACCTGGGAAGAATGCGTTACGCGCAGATAATAGGCTCGAAACGATAAGATGGTCCCTAAATTTTCTTACTACACCATCGTTACGACACAAAACGCCCATACGTTTAAACAAATAAAAAAAAAAAAAAAAAGAAAAAATTCTTTTCATTTACAACACACCACTACGAATGCAGATAAATGCTTCAACAATTATTATTTTATTTTTTCTCGGTTTCGTTTTAAATCGATTAACTATTAAAACGAATATGTATATATATTTGGACTAATGGACATATTCAAACGAATAGTACCTTTTAAATGCCATCAAACGACAATCTTTTCTAAACGTTAATTATACCATAATATACGAGTTTGTAATACGGCTTCTCTTCGTTATCGTTCGAGACGAAATTTCAATAAGCGTCATGCATTTGTGCTAATGTGCATTAGCATTGATAAAATATCGAGAAGTTCCGAAATGTTTCAATTTTGATTCGCTTTTGGGCCAGAGGGTGGGTTGGGATAATGCTCGTCATGAGATATGACTCTATAATATAAATTAATTAGCGAACAATGTAACGAAGTACGCGAATGCATCTATCCTAAATCAACAAGAATGACTTACACCTATTAATACGTACACACAAATGTACATATACACGATATTTATACATCCATTTTCTTTGAGCTTATTATGTATATATATATTCGTAATACTTACATAAGAATATAATTTTCTTTTTCGACGTAATATAACTATGTTTAAACGCGATATGTGTATGTGTATGTGTTTATGTGTGTATGTGTGTGTGCGTGTGTATGTGTGAAGCAATATGATACAATATAGAAAAATTAGCATTTGGTCCAGAAAATGAATAAAAAATATATCGTGAATTCTCGAATTACTTACAAGCTATACAATGAATACACGTCGACGAAAGAACATTTCGTTAAATCCGAAATGATCTTCTATATTATACTTTTTTTTTAATAACATTTTCATTATTGATTCATTAACACGTACGTATATATTTATGGTACGTTTCATTTTACGACACCGGTGTACACAAAAATATTCATCTTTTTTTTTTTTCTCTCTAAACAATCAAACATCAACAAACGTCTTCGTATCGTTATATTGGTCTAGTCGCTGTTACACAAGCAACATAATATTTTTTTTTATCTGAAAATAGACTATATATAGTCATTGAATCGTTTTATATGTTTTATTTTTTTACTTTTTCTTTTGTTTTCTTTTTTTTTTTTCATCCCGATCGACGACACATAGAATTTGTAAAATCTCGAACGAGTTTAACATTGAAATCTAAAATTCTAAAGATATGTTCAGAAAAAACATTTTCTTATAGTTTATTTAACTAATTGGCAACAACGTCGATGTTCATTCTAATTTTTCAATATCTTTATATATATTTTTTTTTTTTAGATAAAAAATAAATTCTGACATTTGAACGATAAAACACGAGGACGTTAAAACAACGTGACATCAGATAGGCGAGAATTACTATGACGTTTATCTAGAAATGTAATAAATCGTTCTCATCACTTCTTCTCGTCAATCTTAACTTCTTTAATCTTAGATCGTCGTGATTCCTTTATGGTTTTGCCGGTTTCTTGATAATATGGATAAGCACCGTGCAGCGTAGCACACTGCACGGTATACTCGTCTCAAACTTTGGTCTCTGGTCCATCGGTGGTATGCTTGAAAGAGTTGCGAATCTTACTCAGATGTAGTGCTGCGATATGTCCATAACTTTTATTGTACCACTCGGGTGTCCGTCCTCTGTGATATGAAGGAACAATAAATTAGTATTATGAAAGGAGAAGAGAAGAAAGGAGAAGAGAGAGAAAGAAAGAATGATAATGCTTAATATAGTATATATTCATTATAATAAGTTCACGTCATACTTACTTTGTATCGACCCTAGACAAATGCATGATACGTGATTTTCCACTACCGCATGGTTCAATGAGATAACGCGAGGCTAAAACGATTCCGCGAGTTCCACCAAGCATAACTGGCGCATCTGGATGTTCGACTGACGTTTCAACGATAACACCAGCACCCTTCGGAAGATCGTTCCGCCAGGATCTATAATTAAGATTTACGTTACTCAATATATATTTCATATTTTATTTGATTGGATATTATATTCTTACTGTTAGTTATAATAAGTTGCATACCTTAATACACAGTAATCCCGTGCAGGAAGAGGACTCATATTCCCAATTGCATATTGGAAAACTTCGACGTTATTATCCAACTCGGTGACCAATCTATATTTTAGAAGTTGCTGATCCCAAATGTGTCTTTCTCTGAGCACACGATGTAGAAGTTCATTGGGTGGTGCCTCGACTTCGGTAGAAACTCGCCAAAGTCGCAAAGGATGTCCATCCCCAACTTTCTTGTATGCCATATCGACGCTACTATCGGCAGGATTGTTAACGCTGACCCATCCGCGACTTCTGCATAACAGAAAAAAAGGTGCGTCAAATTAAATAATTGAAATTCAATGACGTTTGTAATAATATTTTGAAATGATGATTGGTTAAAGTGAAACTATTATAAGGTTGTCATCACTCACTTCTCGCATGCTTCTTTCAACAATGCAGTCGTGCAGGCTTTCAGATATCCCCTCCAGTCTTGATTGAGCTCCGAACCGAGTTCATCGAGGGCGACTGGAACGCTCTCTTCCATGTAATTGAAGTGACACTGTGTCAGCATATCCGATGAGACCTGAGAGTTAAACGAAGGAGAAAGAATATAGTATATACAGCATAAATATCTTATATACGTATATGAAGTATTATTATACATAGGCGTTCACGATTCGTGAGAACGTGTTTGCATCTCGGATTCGACCACGATCGGGATCGATGGTTCGAACGACGAATGACACGCTCCGGCAACGAGCGTAACGTTTCCCTTCTGCCTGGTGGTGAGCGTCTTACCATGAATAATTCACGATGCATGTTGACCAGATACAGAAGACAGTCGTGCGCTGCTTTGTTTTCCGACAATTCCCGCGGATCGGGACTGCCCACGGTCTTTCTCCTACGAGGGGATACGCTGCTCGGCCTGTTGGTCACGTTTGTGTTGCTGTGGTTGAAGTGGAACAGGCTCGGTGCCAGGCACACGGCCAGATTTGAGGCTGTCATTTGGTTGTAGACCGAGTTGCTGGCAACATGATTCAAGAAGTCGAGCAAGGCTTCCAAAGCTTCTCGGTGTTCGTCCGGCAAAAGGAGGAGGACACACTGAACAGCGTCCGGTCGTAGGTCCAAAGGAACATCTGCGATCGAAATCGAACGATTATTTTACAAATTAAACGATTCGTTTAACGTAATCAAAGAAAAGACAAAAAATGCAATCTTACGTTGAAAGATAGCGATGAACGTTTCAGAGAGTTTGTTCGTCAACAAAGCTTCGGGTAATTCTCTGAAGTATTGCTTCACTAGATCTGCTACATCGAAGGCTTGCTGGCCGTCAAAATTGATGCTATCGCCTTGGGTTTCCGTCATAACTTTCAACTTTTGTATTCTAGACCTGACACCGCTCTTTCTGAATAGCCCAACTTGATCGAGAGCATTAGTTCTGATCCATCTTAGAGCATTTTGTATGCTTTTTGGTAAAGCCTGACCAGTTCTCTGGAGAGACAGAAGCAGAGGTACACCAAATACAGTTTTATCCTTGTAATCTGGGGTCTTAATTTTCCTGATAAACTTTGGCAATTCCCAATTCCATCCTGTACGATGAGTAGGACAGTAACGTTCCATGCAAGCTGTCAATTTGAGTAATGCTAATTTTCGAAGGACCAATAATTGTCCACAGGACATAGAAGCCATAGCTCGAGGACAAAGAGGATCTAGAGGTTCCGGATATAGGGAGCCTCTTTGAAAGCTATGCCACCTTACGACCGTGACCTTGTGCCTCGGGGAATCTTCCTCCTGATCAGAGTCTCTGCTCGCTACGGTGGAACTGCTTTCCTGACTAGCGCCCAACTCAGAGCTTCTCGAGCGCGATTTGTCCCTGTAAACGGTTACATCCTTCGACAAAGGTTTTTCATCCCTGTGAGAATCGTCACGACGCCTGAAACTCTTCTGCATCTTATCCTCTCGTTTCAACGCCGAGACCTTGTCTTCCTTGAACCTTTCCTGACCCTGGCACAACTTATCGCGGAACCTTTGTGACTCCTTACCAAGATTGAGGCTTCCACCACGCGTGTTGATAGGCGTACTCTTCGGTGAACATTCCTTTGGGGTCTGAGGATGAGCAGCGACGTATTCCAATACTTTCGCATGATTGCTATTGGCGTCTCTAAAGTATCTTTGCCTCCAGCTGGTCGGCTGACACTCGGAGTCGCTCAATGCTCCTTGATCATCCCTACCACGATGGAGCAATCTACGTGCTCGATTCATCTTTGTACGAGTTGGCGTAGGCGTCGGACCACCTCCTTGCGAACCATCCGAGCAGTAACTCGAAGAATCATCACCGAACGGACTGTTAGTTGCATTAGTCAAAAGGGAAGGTGGTAAGTGATAAGGTGAAGGTGGCAAGGTCACCGGCGAGCCGGGAACGTGAAGAGGCGAGCCCGATATGTTATGATCGTTAAAATTGATCGGTGCCGGTCCAGTTGGTGAAACGTCAACGCAATTCAACTCTTTCATCTTCTGCTGCATCGACATCACGTCGAGTACTTGCGGACCGCTTATCACGACACCGTCACGATTCTGACGCTTGCGTCGACGCGACTTGAGCGACTCGACCCTCCTCAGTATGGCCTTCGCTCCATCTCGAAGCCTCTCGGAGCCGGTCCTGCGAAATCTCGGACTGATCTCCTCCGGCAGCGTACCCGGTGGCAGGCTACCGTATTTCAAGTTCTCCAACATCGTATCTTCAGCCTCCTCTGCCTCTAACCGATCCTGTAGAGAATCCTCCTCAGGTTGCACCGTCTGTCCGGCTATCGCTTGCAACCTCTCGACGTTTGCTTGAGTGACGTCACCTACACGAGACCACCGTCTCGTCTTCTTCTCGAAAGTCCAATTCTCGCTCAAGGCGCACTGCGTATCCTCGTCGGAATCGTCGCCACCACCCTGTAATTATAAAAACATAAGATTCTCATTAATACAGGTATGGTAATCGAGTAACATTTTATTTTTATTTCTTAATCGAATAAATCCTTTTTCGTTTCAACTATTTAATACATTTCTTTACTCTCTTTTTCTTTCGAGTCATATGTTTGAAATATAACAAAGAGCTTCCATAGAAAACATGTTCATGATCGTTTTGAATTCATTTATTAAATATCATCGACCCTCGCTACGAACGTCCTTCGATCGGTACGAGTGAACGTTCAATCTCCTCCTCCTTCTCCTTCTCCTCATTCTCCTCATCTGTCTCCTCACCTTTATGTACACATCCATTTAAGGACTTTTATTAATGAGCCGTTAATAAACGACTGCTCGGTTTTATATTTATGACATCACGGTAGTTTCTTTCGGTCGCATTCCAGATTTTCTTCGGACCCGGCCTCCGGTAATTATCTGGCCGCGGGGCGCTTCCGAGCAGCGAGTTCTCGCTTAGGCTCAATTCGTCTTCCTGATTACCCGATTTATCGTTCCTCCTGGTTCTTGCACCATCGAAGGAAACTAACGACATAACGAGCCGTCATTGACCTCTTAAAAGATATCTTCCAGAGACAGAGAAATATGACCTTCTCTAGAAACTACTATGCCTAAATATTTGTTACTTCTACTACTACTATTACTACTACTATTAAACTTATGTTAGAATTAACTATGACTACTATAATAAAGAGAAGACGTATACGACGGTCGATCGGTTTCCTAACTGCAATACCAACGCACTTCTCTCGTAACTAAACACGACGCCTTTGTCGAGTACAATTCAAGTGGAATACAATACTTCTCCTTTGCGTACGTTGCATAAGAAAATTCACGACCTTACGTGATGTTAGATCTAATACCGTACTAACGTCATCCAACCATTCTCTGTCTTTGAATTCTATCACCAAGTAATGTACAAAATTTCATCTATAAAATAATAATACATATTATAATTGTATGAATAGTTCTATATATTATAAATAAATGAATAAACAAAACCATATGGTGTCTGTAGTTTATTTAAAATTATATTGCAAATTTTTCATTTCATAATTATTTATCGATTATGTATCCACGTATTGCGTAAATTATGTTAGAATAATATATGTCTCGGTGGTTTTAAAAATGAACGGTTATTTCTTTTTTATTGGTTTCGCGTCAGCTGTACGAATCCAGAAAGAGAGAGAGAAAAAAAGAGAGATAGAGAGAGCCCCATTCGATTACGCGTCAGAGGTAATCGAAGTCCTCGAATGTGGGCCACGCTGGGTAAAAATAATCGTTGTTGCAGAAACGGGATATCTGCTTGGGCAAGCGTTTGCCACCCTCGCTTCTTGTTCATTCGTACGTTCATTTGTTCGTACGTAGTACGTTTGTTCGTTTTCACGTTCGTTTGCTCGTTCACTAGTTGAAAATAACTTTTTGAAACTTTCAATGCGTTTCTCATACGTGGCTTGTCGTCGACGTCTTTTCGATGGCTCTTCATGAGTATCCTATTCTGTCAAATCTTTCTTTCTCTCTCTCGCGGAACTGTCGAAACTTTAAACGTGTTACGAAAATAAAGTCTTCTGATGTTTCATGATATATATATCTATCTAAAATTATCCCATTTTTCGTAGATGTTGTATTCATATAAATACGTCAATTAATTTTGGTTTTTTTTAAATATAATATACAATATTAGATTTACGATTGAAATTATCAAAGGTAACCAATAAACTATGACAAACGTAATTATCGTTTGGGTGTGACTGACATTTCCTATCTAGTACGTCACTAATGATGAAAATAATTAAACTAAATAATAATCAGGAAACGAATAACACGTATACCATTATAAAAATGATATCTTTAGTTATCATCGCGTTGACACATATTCAAAAAATGTTTTTTTCAAAAACATTCATATTTATTTCGTTAAATATTAATCAATCATATTTTATCTTGTCAAAATATTTCATTAATGTATTCAGTTAAATGACTATTTTATAGACAATTCATTAATAACCAAAAAACATCTATCCATTTAAAGTTCATCGTATCTAATGATGGATATTTTTTCCAAAAATTTCCCAAAACAAATACTGTCACCATTGATAAATTCGTATGAAACATATATATATATCTCGTAGTAGTTACACGAATGCGTTTCACAAGTATTCTATTCGTATTTCCGTTCGAGTGCATTTTAACGGGCGACGATTCTTACACGCGAGTTATTTCCGCGACGGTCGAACCGTTCAACGAGCCGTATCGCCCTCATGTTGATACATAAGATACATATATACGAGCTAAGTAGATAAATGTATACGCATACATACCGACATACGTTACAACGTCACTTCCGTTAAGGTACGAACCCGATTATTTCAAACGTTATGGTGCCATATGCAACGATTACAGTCTCTCTCTCTCTCTCTCTCTCTTTTTCTTTCTTAACAACGTAAATTGAGGAAACAAAAAAATCTTTTCTGATATATATTCTCTCTTAATTCTCGATTATTTTTACATATTACATATATATATATATATTTTTTTTCAATCAATATCCTCTATAAAAAACTATTTTCAACGTGTGTTATAATCTTTATTTTGTATTACGTCCTGACTTGTTATAATTGTATTTTGTATTAATGGCTTTAATCCCGTGAAATAAAATAAAATTATTATCATATATATATCGTTATCGAAAAAAAAAGTATTGTAATATTTATTATTATTTTTACCGAAGGTAATTGAAATTCGCGACGATATTTCTCTTTTTTTCTTGTTTGTACCCAATTCCTACTCGTTAGAGTCTGTTGCATATCGCGTGTCACCCCACTATGGTATTTTAACGACGAAGTTGAAAGAGAACAAAAAAATAAAAGAAAAATAAAAATAATAGAAAGAGAGAGAGAGAAAGAGAGAAAGCCAAATTTAGAAACGTTAACTCGTACGATGACCCAAATTAACTTAGCGGTTTATTAAAAGGGTCGAACCGTTGGATTAGTTGCTGGTACCCACAACCCCCACTGACTGAGTTTCAATTTTACGCTTTTCATTTCATTCTCTCTCACGTAAGCCGAAATTTCGCTCCTGTGGTACTGAAAATGGTGAGTGTGGGAAGGTGGGGGAGAAAGAGGGAGTGATGAAGAGAAGGAGGAGGAGGACCAACGGATCGTTCCGCTTTGCTGTCTTGCAAGGAGGATATTTTTGTTCCGGGAAAAATCTTTTTCTTCTTCTTCTTCTTCTTCTCACGTGAAAGCTTTCGTCCCTTTCATCTCGTAAAGAGAGAGTGAGAGAGAAAGAACGAGGTCTGTCCGTCGCGAATTAATAATGGCTCCTCTCGAAGTTCACAAAAGCAAGTCGTTGAGTCTTGAAGCGTGAATGCGATAATGTTTCGTGATAAAGGATCATTTTTCGTTTGCCGAAAGCAAAACATGGACACGTATATCTTTAACATAATATTATACTTACTTCGAGAGAGGATGGTTTCAAGATATAAAAGAACGATGAAAGATATATCAAAGTTTCGGAGTATTTTTTTTTTTATTACAATTTCATTCTTGAAATCTTAATATTATTTGACAATGATATATATATATATATCGTAATAGAAAGAAAAGAAAAGAAAGAAATACTACGAATAATATATGAAATAAGAATTTCAATTCAAACGCAAACCTAATAGAGGTGTGTGTGCATTAAGTTATTTAAAAAAAAAAGAGAGAAGAAAAATAATTATAGGAAACGTTTCTATATAAGATATTATCATTCCTTTTGATCTTAAAATTCTAAAAGAATCCGAGATGTGTCGAGATGTATAAATGGGTGGGGTATACAGGTAGAGTTAGATATATTTATGAGAAAGAAAAGAAAAAAAGAAAAACATCGTATCTAACGAATTCTTCGAAGAAAAAAAGAAAACGAATTTTACGATAGATCTTTATAATCGATCGATCGATCGATCGATCGTTCTACCGATCGATTCTCGAGCTTGAAATTCTTGTATTCGAAAGTCGAAGTATATTTCTTCTTTGCGTTGGACTAACTCGCTTGGTCATCGAGCAAAGAAGCGTACGAGAGATCGGCATTCCGTGCATTCTCGTTGCAACTAAAGTACGAGAAGCCTTCTGCTGTTCGAGACCACGGATTTCTTCATTCGTTATCGTGGATTCCGTAACGTGAAACGTTCCAAGAGAATCGTACGACGATTTACTCCTAACGATATTTTCAATTCTTTTCTTTATTTATTTATTTATTTATTTTCAATTTTATTTTTCTTTTATTTACTTCGTTCTTATTTCATATCCCGAACGCTGTTATTCGCGTACATCGAATAATAACAGAAAAGATTTATTTCGTTAAATGTATTTGGCCTGGACCAGTTTTTTTCTTTCATCAGAATCAAGAACGAGGATCGATAATCGAGAACGAGGATCGATCTAACGAAGAAAGATCCTCGATCGGAGAAGCCGACAAGTCGTCTGGTAGAATCGCGACGACGAGCAGACTCGAATCGTTGCTGGGCCAGGTTTCACGAGACGACGCCAAGCTGTCTGCTGTGTTGCTACTCCGTCGGCCTTCTCTTTTCTCTCTCACATTCTCTCTTTTTCTTTCTTTCTTAGTTCCCTCTCCAGTCATTCCATCTCTTTCTTCGACGGTCGAGTTCTCTCGTTGAGAGAAATCATCGAGCCTTATATATCGCGACACACACATATGCACATATATGACGTGCGTACACGCCTTCTCTCGCCATGCATGGAAAATTCAGTTTTCTAACGGGGTCTTACGACTTTACCCAACATTATTTCTTCCACGTATACACACATAAACACACACACACGCGTGTGCGCTTTCATGAGTTTCTTCGAGAGCTCTTTTAATTTACATATACACGCATATTCGAGTTAGTGTAAGAAGTAGAATTCTCCTTAACGTATGAACTCGACCAAAAAAAGGAATCTAATTAAACGTTCCAAGCAATTCACCTTAATTATTTGATTCGCGTGAAATTCGACGCTCAACTCGGAGAATGCACACCCTATTTCTAATCTTTTTTTTCTATTTTTTGTCTGTGGTGTGCTATTTAATGTTTCTTAACGTGAAAAAGATTAAAAAAAGTATCTCGTTTCAACTTTAATAATAAGTTTTATCTATCCAACATGGACGGACAGACGGTAGTAGGCTAGAGAGTTGAGAAAAAAAAAGAGAAGAAAATAAGAAAAAGAGATCTACGATGAAAAAGAAAAAGAGATCAAAGATCCCACGTGAGTTGGTCAGGAACGTGTTAATTAACGTACAAGCGTCTATCTCTCGAATAAATAATCCCTCTGGGCGCTCAAATTCTAAGTAAATGAATTCGTGATGTACTTAAAAAGATGATCGGGGAGAGGGGTAAAACTTTGCTCGCGTTTTAAACGTTATTTTCTAACACGCGTTGGCGGCGTTCTTTGGCCTTTACTCGAAGTGTAGTAGAGACGAGAGAACTAAACCGGAGGAGGAGAAGGAGGAGGAGGGGTTCGAGGAACGGATTTTGCCGTGTATTAAACGGTGAACGATCAAACGGTTCTCTCTTAAGGCCGGCTTGATTTAAGTAAAACGGCGTATCGCGGTCTTCATCTCGGTGTGACTTACGCTAATTGGCTTCTGAGCGATCCGATGGAAATTTATGGTAATACGGCAGCTCGCCCGCGAGCTACTAACGATACCACTCCTCTTGCAATTGCAACGAGTCCTCCTGGTATCGTCCAGCGTGATAACTGCCAACAGTGCAGTAGTACCACCAACAGAAAGAAGACTGGACAAATAAACCATAGCGAGCATCTATGACGAGCTCGTTCCCTTTAGATTACCGTTTGCGTTTTATTATAGTTATGTATGCACGTACGTACGTACGTGTCTAACTCGACGTAAAATGACCATCCTTAATCCTCTCTTCCCGACTTTATAATATATAATATAATATTTATTATATTTCGAAATAATTCATCAACACGTTGGAAAATACTTGAACGAATATTCACGTTGATTTCTACGTCTTATTTTTATCATCAATTTAGTTTTCACCTTTTTTCATCGATCGGTCTTACTTAGAGGAATTAAATCGTTACAAAAACATCGATCAATTTTAATTTTTAATTAAACACGTATATAATTAAATACCTAATAATACGTTATAAAATTAACTATTTTTTTCCCCACGAATTTTTTTGTTTTCTTTCTGTTAATTTTTATTTTTTTTTTGTATATTAACTCAAACAAGATTTTATTTATTACTCACGAAAATAACGTTGACTTTAACGGCTCGAATCGAGATACCACGAAATAGGTTGCGTCATAAGTGTATGCGTGGATAAGTGCATACGTGAGTGCATTCATGCGGTGCTCTATCGAAAACTAGATCCGACATCTTGAAACGTCGTTGATCGTTGTAACGGTCTAACACGTAGAAATGAATAAGTATTTAGCTGTTAGACGAGAAAACATTAATTTCACTCTAATATACGAGAATAAAATAGAACGACCAAAAAATAAAATTAATTTGGCAAAAAGTTCAATGAAAAGTTGCATATAATTCGGAATAGTTTCGAATAATAAATAATATGAAAAGAAATGATTACTTTCGTACATTTGAATATCGTAGAACGAATAATACAAATACGTAATGGATTCTTGTAATATACAGGAGAATAGTAGTTCAATAAAAATGAACAGAACGATCTCGAGAGAATCGTTCAAGCGAAACGAATGAGCTCGATGTGCGTGTGTATGTGTATACGTGCATATGTGTTTACGTAGGTACATGTATGTGTGTGTGGAGTAGATACTGGTTGAAAGACCAACAGAGAGAGGATCGAACTTCCTCGATTTCGAGTTCTTCGTTCCGTCGTTTTAAAAAAAAAGAAAGTACTATACACATTTACCGTAAAAAAGAATAAGGAAGTAAGTGATTATGTATTTTGGGTGATTGCGAGTAGAAAATAACCGGAAGAAGGTTCGGTAAAGTCGAAACTTCCTTTCACCTTCCGTCAATTTCAAAAGAATCACCGAATTGCCAAAGACGATAAACACAGAGAGAAGAATGAAAGGAGACCAGTAATAAAGAAAAAGACAGAGAAAGAAAAAGAGTAAGAGAGAGAGGACGTTCTGCTTCTCTTTTGCCGGTGGTGCGTGTTCGCAGGTTGACAGGCGCAACGACAACCGGCATTCCTTCGTCGATCGAACAAACCGGTCCCCATAAATTCGCGCGAACGAACGCAAGTGCCCCGTTTCAATCGTTTCTACCCGCGTGGTTGGTTACCGGTATCAGCTACCACCATACCTCCCTATTCCTTCTCTCCTAGAACCTTTGCCACCGATCTTGCTCATTCTTTTCTACCCCGAAAACATTTACGATTGTTGTTCTACCATCTATAACGTAATACTTGAATCGATCGAATGTGATCACCAACAAAGATAAACGATCGTTGTTTCATTCACTCTGTTAAATAACTTTATATGTAAAATATACACATTTTATTGTAAAATAAATATAAAAAGAAATAGTCATGTTTATTTTACAGGTTGTAACGAAAATGAAAAGTGACGAATATTAAGAAATAGACACCTTTATAATATAGAGAAGACAAATAAATTATCTATCAATATCGGTACGAAAATGTTGAATGATAAAACATTCGTGTATGATTTTATTATACTCATGGTTCGAATATAGGACAAAATATAACAAATGTCTAAAGATTTGATGGCAAATAAAATAAACAATAATTGCAGTACCACTTGTTAAGTCTTAAAACTGAGAAACTATGTATTTCCAACACTATGTTGATATACTTGTTTTTCTTCTTTACGTATAAAAAGAAAAAAAAGGTAAAAAACCATATGAGAAATTTTGCTGCATAACTTTCGTCGAACTACGCATTAGTCAAATAAAATAAAATAAAATAAGATAAAATAAAATAAGATAAAATAAAATAAGATAAAAAATACTAAGCTTTCGACGCATTAACTGAATAAAATAACGATAAATCACTCTATCACTGGATAATATTATATTTAATAAAAATGAGAGAAAAACCGGTGAGAGATTTCAATGCCGGAGGTCGAAGTGGAACGGTCGGGTTATGACGAAGAAAAGACTCGGAAAGAGAAAAAGAGAGAGAAAAAGAGAGAGAAAAGGGAAATAAAAAAGAATCAAAAGAGACCCTCTCTCTCTCTCTCTTTCACACACTTCGTGGCTACTTTCACACACGCACATACGCACTTGAGAGCTCAGTCACCGCGAGCAAGCAAGCATGTATGGAAAAGGCGTTCTACTCTCTTTGCCTGGCAAGATGCGCGTTCCCGCAGGTGCAACGCACGACCGCCGCGCAGTCTGCCACCGTCTCTCCCCTGTTTCTCTCGTTCCTTCGTTTCTCTCGTTCCTTCATTTCTTCATTCCTTCATTCCTTCCTTCGTTCGTTCGTTCGTTCGTTCATTCGTTCCGTTCTTTCCTTCCTTCGCATGTACGAACCAGTTTCTAGCTTTTATGCATCGACGGGCGGCAGTTCCGCTGTCCTGCTACGTGTAATTACGCGTGCCACCTACCCTCTCTCCTCCCATATGTACACACACATATGCACACATACGCACATACAATGCTATGAATATATATATAGATTTATGGATATGTACAGCTAGATATACGTATTATAATGTGTGTGTGTGTGTGTGTAGGTAAACTATGTTCTATGGGAGTGTTAGAACGTTTCCTGAAATAATGGAAGGAAGGAAGATGTCCTAGGAAATGAGGGTAAACAGTGAAAAAGAGAAATGAAGGAACGTAAGGAGGATTTCATAACGAACTGTTAAGGCTACTCGTCCTAACTAGTAATTAACCGTTCACCAATTAACGAACTGTCTGTAAAATTCTTCGATTCGTACCTCTCTCTCTCTTTCATTTTATATATGTTATATAGGTAAATACTACTATACAAAACAGTAAGTGTTCGATGATTTATGAACGATCGTTTACCTGCGTGTACATAACAATACTCGTTTCTAATGCAACTGCTGGTCAATAATTATGCTTAATTGTGGTCCTTGGTTATATTTATGAATAGAAAGAGAGAGAGAAACTCGATATAGTATATATATATATATAGTATATTTATAAATTTTCATCGAGAAATTAAGTGAAATTTTAGAAAAAAAAATATTATAATTGGAATATCTTGATATAGTCAGGGTATGTATAGAGAAAGGGTTCATGATTAGGGTACTATCCATGCAAAAATTCGATTAATGGTACGATGAAGCATTTCTCTCTTTCTCTTTTTCTTTCTTTTTCTTTCATTTTCTTAAAAAGGTCCAAGGTGAAAGCACTCAAATTTAATGGAGACATCCTCCTCCTACCCATCGCGAAATAATATTTTCCCTACGCCGATAAAAGCTTCCCGTGAGGCCATAACGTGGTACACGAGCTATACGCAATTATTGTTGCGGTATTGGTAAGCACCATGATGATGACTACTACGAGGACGAACGAGAGGCGATTCAATTTTGTCCCGGTACAAAACACGAAAGTTCTTCTTGTCACGTTAACGAGCTTTCTCTGTTGAAAACAAATTAATTTACTGCTGCTGCTGCTGTTGCTTCTGCTACAACGAATTTACGTATTTTATTTACTCGATAAATGCACGAGTCTCTCTCTTTCTCTTTTTTTTTTTTTTAATTTTATTTTATCAATTCATTTATTTATTTACGATATTTGAAAAATATTCTAGACATTTACAATTTTATTAAAATAATCAACAGACAGATACAAAATAAACGATCAATTTAATTATTTTTACCGATGTGACTATTTCGTTAAAAAAAGAAAAAAAAATATAAATAAAAAAGTCATATACGCGTTTATTAAAGTATGTCGGAATTGAAACGAAAGGACTGACGGATTAATTACGTATTCCCCGTGAAAGATAATTAATTATTCAAACAGGATTTAGCACCGTTTACTTCAATAAACGAATCGGTAATTTATCAATATATTACTATTTTACCATCGAATTCGAAAGTATAAATGTTACTTTTTTTTGGTTTCTTTAATTTTTTTTTTGCGACTATCATATACGTAATATATTTAAAGAAGAAATTTGGTAAATGATCGAGAGATAATTCAAAGGTGATTATTACGAAAGAAGAAAGGATCGTTTCGGTGACAGCGAAAGTCGTCATGTGATAGGAAGATCGCTATCATAACTAATACATTTAAGTATATATGTCTAGCTATATAAATTAATACAAATAGACAAATATACATACAAAATACATATATACATTGATTCATTTTCGTCCGACAAACTCGTAGACTCGAAAAGTATACTTTTGGTTTTTGTTCTCGACCTTGTGCCGCCAAGTGGAAAGCGTAAAGCGACGTGCTCGTCGATGAGTGAAAGCTACGACTACGACAACGACGACGACGAAGACTGTAGTTCGTTGAAATCGTTATGATTTCCTATCGAAATCGATGACAATTGCGAAAACGTTCATTCGTAACCTTCGTTAACTTTCGTAAAACGTTTTGCAAAATAGTTTTGGATGATACCTAAGTTGTTTGTGAAATCTTGAATAAAATTTATTTAAAATCAATTAGCTTTATATGTGTGTGACAGAATTTGTAACTCCCTCTTAAGTGCATTTATCGTTTAATTGACGACATACTCAATTCCTGTCAAATTGATACTTTTCTAAGCAAATAAATCAAACGTATACTTAACATATTATTCGTAGAATAATAAAATTGACCGTTCAATAAAATACCATTACAAAGTACCGCGTGTCATATTTTTTGTACGTATTCATCAATCTTAATAACGTTTATCGTAATTGGTACGCATACACACACACACACATGGTAAAGTAATAAACATATTTATTTTAAAAACGGCTCGCCGCTGGAACGCGTTAACCTAATCATTAGATCTCGATTTATCAACGATTCGATACATTAGAGTCACATTTTAGAAAAAGGGGGAAAATGATTAATACTATTAGTATTGCTGCTGCTACTCTCTAATAATAATAATAATAATAATAATAAAGGAAAATAAAATAATAATAATAAGAATAATTAAAAGGAGATAACTGATAGAAGAAGAAGGATAGAGAAAGAGAAGCCACGCCGATTTTCCACCGACGTAAATCCGATTATACGCGAGCGAGCTAGCAAGCTAGCTAGCGTATCGCATAAAACCCTTTAGCATACCGATCGAGTATGGCCGCTTCGTAACGGCTGCTAGTAGTATACGTTCAGCAATAAATTTATGTCGCCAAATAAGTAATTTGTTCCATAAGCGAATGCTTTCTCTCGCTTCTAGGAACTTTTAGAGAAATATTCTCGGCATTTCTTACGATCATTGCTTAAGAGACAGAATGCGAAGATACATTTTCTTATATATTAAACGTCTTTTCTACGTTAGATAGTTGTTGGTAACGTATACGTCGCGTACAAATGCACATTCGCTTCCGGTGAGAGCTTGCAGCTGCGTTCGTTCTCTCTCTTTCTCTATCTCTTTCTATCTCTTTCTATCTCTTTCTATCTCTTTCTCTTGGAGTACAGGAGCTCGTGCGTTTAAAGGCATCACGCATTCGATTCGTTTATGGGAATGAAAGTACGAGGATCTATCGAACATAAGTATACTTCGCGTCCACTTGCTTTTTTACGTGTTTCTCATCGACGAGAGGAGACGTCGATTCGTTGTACTCGAAGAGGAAGAGAGAGAGAGAGAGAAGAGATCGTAAAACGGATGTCGGGATTACGCACGGTACCTGATTCCAACGACGGTAAGTGCCATTATTCTGCAACGTCACGGGAAAGATCGAGATCGATAGGATCGATAGACACGCCAAGTGAAAGAAAGAAAGAAAGAAATGGAAAGAAACTCTCATTGAGATGAGAAGAGAAGAGAGGGGGAAGGGAGGGTGGAAAAAAATAATGGTAAGTAATAATAATAATAATAATAATAATAATAATTTCAATCGATTCTCTCCACCTTTTGTCTGATTGGAAGAGAAATTTAAGATCTCGTAGATCTCGACCTTTTCAATGATAATTGAATCGAATAAACGGCAGGAACGATAGAGAGATTAAATATCAGAGAGATTTATTCGATAGTTAGATCGATTAATCGATCGATAGATTTATACGTTAATAATATTTAGAAGGTGGGGAGAATTTAATGTTAGTATTACACAGATGCTCGAATCGATTAAAACGAAACGGTTACATACCGGTCACGCGAACTCGCGTCGATTACTATTCCAGCAAGTATCTTCGTTGGTCTAACCATAGAAAAGAGTAGGTATAAGAATAGCGCAACTGAGGTGTGTTTCACCTTACGCATGACAATGACCATATTTGCAAACGTGTCATAGAAAGGAACGTCCTCTTCTTACGCATGCCAATAATAATAATCCCCCTTTGCAAAGTTTTCTTATTATTTTTTTTCTTTTTTTCTTCGTTTAATAAAGAAAGAGAAAGAGAGAACGCGATGATAATATTCACATTGGTGGATCTTTCCTAAGGACGATAAAGATGCCGATAACGAAGACGAAAGGTTTTTTGCAGATTACAATGACAAGGAAACTCGAGGACGGAATACCGAGTGCAGTATTACATTTACGTTAGCTTTCTCGGAACTTCTCTTTAGTGGCATTAACTTACTCAGCATTTTCAAATGGTTTATTATGATGAAGAGAAAATAATACAAAAAAATAAGTCTGAGTTTTATTATTACACTCTTAAGTTTTACTTGATATCAATGGAAGAACAAAAAGGACACACGGTGGATAAAATAAAAGGTTACCTCTCTAAAAAAAAGTATTTCTCAACTTTATTTTAAATCACATGTCTCCTTATCTGTACAGATCACAGATCTCAAGGATCTATTTAAATATATTAATATGAGACAAGTTTTGACAAAGTTTAATGTTAATATTTTCAATTAAAAAAAGTCTCATAAATAATTTTATATTTTCTTTGAATAAATATTCAAATTATATCTCAATGTCACACACACACACACACACACACATGCGCACGCGTACACATACACACGTGGGGATATACTACTGGTTTAAAAATAAGCTAAAAGTAAAAAAAGAAATAATCTACTTACGCTTTTGCTGTGGCTCGTGCTATGATGCGAGTGATGCGTGTCCAATTTCATATTAGCGCACCGATTGAGCGCATGTAAACGCCGAAAGAGACTTTGCAAGGAATCTGCTTCGAGAAAGGGATGATCCTTTGCCACTCCCGCCACGTCGATCGGGAATTGATAATCTGTAAAATAAATAGAAATATTTTTTTTCGTTGAGTACGATTTTATTCTTTTTTAAATCTATAAAAATCAAAAAATGTACTAATTAAAACACTTTGTATATATTGTTTATTTTTAATTCAATGAGATAACGATAAAAACGTAATTCTGTAGAAACGAGTACAACTTTAGGAATGATTCAACGATTATGTAAGTCCTATCAGAATAATTTTTCTCAATGCATCGTCCGACGTTTCGAAGATTGATATCGAACAGACAAAACATCCGCATATAGTATACGCCGATGACGTAAACAAGTTAAAACAAATCGTACGAGTGGAACAGAGTTCGTTTTTTATTCTTATTTTTTTTCTTCCTCTTCTTCTTCATCGAATTATTCCTTTCAACGTGTCTCTACAGATGCTGGTAAAAGTTCGGACGGAGTTTGTGTCACGACTTGCGCAACGATGACCTAGATCTCCTGATCCAGATCTGTAAGATCCATGATCTTTGCCCGGGATCCTGGATCGATCGACTAGGGATCAAAGTAGAACAATTTTCTATATAACTCTACGAACTTGTCGCATAGTATTTACACATCGGATACCATAATTTGTTCATTATTCTTCTCATTATTCTCCTCATTATTATTATTATTATTATTTAATTGAATAAAGAGTATCACCGTGGATATTTATTTATATCCTAGTTACATATAATATACTAAATATTTCGTCAACTAGCCCTGGGCTTAATCACAATTTTCACATAATTACATTTACATTATTTATTGAGTTAAATAACGTTGCACAGGAAAGATCAATGATAGCAGTAGTATTGGTAATAGTAGTAGTAGTAGTAGTATATGCGTGTGAGAGAATGAGATGCGAATTGGCTCCCGTAATTTATTTATGGTTCATGCGATGAAGATAAAAAAGAAAAGAAAAGAAAAACAGATAAAAAAAGATCTAGATCACGTATCACAGGGAGAGTTATAAGTATATCAAATGAAAATATGATATTATTTATATTACTACGAGTTTGTGATAAAGATCCATAGTGGCGCTTAATTAAAATACATTTGATGGTTTGTAGGATAACACACGTTTTAAATGTAAGCACGCGAGTAGAATGAATCGTTCTATTACGATTCACGATGTAATTCGATAAAGGATAAATAGACTTGGTTTTCTCGTATTTCATAGCAACTCTTGCTAATGATCCTTTTTCGATAACCTGCAGACTAAACCAAACATAATTCTGTTAATCTATGACTAGAACTTCTGAAGTATTTTTTTTTTTAACAACTAATTGTAACGAAAAACTTCATCGATTTATCTCAATCTTTTTACCTAAATAGTGATATATCGGTATATTAATGATCTTCGATTAAGTTAGTTTCTTGGCGGTGCTAATTATTATCGGATAAATCGTCTACCTTTAGCTCGAGCTCGTCGGACGAGTCAATTATCGTCTTCAATTTAATACTAAACAAACTCGTGAGAAATTCCTTTAAAAAAAAAACAATCAAAAAACAAATTTGAGAAAAATTATACAAATTACAATGATCTATCGTGATTTTTTGTTTGTTTATGTAAGAATCGTATAGAAATAAAAAGTAACATTTATTACAGATCTATTAGTTTGATAGATCAACGAAAGAAACCGAGCTCTCTCAGCGTTAAGAGAAATCAAACAAGAAGCTCTGGTGGAATAATTACACGCTCGATATTATCGTTCTCACCATCTTCTTATCTCGTTATCAGAGCACGGATATATAAACGTATAAGCTGGACCGTTCGTCGATCCCAAGAATCGTGTTTTATCTCACAAAGTGGCTTCGCGAGTAACGCCTGGCAAGAGAACGCGCCTGTGTGTTTGTGTGTTTGTATATGTACGTGTATATGTATATGTTTATGCGTGTGTGTTCCTATCGATTCTTAATAAACGATACACGTTCGATCAAACGCTCGCGTGTACTCGTAATTTTATTTATATCGCATGCATTGAGAGTAGGGTTCAACTAGGTCAATTAGCTACTATTCATAGTGAGGTTCGCGAGCGTCGATATAGTTGGGATAACGAGAATTATGATCTTACTACTTTGAGCGAAGACTCTTTCTCTCTTTATAAATATATATATATCTATCTCTTGCTCTTTCTCGTAAACTATATGACGTTCTCTCTCTGTCTCTTTCTAAAACCGGTGCAACTACCATAAGAACCGGTGTACGTTTATGCATCTACAAGATCGTCGAGGCTGACGGTGGCAGAAGGACGTTCGATTTTCTCACGCGATCCTGCCGATCGAACCGATCTCATATAGTATATGTTTCTTTTGCAAGAAGATATTATACCTTCGACGTGTTGGAAGAGACAAAGAAATGATTTAAAAACACGTTTTTCTAACTACGTCTTTTATCGACCGATATATATCCAACAAGATAAGGAGTAGTGTCCCAATTTAAAAAAAAAAGGAACAAATTTTCTTTTCTTTAATTCATACAAAATTGACAATTCAAAACTGATTATAATTGAGTTAATATTCGTACGAGTGTCGGCGCGTTGTCAAAGAACGATCAGCTGTTCGTTTTGCCCTGCGGTTAGGGTAAACCCTGTTATTCGTCTTTTCACTCTCGTCATATTCCTCCTCTTTTCCTAGTTTCAACATCTGGGTTGGATTTTGTGATGTACCAGCTGCGTTACATGCCCCAGCTATGTTTATGAGAACTTTAACTTTGCGTTTCTGCCGTTTTGCCGCAGGCTAACCGTCGACGACGACGATGATGACGACGAAGACGACGAAGACGAGACGACGAGTCAAATTAAATATAAACAT
Organism: Mischocyttarus mexicanus; assembly: GCA_023678845.1. Lineage (NCBI taxonomy): Eukaryota > Metazoa > Arthropoda > Insecta > Hymenoptera > Vespidae > Mischocyttarus > Mischocyttarus mexicanus. Next base: position 2,609,540 of record JACGTP010000010.1, read on the forward strand.
TTTACGTTCGTTGCTCTTATAGACATAGAAGCAAGCAGATGATCGTTTGAGATTAACGGTTTCACTATAACCGTCCGATACGTATCAACGATAACACTCGTCTAGTAAGGCGTGTTGATTTCATTTGGATTTACCCAAAACTCGTCGTCGTCGTGTTTAATCAAAAAGATATTTCATCGATTTTCCGGTTTACTCATCGAGAAATATCACACCCCGAGAATTCGATGACGTTGATTATTATCAATAAAACTTTCTTAGTGATTCTATACTGATCGATCGAATATCATAGAGGATCAAGTGTTTTTCGCAGAAAGGAGAATCAACGTACGACGTATCGATCTTTCATCGAAGCCTTTGAGGAATCGAGAAAAAGAGAAAGAAGAGAATTAGTTCGCGTGCGTGAGTGCGTGCGTGCGTGCATGCACGCGTGATCGTTTCTCGATCTCGCACGATGCGATTCGAGATCGAGATCGATACGATCTGATATTGCTGCTACTACCTTCTCCTCTTCATCTTATTTTCCTTCTACACTCTCTTCTTTACAACCAGATCACGTTATTTCGAATGATCGAGTAATTGCCCATGACGGTGTCAAATCGAACCCTGACATTGACTTAGATTCTCTAATTTACTCTCTATCTCTCTCTCTCTCTTTTCAGCTTTTGCTTGTTTAAACGTGATAAGAAAAAAACGTACCAGTTAGTTCGCAAATGGCAAAACGATTGATGTTTGCTTTCGATTCCCAAAGAGAACGGGATTGGAAAGTGCCCGTACGACTTATAAAATTGCAAGTTTAGTTGCTTTACGAGTGTTTTTACGAGTACTCCCGAACGATCTATAATACGCGAGATAATCTCTCTCTCTCTTTCTTTCCTTATTTATTTATTTCTTTCTTTCTTTCACTATTACACTCATAATAACTGTCGTACAGAGAAACGGTGTTACCTCGAAACAGCTGATCGTTATTGCAACGACAGAGTCATGACTCTTTCCTCCCCGACGATCGTAGAATATTCACGCATGAATGTATATCATAAAGCACGCTTTTGCATGCGAGTATTAAAAAAGTTAACTGGGGTATTATAACGTTAGTTGTTTAAACGATTTCAGAGGGGTATAAAGATCGCGAACTTACGTTATTCGAGGTTCGACGCAACAATGATCAAGTTGGGATACACAAAGGTAGAAGGTAAAACTTTATACGCGTAATGCGAAACGTTTTGAGTTCTCGTATATCCTTCGACTAAAAAGAAATCATATTTCACGGTAGTGCGATTCGTAAACAACGGGCCAATGTAATAACGTTGTTTGCGAAGAACCCTGCGTAATTCGATTACGATGCTTTCTCAGTACTACATTTCAGAGTGAGAAAGAGAAAAAGAAAGAGAGAGAAAGACCGTTATAAAGTCATCCATTACGCGTCGAGGGTGACCGGTAGAACGATTTTAATCGAGATTTCTCTTTCTATCTCTCTCTTTTTCTCTACATCGTGCTATATACGTATGCACGCATGCACACACGCATTAAAGGCTGCTGCAATTCCGCGCGAATCTTTACGAGCTGTGCCCAGAACGGCCGATAAATCCGCGAAGGATTGCTTTTAACGCGAATGCAAGTGTACTGAATTTTTTCTCACGAATGGGTTATATCGTACGCATATGTGTGTGTATTTGTATATATATAGATATATAGAATATATAAATGGAGAGACTAACGCGACAGACGGTGCCAAGAGACTGGAATCACAACGCGCATGTATCGTGAATTTTGATACAAATTCAAACGTTTATATAACGGTCGTGACAACATTTAAAAACTTGCCACCTGTGCGTATCGTTATTATGGATGAAGGATATATGTGTATAATATGTATGTATATATGTATGTAGGTATCGAGACTGCACGTGAAATAAAGAAGAGAAAAAAAATAAACGAGAAGCACGCCTTTTTTAGAATCGACGTAACACCTCCGCAATAAATCAAGGAAAATCATTCTATCCTTTTTTACGAAGAACAAAATTATTCTACATTTCCATCTTTGATTCTCATCCTATTTCCTCTTGATACAAATATATCTATATAAAATATACATACGCGGGCGTAACTCGAGAAGAAGAAAATGAATTATTTGAAACCCGTTCAAGTAGGTGCGAGCGTTCGATACGTTCGTTTGTCACTCAAATGTTGGTACCTTATCAAGCGAGCTACGTTTCGGAAAAAAAGAATAACATTGATAAGAAACAGAGATAAGAATCGACATACGTTTATACGTTAAAATTCAGGTATCTCTCTTATTGTTTTTTACATATTAGTTGCGATGAAAGATCGAAGATAAGAGATACTTAACCACCTTGTTTTTTATCGGATTTTTCTTCTTTCATTTATAATTTATTTAAAAAAACATAAGTAAGTATATAAATATTCTTACTAACTTATTTTATATATATACATGGAAAGAAGAGACACATATATATACTCATCTATAGAAGATTGTTCATTTTCTTTTCCCGTTATCGACACTTGACTATTTACCTTTCATGTTTCCGTTCCAACACTGTCGACACATTCGTAGAGCGGCGCCGTTAGTGTGTGTATAATATATATATATAAATATATATATTTTTCCCTTCCGTAACGTGTCGTCCCTTTTTCTATTCCCCTCTTCCTTTCTTTTTTTCTTCCCTCGTTTTCTTCTACCAACAGAAGACACCGAAATATTCCCTTTCCCTTCTTCTTCTTTTCCCCCAAGGAGAGTGTCTACGAACGAACGTGAAAAACTCTTGGCCGATCATGGCTTCCACACACCACCACAACCATCATTCTCATCATCATAATCATGATTATCATCATCATCATCATTATCATAGACGACGACGACCTTCGAAACTCTTGCCCACGCGATCTTGTTTATCCTTGTGGAAAATTGTGGACTTGCTTGAATTGTCGATGATAACGATCAAATAAATGGCATCGACTTTTTATTCGAATTATTATTTTTTTTCAAAAAAGTTTTGTTTACACCTCACCGAATATATATGTATATATATTCTTACCAAGCGATTATATTCTCAACATATATATCTTATTTCTGTTATTGTCCTGTCACATAATTAATTAATAGATAACACTATAGATATGTAATAAGATCATTGTGATAAATCAGCACGATTGTTAACTTCGTGTATTTTTCTTCTTCTTCTTCTCTTTTTACAAGAGAGAAATAATATAGAAATATAAAAAAATACGTCAAAGTATATATATCGTTTCAATTCTTTCACTGTGACATTTTTGATCTCACCGAAAGTCTGGATAGAGAAAATGAATATAAATAAAAATATAAATGTTTTTTTTTTTTTCAAAAATATCAAAAAAGAAATCGCGATGTGTAACACGAAGCGACACACGTTTTCAACGATCACTCTCGAAAACGGATACTATTGTACGTGTAACAAAAAAAAAGGTAAAGGAAAATCGTACTACTACGATATCTCGTGCGTCACGCAAACGGACCTGACTCCTTCACCGGTTGCCACTCGACTAGCGGTCGTAGGAACGACGAGCAGCTTGTATAGAAGAGAGAAGCTTGAACCAGCCACGAAGGAACCGCATACCGTGGAAGCGCGTGCTGAAGTGGTGGGGCTGCCTGACTTTGGGGGGAGAAGAGATAGCAAGAGTAAGAGAGTGCAAGAGAGTGTTTGAGAGAGAGAAAGAGAGAGAAATAAATAAAGAAAGAAGAATGGGGCACGATAAGTAGTGGTGGTGGGTTCTTCTTCGAGATTCACTATGCACGTTAGAAGAGAGATGTATGTCTATGTTAAATGCATATATGTATGTGTGTACATGTGTGTTTAATGTCGAGTAGTGGGAGAACCGATATATCTCGGCGTACATATGCGCTCGAAGCTAAGGGAAGGAAGGAAGGAAGGATGCAACAAACAGGGAGGAGAACGGGGAGGAGGGTAAACCGATGCGTTTCCCCGGGTGCATGCCCTGTACATACACCGAGCGTACACAGCAGCCTCTTGCATCGAGAAAGAATCCTCTTCGCGTATAAGCCCTGCCACTTTTTCTCTTCTTCTTCTTTGGTCTTATCCCTCCTCTCTTTTTACTCAACCTTTCATCGGGTGTTCACTCTCTCTCTTTCTCTCTTTCTCTTCTACCATTCTTATTATCGTCCCTCGGTTATCATCTTTCTCGAACGTACCTTTCAAATTTCATTGCAATTTATTCTTTTTATTTTCTTCCTAAAATTTATATGATTTTTTTTCATTTTTTTTTGAATGTCCGTGTAATTTCATCATGGTAGATTTATATAATAATATAGAAATATTCGAAATTGGGTTATTCATTTTCCACTAATGATTTCTTTATCGAACAATATGAGTAATCGTATCGATTAAAAGCTAACACGAAGCGTTAATATTTGAAGTAAGATCTTAAGATTAAGTTTAATAAGATCAAGTATAAAGAACCTAGCACGTATACCTAACTAGCAACGAGTTGACTCCGTTTCTCTTCATTCGCGAAACTAATTGCAGCCCACCCAGAGGGTGATCGACACAAAGAGGATGTTCTTCTTCCCGGAAAGCGTGTGTTCTGCGCTCGAAGTCGCTCGTGTCCTTTGTGCGGTCGCGGTTGGTTGCAATTACTGAACGAGAGAGAGAAAGAGAGAGAGAGAGGGGAAAGAAGAAAGAGAGGTAGTAGTGTTCGACCAAACGAAACGGGAGTTGGTCGGGGGTTTATCCAGGTGTGCTTTACTCCCACGAGTTGTGAACTTGGCTAACCCCCAACAGATGTGTCAAGGACCCTTTGGTTCGTCGACACGAACATGCTACATACATACATACATACACACGTGTCACGTGTATTTACGTAGTAGGTACACCTCGGTGTTTCAGCCATTTTTGGCACGATACCAAAGCCTTAGATGGGTTCGACTGGTCATTTACATCGGTTGAGAGAAACACGAATCAAGCTGAGCAACGAACGCGAATCGTTCGCCGATTCGGTCACCGCTAACGTGTATTTCCGATGATATATTTCAAAAGAGGTCTTACTCATCTACTACATATATTTATATACTTATCTAATAAAGCACACAGAAGTTTAAATCTATCGCACTTAACTTCAAGATCTCTTACATTTATCATCTAATCTCTTCGAATTCTTAAACGAGAATTCAAGAAACGTAAGCACGATTAAAATTGCTCTTATAATTGACGACGAGTTTTCCTCGTCTAACTTTTCCTCGAACTTCAAACTTACATTCATATATATACATACATAAATACATGCGTGTCTCTTCGAAGAGATCACAGAATCATTCTCAAAGCAAAAGAGACAATGTTTTTGAAATTACAGACCGCTAAGACGCGTTTTGCTTTTTGAACGACAAAAGTAAAGAGTAGAAAATAACGGAAAGGAGAAAAGAGAGGCTTTTCCACAACGTTTTCTCGGCGATGAAATATCCACGATTCTTGGAAAGCTAGGAGTCGAAGACCCTTTACATTTTCGGATAGAAACGTACTGTCGTGCCACTTTGGCCAAGCTCCAAGTCCGTAGAAGGCCGAACCCGGAGAAATCTTCGTTGGATTGGAATCCTGAGGGTGTGTCTGCCTTTGCGGCTGCTTCACAACAACAACGACGACCACGACGACTATGTTCCTTAGCTTTTGCGAGACTACGAGGAGGAGTTTGTGGGGATTGTCGAGAGAAGAAACGATGTTTCCTTGTGAAAGATTTTAGAATATCACGAAGACACTGATTTTACCGCCAAGACGACCACAGTCCACTGGGTAAGTATAAACTCTATCTCTATCTTTCTCTCTCTCTCTCTATCTTTCTTGCTTTGATCGAAATGAGAAAGTAAGAAAGTAAGAGAAAGAGAGAGAGAAATACATGCCTTGGTACCATGCCCGATTTTACCGAGAAGGATATAATTTACCGTACTTATTTCGGGAAGACGAACAAGTCTAAGACGAACGCCTCGAGAACTATTTGAAGCGTCGCTCCGAGTATTTCCGACGACTAGGAAGCCGATTTTACCTAGCGCAATGTTCCTCTTTCGTCTATCCATTCGATAGGCGCCTCTTTCACAAGCCTCTTTCTCTTTTTCCTTCTCTTTCTCTCCTCGTAGCGTAGAAATTATTCCAAATCTTCAACGTTATCCTATGATTATATTCAATTGTATACGATCCTTGATAAAGGGGTTGCCCCTATTTTTGGGTTGGGCCCCTTTTACACTTTTTTTTATCTTTCTTTAACATGTTTTTGTTTTTGTTTATTTTTTTTTTTGCTCTACGAAGAGAGAACGGTGTGGCACTCCTACACAAAATGCATCCTCATCGGTGAACTTCTTTGATGAAAAATCAATGATGACAAACAGATAAGAAAGAAGAAGAAGAAAAAAATAAATAAAAATGAACGATTTCTAATCGTCGTGGCGGCATACTTTGTCGTTGATTTTGAACAATGGACCAGGAGGTGTTGTCTCAATTGGTATTACACGCGACCATGTGTTCCGTGGTGACACGAGCGGAATAACGATGACTAAATATAATGAAGGCTTAAAAAAAGAACGAGGAAGGAGAGAAGGAAAGGTGATGTGTGTTGCGTCTTTGCCCCTTCTCTTTTATCTTTTTAACCTCATACAAAATATCGTTTCCGATTGGTGTTTATATATACATATATATATATGTATATTACAAATATATTTAAGAGAGCTTTGAAACATTTATCTAAAAAAAAAGAAAAAATTGGCACGAATTTTACGGACAAGGTAATTCTTATTTAACGAGAGTATTCCTTACGTTGGTATCGTTAATTGAAAAAAGAAATTGTAATCTAACGATATGTCAGGAAGAAAAGTGTGACACAAAGGGGTAACCTATCGTAAATAGTTAAACTCGTAATAGCCGACACGAAGAAAACGCGTTCTATGATGCGTGACTAAATCGTGAACGGTCGGCGGCTACTTACTCTCTTAGATTTCGCATTTCTTATTTTATCGGTGAAAAGCATTAGCGAGACGGGATAAGGTAAGACCGAACAAATCTGTCACATCGTTAAAATTTTTCTATCCTTAAAGGGAAAGCTTAGAGTGTATACTCGTATAAATATATATATATGTGTGTGTTTGTGCATGTGTGGAAAAAAGAGAAAAAGAAAGAGAAGGAGAAAGAAAATAGTGAAATTTCATGCACTTCTTGGAAATATAATTTTCGCATTAGCTCGACGAAACTAAGTAATTCGTTAGGACAAATTTAGTAGAAGATTCCCTTTCTCTGTTTCTCATCCTTTCTCTCAGTTTCACGCAGGTTCGACTACGTTAGAGAACCGTCCTTCTCAGTATATTTAAGCCACCCGATGCTTTTCGGCTTCTTTTTCTCTCGATTCTTTTTATTTATCCTCTTTTTCGCGACCACTCCAATGTCACCGCTCAAAATAAACCCCCATCTTCTTCGTTTCTCTGTGGAAGCTGCACGCGAGACGAAAGCGTGCCTCGTTTCTCTTCTTAGTTTGTATTTCTCTCTTTCTCTTTCTCTTTCTATATCTCTTTTTCTATCTTTCGTAGATTTTAAGCAAGAATTTGAGAATAGAATAGAATATAACACAACGATACGAGGGATTATCGAAGATTATAATAATTTTACATCCATCCCTGTAATATTTCAAAGCTCAACAAATTCTATTGTTAATTTGTGAATAATTAAATTGACTCGTTTGAAACTTAATTAACAATGGGACTTAGAGAAATTGAGAGAGAAAACAATTAATAAATATATGACGAAATTTAGAGTAGAATGAGAAAGTATGATTAAAAAAGAGAAAAAGACGTAAATTTTTGATAAATTAGTATTTGAGAGATACGCATTGATGACGTTGAAGGATGTTATCTAATCATCGAAAACGGGTCATCCATTGGGCCTACGATCTTGACTACGACTGAAAAGGCACGTAGACCCTTTTCCTTGTCCGACATCCAGATGCAACGGGGGCATTTATTTTCAGAATGAATATATTCAACCTCCTTTCAGAAAAACGCATTCAATTATATAAAAATGATTTTTCATCGATTCTTTTTAATTTTCTCTATATGAAAGATTATTTGTTCACCTTTTTATTTTTTTGTCTCTCTTATTACTTATTCTATCGCACACAGATTTAGAAAGAAAGAAAGAAAGGAAGAAGAAACGAATTAATGAATGAGCTGTCATTTGCTTTCTCTTCGATAGTAATTCATTTTCTCCGACGTCAAACAGTTAATCTTCCAGACGAGAACTATTAGAGATTTTAAATATTTTCAAATCTAAACTTTTCATTAGCGTTTCTCTGAATAATTCAATTATTCTTGTTAATCATTGACGACTATTAGTGGTTAAATATTTTCAAGTTCAGTTAACTTCAAATGATTTTCATTGAAAATACTTATTTTTAGATGGTTTTACAGGTCTAAAGAAATAATACAAATTGATAATCTCCGTCACGACTTACTATGCAAATATATACTCAAATTATTTACGTTATTTATAAAATACTATGATAACACGTTTTACTACCGTAAATCTTCTAATTCCATTAAAAGTAAATAATGTGTGTCTGTGGGGAGAAAAATCATTTCCAAAGAAAATAAACACAAATTTCTCGACGAAAGCAACCCTCCTCCTCTTCTTCCTTCTTCTCCTCATCCTATCCAATGTAAAGATCAACGAACGCAAAAAGATTACGTGGAGTAAAGGGGAAGAGAGAGAGAGAGAGAAGTAGAGAACGAGCAACGTGCTTGGCCGGATCTTTCAGCCGGCAAAAAGGTTGACGATCTTTTCTCTTTCTCTCGATGACGAATTTCCATGCGCTTGTAGTAAAGAAGAATAAGAAGAAGGGAAAATAAGAAAAAAGAAAAGAAAAAAAAAAAAGAAAAAAGGGAGAGCGACACGTAGACTCGGCGATGTCTCCTCCGCGAAATAACGCGTAATGCAGCCGCATAAATTAACAAGAGGGAGAGAAAGAAAGAGAAGGATATATGTAAATATATACATATGTATGTACAAATACGTATGTATTAAAAGAAAGAAATATATACAGAAGTATATATGAATATATTTATGTATTACATTATAGGAATATATATGTGTATGTGTATAAATAAAAATAGAAAGAGAAATAAATAAATAAATAAATACATAAATACATAATTATATATGTAGGTATATATTATATATTATTATTTTTATATTATTTAATGTATATATTAAAAAAGAGAGACAGAGAAAAAAATATATACATACGTATATGTGTTCATATATTTATGTATTGCATTACAAGTATATATATATATGGGTGTATATATGAGAGGAAGAGAAGATGCTGAGAGAAGAAAGATTGGGCCGCCTTAAACGCCGGCAAAGTATCTGGCCGCTCGCGAATAAATCGCCGCCATCGCCCACCGGCTCGAATTTGCATTTTCGCCGCGCACCAAACGAATAATTTATCTCACCGAGATTACTTTGTCATGGGGCGCGAGAACCCGGCCGAAACGGGGAAAAGGGTTGGTGGTGGTAATGCAAAGAAAGAGAAAGAGAATGTGAATAAGAAAGAAATAGAAAGAAACGGACAGGAAAATTATTCGCGAACGATCAAAAAGAGGATGGAAAGAAGAGTCCTTTCTTCGGAGCCACGAGAACGGCTTAATCAGCTTAAGGCGTATCCTTACATGCACCGTCGTGCCCAGAAAGGAACGATTAACTTCTTCTTCTTCTTCTTCTTCGGTAAGACCGAACTTGCGAGAGACTCTAAACTCGCGGAAGGATTTTCTGACGGATTCTTCGTTTTAATCTTAAGGTTTGTTTATTTTTTTTAATTTTTTTAATTTTGTCATTTTTTCTACAAAATTTCTCGTTCCACGAGCAACGTTGCTTTGATTCTGTGAGTACCTTTAGCTCTTAACGACCCTAGGTTACGGAACGGAATGATTATAATGACGGTAAAGTAGAAATAATATTGAAAAAGTTAATTGATTACAACGGTACTACTCTTTCTATGAGAATAATATTATTACAAACGTTCATCTCGGGTATGGGTTAGTTAAAAGTGACGTAAAGTGGTAGCTTATCGAACGAGGAAGAGAAACGCAACGTTACACGTTGGATTACATCAATTGTTTCTAATTAGTTGGAACTGTGTAACGATGAAGAAATAATCTTTATTCGGTGGTCTTCTTCTTCTTCTTCTACCTTTCTTTCCTTATTTTTTTAATTATATCTTTTTTTTTTTTATTCGAATGTTGAAAAAAGATACGTCGGCGAAGGTTCGAAAATAAAACGTTGTCGACGACGAAGAGTCGATTTGATTTAATGTCGTGTGAAGTAGGTTAATGGATTCGTTTTCTCAACAATTTCTTAGAAATCATAGAGTTTCTTCTATCCTCTGTTCGAACTATACCCTAGTAGTATTCTCGGAATATCAAAATCGTTAAGGAGATAATTATACAAAAAATAATAAGAAACATTTCCAGATGTTGTCGCGACTTGATGGATAAGTTTTAATATTTCTATATTAAGATGTCAATCGTCAAATATTTGGAAAGTAATCGCGAAAGATATAAAAGAAGATGCATAGGGTGAAAAACGTTGGCGCCATATTTTCCCCTAGAACTTGAAGGATGACTAATAATTGTCGACCCGAGAAAAGGTTCCTACGTGCCATCCTAAACTTGGCTTATGTCGACCACATGCCTATGTTATTTAATATCCTCTCAGAGTGTGGGATATAACGAGCCTAATTTTGAAAATAAACGTTAACGTTTCAAAAATACGGAATATTAGATGAAAATAAAAACAAATCAAATATTGCACATTGTTAAAAACCTTGAAGAATAATAATACCCATTACAATATGGTTCTTGTAAATAATGTTTCAAGGAAACTGCAATATCTTATAAAGAATATATCAATAACCATCGAAACTGGAGCAACAGATTGTTCCATTCGTTCAAAACGATAACGGTGAAAAGAAAATCGAAGGACTTCGGTTTTGCTATTGGAAATAAAACAGAACGGAACGATGGCGTGGCTTGTAATAACAATCATCGAGTACATTGCGTTATGGGATTCGAATATATATGAGTAATTCACACTTGAGAGAAAATGAGATTTGAAGAGGGAAAAACCTTAACCCAATTGATTTGTATATGAATAAATCTTTCGAATAGCGAAATGTTATTGAGCATAAAACTAGGTCGAATAGTTCCCATTTTGATTATAGGAACAAACACGAACTAGTTTAAATAATCGATTGTTCAATTCGATAATCAGAAGGTAAAATATAGTTTATAGTAATATCATATGTATAGTTTTCTTTTTAAAAGGTGAAAAATAAAAATTAATTTTCTTGGAAGTGATTAAGTTCGTTCAAGTAACTAATTAAGATGATGAAAGAGAAAGAAAGTAAGAGCAAAAGAGAGAGAGAGAGAGAGGATGAAAATTCATTTCGTACAACGGTATTCGACACAGCTGCGATGTCTTTAAAACGATTCCGAGTAAGAGACAGACTGTCTAGCTAGTAGAAATGCTAGTTATCTATCTTTCTCTTTCATATAGTTGAGAGAAGAAAATGGACAAAGGTAAACTTTGCGGTTTCGTACTGAACTAGGGAAGAATCAACTATGTGAACGAGGAAAGAAAGTTAGACGGAGATAGAGAGAAGATCTTTCTCTCTTTCACATTTTCTTTCCCTTTCTACCTTTCGTATTCTCGAAAGAGCCAAGAAGATTTCTTGGCACCGTTCCCGCGGCCAACGACAGTCGAAAGAAGCGGAAAGAGTCTTGCACGTGCTTCCGACAGTCGACGATTTCGTGAATCGTGACTTCTGCCACGACGAAAACGACGACAACAACAACGACGAAGACGACGAAGACGACAACGAAGAAGAAGAAGAATACGAGGAGGAGAGTAGAAACCATGTTTAATTTTAGTACGGCCGATCGAAATTATCTTGGCAACTATCTTCGTAGAGCTTTTGGTTGCTATAAATTCATTGGCCGATGTTTTAGTCGAGTTTCAGATGACGACGGCCACCTGACGAAGCTTCAAGATTTTCCTGGCGTCTCGATGTCTTCTCAAACGAGAATAAAGATTTCTTGAACGTTCGATGCGATAAGCGTTCTTCTTATTATTATTCTTCCTCTTCTTCTTCTCTTCTCTCGATTGAATTTCACGCTTTGACCATGAAATTTCATAAAAGCATCCACCTCTTTCTCCATGAGATCGTGCCACGTTTAACGTTTAGTCACCGTCGTCAAACTCAGGCTTGGGGAGACCCTTTCGAACTCTAGCTCGTCCCTTTGGCTCGTTTAGTTTAACGAGCCAATGGAAAGGCGACCGTATGGCGTGACTTGAAATTTTTCTTTCTAACTTTCTTCTTCTTCTTCTTCTTCTTCTTCTTCATTCTCGTCGTCGTAGTCGTTGTAATCATCGTTGTTGTTGTTGTTGTTGTTGGTGCGACTTGTCGTTTATGTTAGTTACACGCGAATCCACGTTAATCTACGCGTTTAATAACGATTAGCCTTCGCAACGATACGAGAAAGACGATATTACCAAACAGCTGCTTTTTCTTTCCCGTTATCATCGACAATCTCGTTAACTCTTCTTAATATCTTTTTAAATAGGATCATTAATTATTATTTTTCTCTTTCTTCTGCTTCTTCTTCTTCTTGTAACATATTATATGATTCTATATTTTTTTCAATATTTTTATCCAATATAAAATAGTATTTTAACTTTTGTATAATAATTATAATCGTTAATGAAGATAGTATGATTTATGTCGGATATATGCTGAATCATCATCATAATCATCATCATTATTCGAGCCTTTTCGAACAATAACATAAAAGAATGTAGATTCACTTTTTATACTTCTCATTTGCGATTAACTCAGCTATATTTATAGATCTTCATCATCTATTTAATTTACTAAAGTCTCACCTATCTTTCTCTTTTTCTCTCTCTCACTTACATTTACTCTCTTACATCATCTTCAATCGGTCTGTAAAAAAAACATTTCAATAGATAAAAAAACTCTATTGAAATTTTTTTCAAGAGAGGAGTAGGCGGTGGAAACTAAAATAAAAAACAAAAAAATAAATACGAAGGTCATCCTTGCGTAAATCTCAAACGTTATTCTGAGGGTTTGACCTGGAGCTACTATTATTCGTGATCGCGTTCTCTTTCTCACGTGTTCCTTTTTTACTCTTTCTTTATTTTCCATCTGAATACAAGTACCGACGAATAAAGTAAAAAAAAAAAATACACCCGGTGTTATTAATCACCCGTACTATACCGTACGCGTTTGAGTGATTATTATTTCTCCATTAAACTGGATAGAAATTAAAGAATCATTCGTCGTTCTTCACAAGGACACTAATGATACCACGAACACGATGTATTAGATCTTTTATTTCACATGCACCTGGCATATGGTAATACATACTATCATGTTTCTATACAAAGTGAGTCATGTTACTTACTTTAACTCCTCACCAATGCTCACACGTTTTATTAATGAATTAAAAACGATGACCAAGATACTCTTTATTTATTCAAGTTTTCATAAATCCTCCTTAATATTGTTTACTTTTATTTCTCCTTACGATGAAAATTTAATAAAAATAAAATAAAATAAAATAAAATAAAATAAAAAGATTTTAAAAAAGACATAAGCACGATATTAGATGCCAAGCTAGGTCGATATAAATTATAAGGATAAACATAGCCGGTGATCGATCGCGTGTTAAACAATAGCAGCAACCTTTTACAAGATGTAACCTTGACAGAAAGGCAAGAATAATAAGAGAGAGAGAGAGAAAAAAAAAAGAATTATAAGAAGAAGAAAAAAAACCGACGATTTTAAAAAAGAAGAAAAAAATATAATATCGTCAACAACGACAAAATATATGCGTCATAAACACATACACACACACATATGTAATATATGATAAAATACTTCGAAACATGGAAAACTAGACAAACCGTTTCTACAAATCGAATTAAAGAATCACTCTTATACTTTATTATACTAACATAAGTATGTATGTATGTATGTGTGTATGTGTGTACGTCTTTATAAATATATAGAAGCGTATAACGTAAAAGTAGTAACTAACGACACGTGGGCAGCGCCGGATCGGATTGGTGCCGAGTTAGCCGAGAGTAAATTATTACGAAGCCGCTCAGTGATGCGTCCGAACATGTTAATACATCTCATAATGGACCCTTTGTCGCGACGTCCACCAACAATGCATTCGTTATAGCTCAGGACAACTACACTGACATGAGCGCACGCTCCTACCCACGTTGCATGCACCCGCGCGCGCGTACCAACACACGTACTGGACACTCGTTAGCACCTTATTAGTGTCATTCGTGTATATATATACATATACATTATATGTAGTCTTTCTTCTTCTCCTACATATTCGATAGAAAAATGACGTTCTGTCGAAATCCAAGTCTAATATTTTTTTTCTATTTTTTTTTTTAATTTTATTTTTTCTTCATCACAATAATTAAACCCACAACGTTGGTATTGTTTCTTTCGATATATATATGTATATGTATATAGGAACGATTATGGCAAATATCATCGTGTCTCGTGGCACATTCGACGTTCGAAAAGCCCGTTACGTATCGATTCGCCTTTGGTGGTCCATCCCATACTGGAACAGCCTGTTCTCCTTGTCACAATTTTTCTCTTTTAAAAGAATCCTGAAACCAGACACCTTCGTAGCAACCCTTTCCCCCTCTTCCACCCTTCTCTCTCTTTTTTTTTATTTTGGTTACTATATGTTTTCTTCGTATTTTTTTTTTCCTCTTTCCAAATCCTTCTGTATCCTACCCTTGTTGCTTCTGTTAGAGTCTTTCACAAATGCACGTATGCATGCATGTATATGTGTATATATGGTACATACGTATTTACGATAGTCCTCACGAGGGTTATGTTCTCGAGTGATTTTTTGTTCAAAAAGAAAAATAAGAGGAGAGAAGTGGAGCACGCGAGCGAGATCACGTAGTACTCTCCTCCTTGGAAATGATGTATAATGAAAAATAATATATATGAAGAGTATACATCGAGAGAAAAGTAGGCATAAGTTTTGACCTCCCCCAATATTTGACTCTACTAACGAACGGTGATTCGTCCTCGAGATAAGCTCAGCTTTATATTTGATCGTTTTATGATTACAGCTTCAAAGAATATACCTAGTCCTACCAACGTAATCTTTTACTATACAAATGGTTGGAAAGATTAAAAAGAGACCCACTCTTCTACCAAGTAGAATCTTCATAGTATTTCTCTGTTAAAAGAAAAACACTTATACTTCTTTCTTTTTATCTTTTCTGTCAGTCTTACTCCAGAGAAATTGAATTAGGATCGTTGAAAAACGTAAGAGAATCCAGATGATGAACTCGTTTCTCGAGTCTGACTCTCAGGAGTCACATTTTAATTGCACATTGTCGACCATTCAAAGAAAGAAAATAAGAAAGAAAGACAGAAGGATGGAAATAAATAAAGAAAGAAAGAAGGAGAATACGATTACGAGAATCCTCGAATACGACCCTTGACGTTTCCTACTTGAGATTTTTATCTAAAATTGAATTTCTTTCGTAGCTTTTCGTTAAGGCTTTTCCATTCCACTGACCAATAAAATAAGATATCGTTTGCTCGAGACCTATGTCCGGAAAAATCCTTCAAGGATCTTGATTAAAATGTTATATAAAATAAAATTAGTATATCGGATTGGTGGAAAAAAAATATGGAAGAAAAATAAATAAATAAGACTCACCCTCGTACATCTGTGCGTATTGAGGAAAACCGGCAGCTCTTAACCACTTACAAGCCTCTTGTGCTTCGATTTCTGCGAACAAAAGAAATGAACGATTAAAAGTTTATCCTCGAGTTGATTCTCGTCGAATAAACAACTTATCCTCTCTTTCTCTCTCTGAGATATGGGTTTAAAACTTACGTATGTGTTACTAAATACATATACACACATATATATATATATACATGAATGATGATAATAACCACTTGAAAGAATCATCTTCTTCTATTTGCTATAAAACTCGCAAAGGAGTAACAAGTATACTGTAAGAAACGTTCTCGTTCCTACATTCATTGTACCTATATACCATAAATACATAGAAACATAGAAACATACAAACATACATATTACATATATACATACATAGATAGAAGGAGTCTTTTCTTTTCTCTTGAAAAGAATTCTTGACGCTCATTAAACCGGCATCGGCGGAACGAGACGCGCGCGATTTTCTCAATGAGATCGTATCGTCCTCCCATTGGATGAATGAAGGTTTCGTCGGGAAAAAGCAGCATCCGCGACGAGAAACGCGTTTCTTTCCATCGTGTATATGCATGTATGTGTGTTTGTATGCTTGCATACAGGGTGATTAAGTTGGAAACGTTTAACACGGTGTTCGCGAACGCGTGTTACTCGATGACATACTTTTTCTTTTCTTTCCTTATCCTTTATGTAAGAACCAATTTCTTTTTTTTTCGTATTTTTTGTTCACATAATCGCGTTAATAATTATTGGAAAATATCATAGCTCTTTAACGCTTGCATAAATATTTTTTTTTTACAAACACTTTGTGGATTATATTTTGAAAAATGTAATTTGTTATAGTATATCGATATTGTTTCAAAAAAAAATCATTTAAAATAATTTAATAGTTCGAAAATGTTTTGTGATTATTTCAGAAACACCCTGTATACGTGTATGTACACTTACACGTGTACATTGTAGGAACGACATCGACGTTCGAGGCCAAAGGGAGAAAAAAGGATGAAAAACTTTCGAGGTGGACGGAATGTGCCGCGGTACCGCGGATCCAACGACGGCCCATTCAATCGTCAAGGAAGAACGTCGTTGTACCTCGTTTACTTGTACCCTACTGAGAGAAATAAAGAAAAGAACAAGAGAGAAAGAGAGAGAGAGAGAGAGAGAAAGAAGAAATGGAGAGATAGAAAGAGACAGACCATTCGAGTATGCATAGATAGCCAACTATTATTTCTCAAACTCAACTCTGTAAGAGTCATTGTCCTATGCGTTAATAAATCGATCAACCAAGTCGATAAGATCACAGACATTAATTACTAACAGGGTTGAGGTTAAATAAGATTATATAGAAGATCATGCGATGAAGCTCGATGAAGATATATCTTTGACGTAATTATGCGGAAAAACGTGACGGTAAAACTTGTCGATGCGTACGAATCCGAGATTGTTGCATTCTCTTCATACATTGGAATCGACCACCCGTCGTGGTGAAAAGGGAAGATTCCTAGGATCCCGTCGTGCCGATAACACACCTATCTTATTCATTTCGATTTCACGAAAGAGAAACGAAGAAGTATTTATATGTTATATATAAATACACATTTATATCTACAAATATATATATATCAATTTAAAATTTGCAATAGATGCATTGATGGTTTCTGTAAAACTCGTATATACAGATCAATTATTGAAATAATCAAATATTAACAAACTCAATGATGATTTAATTACAAATTTGTTTACTATTTTCTTATATTTCTAATAAATTTTATATTTTTTCTAATTTTGCTTAATTTTTATTTCATTTAATAATACTTAACTTCAACTCGTGTTCGATAATTTACGGTAGGTTTCCGAACGAATGAGATAAGAGTACACATATAAAGAAGAAAGAGAGAGAAATTGGATGTCCAAGCATCGTTCTCTCTCTCTCTCTCTCTCTTTCTCTAGTGGTTATTTCTAGACGACGAAATCGCACGAAACGGACAAGCGACGTTTCCATAGACGAACGACATGGAAATCCACGATGTCGAGATCGCTTTGCGGTAGGTCGGCGCGTTTAACATCCAGCTCTCCGGTACTGAATAAAGATCTACGTAGGTGTGTCACTTCGTGCGGAATAAAAGCCCGGCGACTGCTGTTGCGACGCATACGACGCATAGGTCTACACACGCAAACACAGAAACACAACAACAACAACAAGAACACGAACACGAACACGTATTTACTTATATACATATACACATAAATGGTTTGGTAAATGGCAAGGGCCCTTTCGTAAGGAGATTTGCCTTTACGCAATTCAGGCGACAACACCCGGACGCGAGACTCCAGAAACCGGCTACACTTTCCGACCGAATTACCAACGTCGCGCGAATAAACTTCTCTTGAATGAAATAAAAGAAAGAGAAAAAAGAGAGAAAGAGAGAAGGGGAAAAAAGGAAAGGGATAATCGGTTGTCTCCCCTTCAAAAAAAAAAAATCTTTGCAACTAATCGTTTCACGTCTTGGACAGATAAAACTCGGATTTAATAAGTTTTTTTTTTTACAAATATATAAATAATTATTTACATATAGATATAAGAAAAATAGAATGAATTATTCGCAACTTGATAGATCAAAATTGAATAATTCACTGATAGGAAGATAAGAAAAAAATATTGTTGTATTACCCTGGAACGTATTTTAAATCGAATAATAAATATTACGTTGGCAAGAGATACGATTTTACCTTTTGTTTGTTTTTTTCTTCATTATTTATCGATCAAATATTAATATCTATCGGCAGCATATTTTCGTAGATACTTCTTTCGCGATAAATTTTCATACAAAAAATCATACTTTTTGGTATGATTGCTAAAGAAGGAGGCCATCGATATAAAAATATACTCATCCAAGTGTGGAACACACTTGACCCGAATTCACGGAACAATCGAGTTCTGGGACACGGACATGTTCTAAACTTTAAATAAGTGGATATCGATTAGTAGCAAGGAAAAAAAGAAAAAGGGAGAAAAAAAAAAGAAAATGAGAATACACGTTTATTAAGTATGCTATGCGTCGTCTTACGATACAAGGGAACATAAACTTCGTAAGCCTAACGCTTAAAACTCTCAACGTTTTTCTACGATCGGGTAAAAAGAATTTTCTTTTTTTTCTTCTTTTTTTTTTCATTGGATCGACATCGTCTCGAATGGCCTACTTCGATCACCTCGTTAAACGTTCTCGTGTTTTATATGTATCTGTAATACTTAAATAAGTAAGTAAGTAAGTAAGTATTTTACATATATATGTGTGTATACGCTTAACTAACTTTGATACTCATCAAACGTTTCGAATATAACCGAGGACGATTAGTTCGTAAAACTAATTAACCCATTGGCTATTATCAATTCTCTTTTTTAATCCTCTTGCACACACCATTCGCATAATACTTTTTTAATCAACACATTTCGTAGTATAACTCTCGGTAATTAATACTGATTACAGTGATATTCCACTACGACCCTTTCCATCTTTTTCTTGTCGATTTTAATCCGCTTAGAGATTTTTCTTTCCCTATCCCTCCACCTTCCTTCCTCCCTCACCCACGGCTAATGAAATGAATTAAAATTCAAAGAGAATCATTTTTCTTTTTTTTAATTCCTTCCTGATTACTGTCATTTTTTACAAAAAAAAAAAAGAAAATCATACTTTCTCTTAATAAGAAGGTTAATAAAAAGAAAAAAAAAAATGTGTTAAGTAACGTCAACAATTTGTTCAATCATAACGACACCGATCTTTCCATATTTAAATCAACTGTGTTTAACATTTTATTTCGTTGAGAAAGAAGAATAAAAAAAAAAATAAAAAGATACGTAAAGGAAAAGAAATAATTGAGTGGATGTACGATCTCTGACTTGTACGATAACGAGACGAAGACTGTCGATCCGATCCAGTTGTCTCACCCATCGACGTGGGCCATTTAATTAACGTCCATCCTCCTTTTCTTCTTCCTCCTCCTCCTCCTCTTCCTCCTTTTCTTTCTTTTTCTTTTTCTTGGGAATCGATGTAATCCCACGAGAAGAAGGAATCATTCGGTATAAGTGAAACGAAACCGATGGCGACGACCTGCTTAATAAGACTACCTTTTTACATTTGCATACATTTTCTTATTCACGTTTCAATCTTCCCGATGATCTGTTACTCGAATATTTCACAATTAAAATCATTAAAAATAAACGTCCGATTATAATAACAATCGTATATAAACAGATATTATAAAAGAATAATTTGTATATAATTAATTAATAATTTTACAATTAAAACCATTAAAAAAAATAAACATCGATAATATCATTCCATATGATATAACAGATATTGTAAGAATAATTTATATATAATTAATTAATCGCGTATATAAAATAAACAAAAAGTTGGTAAAGATAAAAATGAATTAAATAATCATTTATTTTTATTTATTTTTTTCCTGTATGTATATATTATATATATATTTTTCATTTTATTGTTACGAGAGAAAATATGAATGAAAATAGGGCAAATCAATTGACCGAGAGAATATAATATTTATTTAAACGAACTTAATATTAAAATCATGACGTTAATTAGTATGTTAATTAAAAAGTGGACGCTTTCTTTAATGGAAAGTATGCCAGTTGTATACGTGAATACTTTATTTTATATACGATTCGAGATATCTCTTATTGAGTCGATTCGTGATCGACTAATGTTAAACCACAGAGATGACTTTATCACTGTCTTTAAGGAGGATGACATGTTCATAGAAAAAAACGTATATATATGTATACGTATCGTAAAAAAAAAAACCCCATAGATTACTCACGTAGAGAAATTTTTCTAACGACGTGACGTCGTGACACGTTTGTTTGGAAGTTCGTAAGGAAGGAAAAAGAGAAGAAAAAAAAAGAAAAGATGGATAGAGAAAAGGACGTAGAAGACAAAAAAAAGGGACCTATCCCTTCTCTATCTCCACTTATTCTTCTTCTTCTTCTCCTTATTCATCTTTTTCTACTTGTCTCGAATTCATGTAAGTATGTATGTAAGTAGAATGTAGATCCACATGTGACTCTCATAGACATGCAAATGCAAAGTGACTCGCGTCTCTATGTAAGTGCTCTTCAATCAAGTTTAAATTCTCCCCAAGAGAAAGAGACTTCAGTTCAAGTGTATCCTATCTTCTTTCATTTCTAAAGTTCTTCTATTCGTACAAAACACGTATAATGATCGAGAACTAACTAATTATAATGCAAGAATCGGTGTAGGTATTTACGTTCTTTTCGAAAGATGCGATGTGTTTGGAATTCTTTCAAACGTATAACAATCGAAAGAGTAAAGTTAAAAATAAAAAAGGTAGAAAAAAGAATATGCGTGGCATTCATGCATAATCGACAAGATACATTTGTTTAAAAAAAATACATATTTATTAATATTGCATAATTTTTCAAATCTTACAATGAGATATATTTTATTCAATGAAAATTTTCGAATCAAAATCATTACTAGCCAGAAACGTAAAATAAACAAATGTATTTTTTAGTTAAAACAATCGAAAATATTAGTAGAGTATGAGATATACCTTAATTGATTATTAATTAATCGACGGAGATGTATATCGTAGTTTAAAATCACGAACAATAACTACGAAGCACCTTCCTCTTCTAAATCCCCAGTCAAACTAACACGTTGTCCTCTATGAAAGTCAGTTATATNTTTTTTTTTTTTTTTTTTTTTTTTTTTTCTTTTATTTATTTTCTCTATATATGACTTTGCAAAGGTTGTATATGTATGTATAACGATAGTATTAGCTTGTCAAGCATGAAATCGAGCAAATTTAAGTTCAATTATGTGCATTTCTTCGCTCCATTTCATACTTGATAGCCTAATAATATTCGGAAAGTCGTATAAATACAATCAATAAAAGAACTTCCATGTAGAACAACGAGACAGTCTAAAAGGTGAATTACGCAGGGAACGATAAACACACACATCAAATTTATATGTACTTTTAGATTACTATAGTATACACCATTACCTTCGATTAATTAATAATCATTTAAGCATCCCCACTCATCCTTCCATAAACAAACGTATCTCTCAATAATTATCGATCGACGTATCTCATCAAACATACACCATACACACACGCAAAACATAAACACCACTGACACACTAAACCTTCGCATAATTTCATTCAACTGTCGATCAACTATGATTTAAATTATTGTTTTCAACTATGGTTTTCTTTTCATACGTTTTATAAAATTTGATCGTTAAGGTCAGTAACATAAATTTCACTTGAAAAAATGTACGACAAATAAAAACTATAAGATCGTAAAAAAAAATGTGTCAGTTCGGAATACTTAACGAGGCGTATGTAAATGCAATACCAAGGTGATGTTAATTTTCGTGCAATTACCAGGAAGAAGTTACGTTTGTAGAGATGTAAGATCGTTATGAGAAAGAACGCGAGATTCGTGTAGGTCGCGTGGGCGAATTATAATGAGACGAACTATTGACTCTGAAAGTTAGTAAAAAGAAATCACCTTCCACCTCATCGTAATACGGGATAACGCATGGAATCGATGTTACGGTGTGTTACTTGCACGAACAATGGAGGTGAAAGGTAAGATGAATCGTGGAACTCGCTTCGTCTTCTTTATTCGATCTGCACGATACACCCGTTTATTTACTTCCCTTCTTCTTCTTCTTCTTCTTCTTCTTCTTCTTCTTTTCCTCCTCTTCCTTCTTCCCTACTCCCTTTTCAATAGAGTGTACCTTTTGTCGTTTCTCGTAGGTACTTGCTACTTACGTAAATAAATACGATACGATTTCATCTTTCTTTCTTTAGTCTTCTTTTTTTAATTCGTTACAATTTATGTTCTCGTTTCCATCACGAATCGATGATTCATTAAAATAAATCAAAAGTATCAATAGAAATTTATTTCGTTACTTGTTTAATTTGTTAATTTAAATAATTTTGTATCACATATATGTTGGTTGTTACAAAAGATAAAACATAGATTTAATTAATTAAAATCATTTGAATCTGTATATATTATTTCGTATTAATTAAATATTATATTTATTAAATAATATTAATTAGATCTTCTCCAATTAATAGATCAAATGATTGTAATATTCGTAGAAAGAGAGATCGGAATAAAAGTAAGTGAAATTTGTTAACGAACGAAAGATAGGGGTTGGGGGGAGAGGAAAGAAAAAAATTGAACATAGGTGCGTAGGAAGAAAATGGTCAAAGCGAAAAAGAAGAGAGAAAAAAAGAAGGGAATAAGTTCGTAGGGAAAAATTGTATGGTTTAAAACTTCGATAATTAACGCTCGGTGTCCCAAGAGAAGATACCACGCGACATTGTCTATAAATATAAAATCGATTTTCCTTCGATACAATACCGAATGAGTATCATGGGATGGCCTTGTTCGCTTTTAAACGATAAAAAAGAAGAAGAAGAAAAAATACAAAGAAAAAAACCTAGAGAAGCGATCTCCTTCGATAAACTTTTCTTTTCGTAAAAAAAAGAAAAAAGAAACTTTTTTATTTGACATTTACCAATATGTTAACCGAGATATAAAAAAAAAATTCTAAAATTTAACTCGTTAAAATGAATGAAACGATTCTATTGTATTTAAAAAAAACACACACATTTTTCATCAATTGCGTATACAATGAAAAGTTTCTTAATCATCATTTTATTAAAAAAAATCCCAATAAATCTCATACGTGTTCGTACACATTTACCGATCAAAAATCTCTTCGATTAACGGTTCGAAAATAGAACGCATTATGTGTAGCATTGTGGTACGTCAGGTATTATGAAACGCAGATCATCATCTCGTATTGGCTAGTCGTGTCAAGTTTACCGGTTAGCCTTCCTTTTCTTTCAGCTAACAATGAAACATGAAAAGGATACCTTTCGTGTTCACCTTCGATAACGACGTACCACCGGTATGACATACAAAGAAAAAGATTTTAAATATACTAAACGAGAATACATAAATCGTTTATCTTGTTCCTTACATGTACAACTGACAGGGATGATGATTTTGTAAGAACGAATTGTATATAAAATAATGAAGATAAATAATAATAATAATAATAATAATAATAATAATAATATGTAATATAAAAGGAGTGATACTGTTAATAATTTCTTTCTCTCTCTCTCTCTCTCTTTCTCTTTTTCTCTCTGATTTTCTGCCCTTCTCGTTATCATGATTACACGAATATTAAACTGACTTACCTATTAATATCTTTTGTTCGTCACTCGGATCATTTAAATTATTCGCTTTTGTCGAGCTTTGTTACGAAGTTACGACCCTATAGTCAACGAGCCAAATGCTGACAGTGATTAAAACTACCGTTACGCATCCGTTCATTCTCTTAACGAAATCTCGTTAAAACTGTGCAGCTTTTACATACATGCTTTTTCGCGTTTCTCCTTTTTCTTTCTCTCCCTGATACGAACACGATAAAAAAAAAACTGTTCGGTGATTTGATCGTCGTCGTAAATGGTATAAAAATGTTCTTTTTTTAACTTTTACGAACGTTATCGAATATACTTTCAATTTTATACAGGATGTATTTGTGAACGTATGATATAACTGAGTAAGGGTAGTTTATTGTGTAAAAATAAATGGCAAAAAAAAAATTAAAATGAAGAGCAAAACTTTTATTTGCTCAATGAATACAAATACGTTATCGAACACGAAAATAACTTTTAAAAGTTCTTCGCACACGTACTAAACAAAATTTTTAATGACAAACTTTATTTGAAAATAATATTTTTAACGAAAAAATCTTTTTCCTATTTTTCTCAATTTATTTTTAATACATGTACAGTCTTTGCAAATAAAATGTTCCGAAGAATGTATCATCTCCAAAAGTGGTATTGTCGAAGGAGATTATTTCTAACATTTGATTTTTATTTTAAATTTGATTTGCCTTTTTTTATTCTTCTATCAGACGCTGTATTATTTTAATAAAAATTAAAAGAAAATAAAAAAAAAAGAATTATCATCGGGAACGGAAAAGGTATAACTGGCCTTGGGGTGGCACATAATTTCAATACCGTCCTTGCATATTTCCTTTCGGTTAATAATCTCTTACGAACGAACGAGATTCGTCCCTAAGGAAGGAAATCGATAATAAGAAGGATGAGAAGAAGAGGAAGAAGAAGGGGAAAAGGGTAGAAGGAAGGATGAATAAGAAGAAAATGACGATTGTAGTAAGGCCACCAAAGAGGATTCTACTTATCTTCGTTGTAAGAGAAGGGAATCTTGTAAGGAGGAGAAAATATGTTAAGGAACATAGAGAATATTCGCGATAAAATATCCGTCGTATTCACGGACCATTTGTCTCTTTACTTACCGACCTAACCCTCACGTAAATTCCCTCCCACGAATCTCTCATAAAATCCATTTATCTCCGACATCGAGAAAGATATAAAAGTAAGGCGCGTCCCTTAAAGAGCGTCGTCAAAATTTACGCTCTAATAGGCACCAGATGTGTTTTTTTATTTCGTCAAACGATAATAATTGAAATTATTATTATTATTATCATTATTATGGAAAGAAGAAGAAGAAGAAGAGAAGAAAAATCAATTACACGTTTATCAGCCGTGAAATATATATACACCCTTCTTATTTTATTTAAAACGAGCTTCTTATCTCCATTCATCATTTTCTTCTTATTCTCGTATCTCTCGTATAAGAAACTTTCGAGTAACACAACATTAAGAACCCTACGGTAGTTGGGTTGTGTTGGTTGTAATTCGAATGGTGGTGAATCCGCTACACCTTGTCGTGTTCCTCGTACTACGAAAACTGCAACAGTGGGCGTTAGTTGTCGCTCATTAACGGAGGCTGCTTTTTGTTACACCGAAAAGCACGGTAAAACCTGTCGCGAACAAACGCGGAACCGACTCTTATTTGTGCTGCTCTCTTGGAACTCACCCAGATGCTGCCGCCAGGAGTTTCTTAAGCCAACGGTGAAACGAACCAACGAGAGAAAACGAGAGACTAATTAGCACTGCCGATTAAGCGTTTCTCGCTTCTACAGACTACTATCTTTCTTTTACACTCTTCTATATGCTGCATGTGTATAACTCGTGCCATGCCGTTCAAGAGGTTCCCCACGTGTAATTGAAACAACGTTTTTCCCTTATCTTTATCCTTCCTTTTTTCTTAACTCTTCATTTTCGTATCTTCTAAGAAAACTCATCGAACGCGTATCAAGTTTTTCCATTCGAATCAATCAGTCGGCTAAACTTCTTCTCGGAACGTTTTATTTTATCATCCGATATATTTCGAAGAGGGTTTCGTGTGCCAAACTTTGAAATTTAATCAATTACTTTTATTGCATTAAAATACAATTATCAGATCTTTTCAATCTAATGTAGGGGATGAGTTAATTATTTATTTGTAATTGTAAGATAAATATATGAAAATCTCAATTATATGCGTAGTTTCATAAAAAATAAACACGCATTACGCATATTTAAATCATCCAACGTGTTTTTAATCTATTTATGATTTTTTCTTATTACTTTGGATTCGTATATTTAAAAATGAAAGTTTCGAAATTCCGTTAGTTGTTTAAAAGAAAAAAAAAAATTAAGAAAAGAAAGAGCACAGATTGTATTATAAAACGGAAGGACCGATAAGCACCTTGAAAGAAATGTAGTCTAGGAACGTGCCAAGTTGAAAGAGGAAAAGAAACGAATGGAGAAAAGGGGTAAGAAAAAAGATTAAGAGGAAGAAAGATAGAAAGAGAGAGAAGCACGCGTTTCCGCATCGTCGTTGGAAGGTGGGTGTTTGTCGCCAGACACATCGTGATTACAAACGTTTGCCAAAGCTTTCACCATTGTTCCGAATAATTATTCTTCTCGGAGACGTCCGTCTGTTCTACAAAACCGTTAATCCTACGCTCTAAGACGTTTAAATCGTTATTTTTAATCAAATGGAATTAGCTTTAGAATTATTTTTCTTAAAAAGACATGGACTTTCAAGGTAGACGAGAAATAAATGAAGAAAAGAAGGGGTATTGTACTGACGGTGGTGGTGAAGAGTGGTGGTAGAACTCTCGCACCAGTTTCGGAATTTCAGGGAAATCTCTTAGCGGAAATGCGAGCTGATAGGACGAGGTTAGTTACAACTACGAGACGAGTTCTGAATCCTAACTAACGATTCCCGGAATGACTTTCCCATGATTCGTTACCGGCGCGCAATTTCAACTGCAAATTGATGCCGGACGTTTCCGGAAGCAAGCAAGCAAGTAACCGACCTTCTTACGATTATTCCGCTAATGCTTATAATACGGTTTGTTCTCGAAATCGTTGAACGTTGTGATCGAGATCTGTTGTAAAAATGTTCCTAAAGAAAATAAAGAAGAAGAATTAAATCGGCGAGTAACTAATCCATAATCAACGAAACCAATTTTCGAGGAACGATTTTCATTTTCAAACTTTTTTCGAAGCAGATAAATACAAATGAGAATTCTATATATTCCAACGAAATTTCTTTCGTGAAGTTCACGTTAGAAGGTACCGAGAGGATACGACCACCCTGAAAATCTTGTTCCTTGGATCCTGTATGGTTGCACGTGGATTATTTTGAAAGCGAGTCACGAACGCGTTATATACCCGAGATGCTGCTGTTATGGTGAAAAGAATAAAAAGGGTCTTACGAGATTGTTCGCGAAGAAAGAAAGAAAGAAATATAAGTCAAAAACGTAAGAAGGATTCAAACAACTTTACAAATTGTAATAAAACAATCGTCCTTTCTCCCTTATCTTTTATTTTCTCTTATCTATGATATAAATTATATCGTTTTTAGGTAAAACAAAAAGAAGAATAAGAAAATAATCAAAAAATCGATCGATCATTTTCAGTACCTTGAACTTTTTCCATTTGTAAAAAATAATCGTAGTAAATATTCC
Organism: Mischocyttarus mexicanus; assembly: GCA_023678845.1. Classification (NCBI taxonomy): domain Eukaryota; kingdom Metazoa; phylum Arthropoda; class Insecta; order Hymenoptera; family Vespidae; genus Mischocyttarus; species Mischocyttarus mexicanus. Next base: position 2,637,368 of record JACGTP010000010.1, read on the forward strand.
TGCAATATATATTATACATAATACTTATATACAAAACCTTTATAGATAAAAAAAAATGTTACAAGGAAGGAAACAATATTTAACTTGTTTCACGTGGCATTACAGGAAGCTCGAGAGAGATTATGGGGAGCACCATGCTGGGTCGTTACGTTTCTCTTCCCACGGCGTTCGTAAAACACCTTGTGCGTGTGCAAACTCACGTAGAAACCGTATATATATATATTATAATATATGTGTAGAGAAAGAAGAGCACGCGTACATGTATATGTATGTAAGTATGTGTATATGTATATGTATAGAACGGACGTGATCTCTCTTCTATACTTTAGCGAACGACAATAAGGCGTGATAATGCGAGCTTCGAAACGTTTAGTCATCACGATACTTCAAACCGTTCTTAGTGTACGATGAACCTCGTACTTATGTCAATTTTTCTCAAGGATTCAATCTAACGAGATAAATGCTTTCATCTCTTTTCCTCTTTCTTCCTTCCTTCCTTCCTCTCCTTCTCCTTTTCCTTCTCTCTCTTTATTTTATACGAATATATGAAGCGTATTAATATTATTATTATCGTAACACCGTTTCGAAGAAACCCCCATTAAAACGAACTATTTTCGCCAGTTAGCTCACGAAAGAGAATAACGTTCCGTGTTTTGAGGTAGGTCAAGCGAAAAGGCTTCTCTCTGTTAAACAGGAAGAAATAGAAGTTTTTCTTGTGAAAAGAGGAAAAGAAAAATGATCGACTTACTAAGAGTAATATACCGTTCAAACGTTATGAAAAGAGATATTTTTAAAGGAAAAGTCGGAAGAAGCCGGTTGTGCTCCGTTATTCACGAAACTAATGTATACGAGAAAGAGGAAAAAACTAAATAAGTAATAAATATGAAAAAGGAGAGCAGATGTTACTTTCAAGGATATACAAGAGAGACAGAGTTAGAGAAGATTCATCTTTCTTCGCGATCTTCTTATTATACCCCTTACCTTTTTCACCCTCATCCCCATCTCACCACCACCACCACCACCATCACTTTTTTCCATGCTCTCCTTAGCACACACGGCAGAATTTATAATTTAGTGCGTGCCATGTTGAGTTACGGCAAAACGTAATGATATTTCGACTCTGTTGGTAGGCCAACTAGAAAGAGAGAAAAAGAGAGAGAGAGAGAATCTTGAGATTCACGAGAACGATATATCATTCTCCGAAGTAGACTGGAGTCTCCTATTTTTCGATATATCTAGAATGAAGGATCTAAATATAATGATACATTTTCTCCTGGTACGAAAGAAGTTTGATTTACATTAGATTTTGAATAACGATGAAAAGTATTTCCTAAGCTTAGTTATTTAAAAAAAAAAATAGAAATATTTCATACTAGCAAGTACTCGATATACTTGCTAGTTTCTTATTACTTTTTTCAAATCACTCGCCGATACATTCGTTATACGTGATAAACATATAGACAAACATTAATTTATATATAAAGCGAATTATTTTTAAAGAAATTTCATATGTTTCCAGGTACAGAGCTTTTAAATATTTTAATAAAATATAAATCTTATAGAATATACTAATCAAGTTTTAAAGAAAGAAGTAGAATATATCCTTTATAGGGAGTATATCTTTTATATAGACTAGTAGAATACTAGTAGAATATATCTTTTATATATATATATATAAAGAAGTAGAATCATAAAGTGACATTTATTTCTCGTCGCGTGTGCGTGTATTCTTCCTATGCAAGTGATATGCATATGTGAACTAGTGTGTGTAGTGCTGAAGAGTGACATATACATATATGGATACCTGCAGTTGTGGATATGGATATAGCAGCATTGGATATAAGAACAAAGTACATCTAATGTAAGCTGATCATAATTTTTAACCGTTTTAATATTTAATCGCGCGTGGTAGGTTTAGTATTAAAAAAATCTAATAGGTAATTGTACCGTTGTAGAATCTTTTACCGAACACTATGTCTACGTTCGTGATAAAATATGATCTCGTGTCAGATTTATTTCGTAATGATGCATAATCAACTATAATACATCTTGGCAAGTGATCGCTCTCTTCTTTTTTATTCATTTTTCAAACACACATTTGTGTGTATATATTTTTTTTTTCTATATAGAAACACTTTTCGACTTGCTGCCTAAATACACGTACACATCCAAGCATTCAAAATTCCTTGTTTCATATTAGACACACGTGTTCATCACTCACTCTTTCTCTCTACATTGATTTCTATATATTTATATAAAGATAGATAGATAGATAGATACATAGATAGATAGCAGATATATATTCTACTAACTCGAAAGTTCTACGGACAAACGTATGAAAACCTGATCGATTTTGAAAGTTGACATAAATGTTATGAAAAAGCAAAAAAAAAAAAAAATTAGATACGTTGCGTGGGAATGAAACTTTTATTAGGTGTGTTTTTTATCCGGTGCAATGATCCGCACGTTGTTCGATAAGACACTCGCGTATTAATTAATAACGACTTTGATGCGTGCGCGGAAGGTGTAATAAAAAAATCTTTCTAACTTTAAATATCCTACATCAGCGAAAGTAACAGCAACGACAACAACAACAAGCAATAATACAACAACGAGATAGACAAGGTGGTGGGTACCGGCATACTCGAATGGTTCAGTTGATTTACGAGAAAACGAGATCGATAATTAGAAGGCGGCAAGCGAGAGAGCTTGTCGTAGAATTTTTATCACCTCCCCCGCGTAAACGTGAACTCGATAAAACGGATATATTTGAAGTGGTAGTAGTAGTAGTTGTAATAGTAGTGGTGTCTTGAACGACAGGCCTTGTTGATTCTTCCGGCTGAAGGAAGGAGAACAACTCGTACGTATATATATATGTGTGTGTGTAAGTAATAAATAAATAAATACATGTGGTCAAGAAGGGATAAAAAACAAGCAAACAAATAAACAAACAAACAAACGATAATAATCCGTCTTAACGATTGGAAAATTAGTCTGGCGGTCGGATTCGTTGGACAATTCGACGAGTCGAAAACACCGGCATGTTCAAATAAGACACCTATTCCTTGACAATGATTAATTCACGTTTTCTTAGATCTCATTGTGAGATTACAAACCGAGAAGGTAGACTCTTTCTTTCTTGTTATACTCTATATACATATATTTATATTCCTCTTTCTCTTTCTCTATCTCTCTTTCATTCTCGTTTAAACTGACGATGATCGGACCTACTAAGACGCACGGCACCGATCCGTTATACTTCGCGAGAGTGCATGGAAGCATAAAATCGGCCGTGGTAGTTCCCGAACTCGAGGCGTCAAAACGAATCGATCATCGTAAAACGAGAAGGTGTTACAACGTGAGAGCTCTTTCTCAAGCTTGCCTCGAGGTGAAAGTCACGATCTTTTACGCTAAGAAATGCTCCTTAAGGAGCAACAAGTATACTTCCCGTATATATTAACCTTCTATATATATGTATTTATATACCTATGTACATTTGATCGAGAAAGAAAAAGGGGGATCTAGTTTATCGGTCATTGAAAAAACGCTAACAAGTCGATGCTTTGATCTTCGAGTATATACTCGAGAAGAGGAAGAATCCTCTATTCTAGGAAGATAACACCTTCCAAATTAAAAAATCGTTCTCCTAGGATAATTCGAGAAATCGTGTACACGATCAAGTTTCAATCTAAATATCCATATTAATTTTTTTTGTTTACTAACGTCTTAAACATTTTAGACACGTTTAAAAAAAGAATAAAGGATTTATAACGTTGAATGCTAATGGTTTTTCAAAGTTTCTATAAAACGTGATGTAATCGTGTTTTCGCGGTTGTATACCTCGAATCGAATTCGATTTGTCAAGATTAAATGTTATCGTGCACTTTCTTTCTCTTTCATTCTTATTTTTTTCTCTTAGAATCTTATTGGATCCCTTACGAAGCAATCTTAGGGTTTCGATCGAGGCGGTGGAAAGTACTCCTAAAAGGCGATTCAATTAAACGCAATAAAAGCCGTGTTAATGCAAATCCAGGCAGTCGTATATCTCATTTGAATATGCGTACACGCAACTCTGTTCAAGAGAGCAACGCGAAAGCAACCAGCCACACGGTATCATCGGTGAACAGCCGCTCGCACGGGCGAACACGACGAGACCGTTTGGCTGGTTGCTTTCGCGTTGCTCTCTTGAACAGAGTTGCGTGTACGCATATTCAAATGAGATATACGACTGTTCAGACCATATAGCTTCTTCTATATATAAGCGCACGCGAAACTCGAGGGACCGTGAAGATCAACTTCTTCTTCTTATTTTTCTTATTCTTCTTTTTCATTCTCCTCTCGAGCACCGTTTTACCTCACGAATTAACCCTCCTATCATTTCATTTCTTTCATTCTATCGGAGAAACGATTAAGATTAGACTTCTTTTCTATTTTTTTTTTCTCTTTAATAAATTTTCTACAATTTTTTATTAATCAATCGTATCACATTTATTTTTATCAAACATAAATATCTTTAATATTAAAATCACGTGTAGTTAAAAAGAAATAGACAAATCTGTGGTGTAATATTTCTTAAGAAAGAAGGTAACTATTTAAAGAATCATATTCATATTTCGAATGATATTTCGAGTGAGGATTTCGAAGAAAGCTAAATAATATTTTTTCTTAGATCTTCGTTACTAGTACTCTTCACTTTTCTAGAAGATCACGTTTTCTAGGTACGACGTACTCGATTGGTTTACAAAAGACCTCGTGGACTAGGTAAGTAAGTTGATACATAAATACTTATACATACATACATATACATATATGTACGTGTGCTCAAGGGTTTCTGACCTCTTGGGTGGTCCGAATTTTACAGGCGCCACGTTATACGGCAGACACGCGGGATTCGCCTCGGAGCATTACGTGTTATGCTAATTATTCCGAACATACCGTCATAAATATCTCGTTATTACTCCTCCTCGTAAATAAAACGGTAACGTGTGGCAACGACGAAACGATATTGCGAACGGTTAGAGTTTAAGAGAAGAAGAAAAGAAAGAGAGAGAGAGAAGAAATAAGAAGAAAGAATAAGAAGAAGTATATAGAAAGAGAGAAACGCCTCTTTGTTCAATTTATTTCACGAGAAAATAAAAAAATTTTCTATTAACGAGCATACGATCTTACGTCTAATTGTTTCTTCAACAATACGATTTGAAACTACAATTATTAAATGATTTTCATAAAAAAAAAGGTACGAATTCTATGAAAATTAGCATCAGAGTTTCTTACCTTTATAAAGTTCAAAGTATTCATGGAAAATAATCTAACGTAATTAACGTGAATTTAGAAATGTCAAATATATTAATGATCAACCTATGTTAAATATGGAATCAAACAAAAGAACAGATTAATTGAGTTAGTATTTAAAGTAAAGTCAGGTTGAAATTTGAAAGACACCTTTACATTTCCTCCTCTTAACTCTTCTCCAGTCATGAATAACGTAACTTCTATGATTGGTAAAGGGAGCGTTAAACTAACGAGCAACCCTTTTTTAAATGTCTAAGTTCAACCGACAACCTACTTCAACTACTTTTTTCAATACCTATTTCTTTTATTTTTTTTTCGCTTAAAACGTTTAACTATTTAAATCTCTGAAACTTGCTTTTTTTTATATGACGTTATCGTAGTTGGTGGATAACGTTTGATGAAAATTTAAAGAAAAAGAGATCCTCTTATACTTTGGATAATCGTATTTACTTTTTCATGGTACGATTTTTGATAATCATTAAAATTCATAGTAAATCTTATTAAATCCAGGTTTCCCATTATGATCAACGTATAATCGTTTTCTTTTTGACAAGATTATATCTCCTAGCTTGACCTGTTCGTTCTAATAAGAGATTATTGAATTTCTGATTAGTATACGACGTGTATATGATCATAGAATATATTAAATTGAATCCGCGTAGACGTAGTTCTATTCATAAAATATTATAAAGTAAAACAGGGTTATTACCACGACAAAAATATACTACACGCTTATCGGGAAAACTTGTCGACGTAATGTCGATAAATCTATATTAAAAGAAAAAAAAAAAGAAAAGGGCGAGACAGAGTCAATAAAAATATTCTACGGTATTGTCAACCCGCGAGAAAACGATATTTATTAATACATATGCTCTTAACCCAAATATGTAAATACATGGAAAATTATATTTATATGTGTAACTATCATATGACGTGTTTGTTATTATTATGCAAGTGGGAAAACGTAGCAACGCAAAGTGAAATGTTGCCAAACGATTGTCTAGAATATTTTTTGTCAGGAAAATGATATATCCTAAGGGCACGTTACGTTCAATTCTCAACTGAAAATCTGATTTTATCTGTTACAGACTTCGAAATTTGAACTTAACGAAATTCTAATTGGGCTTTAACTTTCTAACAGATACGAACAAGTAAGGGGTGTGAGCGAACAACCGAGTAATTGAAAAGTTCATGTTAAATCCGGCTTAACTTTGTGATCCTATTGCGATTCACGAGAACATATCGTCGAGATAATCGAATCGAATATAGACAAAGACGGAATAGCTCACGGTTCGATGAAAATTATATACCTTCGAGCTAACTCCCCTTGTCTTTCTACGTTGTTATATAATTTTCATCTAATCGATTTCTCTCGTTGATCTAAGTAAATAAAAACACACCGAAACGAGAATATAGTTTTTTTATTATATTTAATTATTAAAAAATACAATCGCGAATTCTATTATCCAAGAATAACATTATCCCGTTGATACGTGGTTGAAAAATAACAATAACAATAAGAACGACAAATTTTGTAATTTCGAACGAAACGAGCTAGTTAATAAAAAAAAAAAGAAAAAAAACGTAAGAATACATTATAAAATACATAAAATAAAAATAAATGAAAAAGAATTAACAAAATTCTCTCTCTTTCTCTCTTATACCCATTCAAATGAAGTCGTGCGAATTTTCCCATTAGTTGTTCTGCGTATTCCAATTAATTTAAATAATCAAACCATTTGCAGGGGATATTTAAAAAAAAAATCTTTTCCAGACACCTGCAGAGATAAATCAACGATTTTACATTTACATTTAAACGAATTAAACGGAACAAACTACGTACATACGAGGACACGTGTATATACTAACATATATTCGAACGATCCGGTAAATACGTTTAAAACATGCATACCCAATGTCGGTCGTACAAAACTAACAATCTCTCTCTTTCAATGGGTACTTTGCACATGCACACAAATACACACACACATACATGTACACATAGAAACAAATAGATAGTATATAGAAATGCAAAGGGTACTACACGTATAGTAACGAAGTAGGACAAGTCGGCGTATCGCCTTTCCCTCGAAATTCGTAGGTGGCGAGTGACGGATGCACCCGAGTGCGATCTTCTCATAAATCTACTCGTATGTACGAGTAAATCCAGAGATGAGAAGGACGAAGGGACGGAAGGAGGGGGAATAACTATAAGGGAGTATCAATTTCCACGTGGGTTTTAATTCTACGCGAATGCTCGTACGCGTGCCTGCCCTATACGATAGCCTTTTATTTTTCTCTTCTCGCTAATTCGATCTCGTTCACAATCGACTTTCTCACCTTTCATCGAGGTCAATGAAAAGAAAAATATAACGCATTTTTTCAAATAAATAAATCAAATAATAATAATAATAATAATAATAAATATAAATATAAATATAAATATAAATATAAATATAAATTAACGGTGAGAGTAGATTAAAAATCCTATTTTTAAATCGCCCATCGAGTTTCTGTCGTATAATTCATAATGATACTACTCTCCGTGCTGATTAAAATAATAAATAAATGAAAAATAAGATTAGAGAGAGAGAGAGAGAAAAGACAGATCTCAAAGGAGATTTCAATAGCGATAATTAAGCAAGTTTATTTAGTATCCGTGAAGGCGAGTGTGTTCGAACGAACGCACCTCGATCGCTTCATTATCGGACGAGGTTCGCATTCACCACCACCATCACTACCACCAACACCACTAACACCATCACCACTACCACCGTGTACTTCGTTTGCAACTGCGTCTCACTCTCGTGGGCGTGAGACATTTTATTGGCGCCAATGTTATTCGTTTTCACGTATGGGATAAGCATAGGTCGTACCACGTGGGAAAGAATCTTAGGATCTCGAGACTCTCCTTCTGTTTTTTCGACCAACTTTTAACGATTCCTTCTCACCATCCTCCCCTCTCTCTCTCTTTCTCTCTCGTTCGAGCACTTAGATTATTCGTACGTAAAACGCAACGCGAAATCAAAAGAGAGAAACGTTCGAGAGGGAATCGTAAGTACCATGCAAGATTACTTCCTACGGGCCATACGAGTATAATTTAGATTTCTTAGTCTCTTGTCCCAGGTATATAGTCCTCTTTTTATTTATCCTTTTTTTCTTTTTGAAACCTTGATTCTTTTTTACCCCCGTTTCCAACAAGGGCGAGATACAAAAGGATGAAAAAGTTAGAAAAGTGTAACAAGTAGTAGAACACCACCCTGGGTTAACGTTAACTGTTTATGATCTTTGGTTCCTCGTTACGTGTTTATCAAAGTTTTCCTTTTACTTACTCTTTTTTTTAACGCGACCGATAGTTTCTCACGGCGAGGAGAAAGAGAACAAGGATTGTTAGGGTGGTTGGAAGAAAGAGAGAGAGATCGTTATTGTGAACGCGTGGGTCGCGCCCTTCAGGATGGAACTCTCAGTAACTCCGTTAAAACGCACCTTTACTGAACTAACGATTCTCTTCCGATAGCCTCCTAAGCGTGCCCAGGCGCCTACGAGTTTCAAGTATTATCTTATGGAAAATCGATGCACTCTCTCTTTCTTTCTCTTTCTTTCTCTCTCTTTCTTATTCTTTTATTTTATCATCTTTATTGTCTTTTATTTTTTTTTCTTTAACATTAATTCGCGAAATCGTTGCAAAATTGTGCCTCGTCGATATTATTACGACCGGACGTAAAACTTCTGTAAATCGTTCAAGCTGCCCACGTAAATAGACCCCTTTCGAAAATTACGGACATATATGAATGTGTATGTATGTATCTATGCAACGGGGTGTTTCGAAATGCCCCCGAAGCTTATAGAGGAAACTGACTAGATAAAGTTTTAAATAAGTAAAACGTGTACGGAAATGTGTACCGTATGTTGCAACTAAAATGAAATCAAATCGAGTGTTTATGTCTAACGCGCTTCTTTGTTAACAATAAGTCAAAAACGATAGTTGTAATATGTCGACGTTTGAAATAAAATAAAATAAAATAAAATATTGAAAAAGAAAAATATATTTCCAGTTTTCCTGTACAGGAAGGATGATGTTTTATCAAATGTCATGTCATGTTACGCGAGGTCAGGAAAAAGGTGGTAGTTTTGTTTTGCAGTTCCAGTTTGTACGGTCCATTGCGTTCTGGTTTGTTACAAGAGTTACTATATATATACACACATACACACACATATATATATTTTATACTCCCTTCTCTTTAAAAGATCATCCGTCGATCCACTTAGGTTTTTTTAAAAAAAAGAAAAGGAATAGGTTGAATGATTCCAAGAAATGGAAATGTGGGTCAGTCTTTTGTTTTGCGTCTTTTTTTTCCTTGAAATGTCGCCGAGCTGTCTTGGAGAAAATATAGGTCGGCTCTTCCTAGAATTTATGTGGATCGATGTGTCAATATCCTTTCTTTTTCTTCAACCCGTTTCTCGAGATCAAAGGGGAAAAAAAACTTGTAACCATCTGTAGACTGTTTACAATTTATACATATATATATGTATGTATGTATATGATTCATTGAAGCAAATATAACTTTATATATCTTTCTTACAAATTGTTCCATTTTTATTTTCATTTTTATTCTTATTCATTTAAACATCATTTATATCACCACCAACTCCACTCTTCTTTTATTTCTTTCCTTTGATATTGATCCTCTTTTATTTCTTTAGATTTTTCACAGAGAGAGAGAGAGACACAACAAACAATTTTATCATATCCATATATTTCATCTTCTTTCATATATATTTAAATTGTATATATTATAAATGTATACAACATTTATTATTCCACTCTCGTTTAATCTTTATTGCCAATAAAACGATGTATATACAATGAAATAAATTATAAACTCGGGAAATAACAACAATAAAATAATATGTAGAGAGAAATAAAAAAAGGAAATGCATATGAATTCGTGGACGACATAGAAACGTGAAAATACGAGTGAGTTTGCTCGAGGCAGAAGCGCGACTCATTTAATTCGTCTTTTCGATTAAACTCGTAGTTGAAAGAAAAAAAATAGAGAGAGAGAGAGAGAGGGGGAGGGAAAGAGAGAGAGGAAGAATTCTCGAGGATCTTTCGTTGAAACGGCGTGGGCTAAAGGCTTACGTTGCTTAAGACCGTTTATCTCAAGCAAGGAACGACGCATTCATTCATGCGAGATATCCTGCACCGTTCACTCACCACCCACGAGTATGAATGTTTTGTAGGATCTCAGGAGTAACAGGGAAGGCAATGTCATTTAAAATATCATATCACCATATGCTGTGACACATACGGTGGTACGTGGGGATAAATGTAGAGAATAGGTTTATATTACGATCAAATAAAATTCCGATCTAAATAAAGTTCATTATTATACAATTATACAAGATTATTATATGTTTAACCACGACGATTTATTATTACTTTTCATTACATTTAATACATCCTAATTTTTCCTATAACCTTATTTTTTCTTTGCGTATATGTGTGGGTGTAGGTGAACCGATACGCCCATTAGATGCAATTGCATTTTATTTTCTTTAAATGCAACGATAGAGGTAAAATAAAATTATACGAAATAATCTCATCCTAATTTTTTCCTGTAACCTTATTCTTTTTTTTTGCGTGGGCGCACACCGATACTCGCCCACCAGATGCACAAATTGCATTTTACTTTTTAATGAAAGTCAATTTTGTTTAGTTCTAAATGTCAAATATCTTTCTCATCAAAGTATTGACATTTCGGATTGAACTTGAGTTAATAATTTTATGCGCAGAATGATGAAAAGACAATCGATCGGTTGAGAACAATAATTTTACATACACCTCGTATATATATACACATATATATATATAAATTCGATTTATCTTATCTTTTATCTCCCTTCGGTAACTTTTTATCAATATTATTTTAATAACATAAGAGCAAAAGAGAGAAAGAGAAAGAGAGGGGAACAAAGTTGGACGAAACATAGGGACGTTTTTTCTTCAGGCTATCATGTTACTCTTCCCTCGACCACGAAAACCGCAGTTTTCTTTGTAAAGAACAAGATCTACCATCGGGGCTATGGCGGGAGCCGTTAACTGACTATACCATGGGGAAAATATTTGCGTTTCGCTACCGAGAGAAATACTAACTTCATTTATGTTTTATCGCTTATAAAAAAGCTCCCACCTCACTCTCTTCCTCTCCACCACTTCACCTCAAAGGAAAGTTTCTTTTTTTCTGGAATGCATAAAAAAAAGAGAAAAAAAGAAAAATACGCGAATATACGTAAGACACTTTATAGCACGCGAGTAATATCATCGCGGAAAATATCAAAGGAATGATATGATTTTCATATAGGAAGATGGATATGAGCAATATTTGCCGTCGAGAAGTTGTCTACACATATATATAGGTAATATACATATATACGTATCCTATATTGCTTATGCAGATGAATATTGGCAGAAAATTTTCTAGCATAGGGTAATAACGTAACGCGCATAGTTCCGAACGTAAATTGTCATTTGTCGTAACGACGATTCAGCAGGTACCTATAATACGTTCTAACGTATTTGTCCTTGTATTGGTAGTATGTATCTATATACGTATATATAAGTATGGTATATAGGTGATATGTAAGATCGTAACGAGCGAACAAACTTGACGCGTGTAGGTGGAATAAAACAGGTTTTTATCGTAACCGTGTTGAAAACGCATACTTGACGAGAAGCCTTGTCCTCCGAATAGCAACGTTTCACTAAAAGGGATCTTTTCAGATAAAATAAAAAAAAAAAGATAAAGAAAGAGAGAGAGGTGGTATAGGATAGATTCGAGAAAAAGCATAAACGAATTCTTTTCTCCATTATTTTCTATTTTATCTTTCACTTTCTCTCGTTCCCTCCTTTTATCTCTGACGTTTACTAATAACAAAATTTGTATTCTTCCAAAATGTATTAGCCTTTACCGAAAGAGACACAACTTAACGTTTACTATTTATCTAACTATTTTTAGATACTACTATAAATTTGCATTTCTCCGATCGATTTGTTAAAAAAAAAAAAATATCATCCATAAAACACTTTTAATTCATTTCTCTCTCTTTCTCTCTCCCTCGTTGGGGTTAAGTGTTCAAGTTGGGAAAGAGTTAAAAAGATACGGGAGAAGAGTGAGAGTGAGAAAAAATAAAGTGAACCCGATCACGAAAGACGAAAAAGTCCAAAGAAAAAAAAAATAATAGAGAGAAAGAGAGAGAGAAACGATCGCTTTCTTGGCGTTGAGTCTTTCTGTTTGTCGTGTGGCGACAAACTGTTCCCGTTTTGTTTGCGGTGTATCACGTTCGACCATTCGGGGTCTTTTGGTTTTGGTATCCTCCTTCTCTTTCTTTTACACACTCTCTCTCATATTCTCTCTCTCTATCTCTCTCTTTTTTTATTTTTATTTTAACCATTCAGGAATGCGAAACTCTTCAAAGATCGGAAAGCTTCTCACGCTCTCCTTTTTTTCAAAACTCTTGGAGAATCCGAATGTAACCAAGAATCTTCTGTCTGTCTGGCTGGTTGTCTTTTGAAAAAGGAGAGAGAGGAGGGTGGGAACAAGAAGGATAGAAAGAGAAAGAAAGACAATGATCCCTTTCATGTTTGCATATCACTTTCAGTTTCGACAGTGACTCATTTACAGCCTCTTCCTCTGCCTTCTCTCCCTTCCTTCCCCACCACCTTCGCGTCGTCATCACGCGATCTCTTGTATCTATTTAAACGAGCGAGCACTGTTTCTCGCTAAATTAACGTGGACAGATACGGTAAATAATAAAAGAAGGATGAGAAGACCGAAAAGGATTAGGGTGGTATTGCGGGAATGTTCTTTTTCTTTTTCCTTTTTTTTTTTTTATCTAACTCAAAATCAACTAAATTGGTGTTAACAGTTTAAAGCAATGTCACTGATCTTTAAAGTGTCCTCTCATCATCGTTGTTTAAAAACAGAGAATCAAGTTGATGAAAAAAATCAGGAGAATTGTAAAATTGTTCATTGAAAAATAATTGAATGATAATTAAAAAAAAGGATTATCTTGAGAAGCAATATTTAACACATTCTGTTGCAAGTCATTTTTGCCTGCCTTATCATTCAGGTCATTTGATATTTTGACTAAAGATTGTTATATTATCACACAATATTTCATTACATCATCAATCAATAAGTTAGTTATTTTTCTAGTTATCATTTTAGATATTATTTTGTATAATGCCTAATTTCTTTGATAGAAATATATTTGACAAAATTAAATTTGTCATAAGCATATGTTTTCATCGCATTGAAAATGGAATAGAAGGATTTAGGATAATAATGGAAACGATGGGAGCCTTTCGTATTGCTGTATCTGTACGATTCATCAAATTCTAATAGTAAAGCGCCCGTTAGATGTTTCGAAATACTGACTAAAGCAAATTTGAATAACATAAGCTTAGAGTAAGTAGGTAGGGCCACAACTATTCGAATCCTATAATATGGGCCAGTTGCTCAACCTACGATTGACCTATTGAAAATCAATGTCTCAGTACCTTTGACAAAGTCATCCTTCTCACTCGGTCACCCGCTCGTTCCTTCGTTCGTTGTAGGTATTTTCTCTTTTTATTCCTTTTTCTACCTTAGCACGGATGAGTGGATCTTTAGCCTCTCGTAAATAAACGTTTTCAGATTCCTACTATTCAAGGATTCGACGTATTTAAAGGGAAAAAAATATTAATGCTAAAATTCATACCCTCTACTTCTTCTATTTTTTCTTCTATCAACATTTTTTAAACAATACATCCTCCAAATTATTTTTATTTCTTTACATAAGTCCCTTTTTGCAAAATACGTAAATAAAAAAAATATGTCACGTAGATTTTCACGAAAAAGAAAGATGAAACGAAAAATCAAATAACAGAGGTTATACGGTAAGCTAGAAAAAAGGTCCTAAAATTCAACAAACATTCGAGGAAATAACACGGGGGTGGTGGGTTGTGATGACTTTGACATTGGAATCATAAAAACGCACGTGTAAGAACGCAATGCACGTGGGGGGAACCCCGAACGTGTGTTTGGCCTCCAACAACTGGTGGAGTTCTCTTGTTACAAGCTTAGCGAGCCAAGCTCTGCGTCATGTTGTATCGAATGACCGTCCACGATACATCTAACGAGTGTGTGTGTATATGTGTGTGTGTGTGTGGGAGAGAGAGAAAAAGAATAAAAGACAGAGAAAGCCTAGGCACTTTTCGCTCTCATGTCAGTAAAAGTTTCCATGCAATGCGAGCGACGTCTATTACAATGCGATCGCTTTTTCTCTTGACACCCTTTCTTTCTTTCTTTCTTTCTTTCTCTTTTTAAGAGAAAGAGAAAGAGAAAGAGAGTGAGAAGAGAAGAAGCACGAGACGTTTAGACGCCGTCAAGGCGTTAACGAAAAATTCCAAACATTCCGTATTCCCTGTCTCCTTGATACGACGAATTACTTGCCTTCCATTATACAACCTCCTATATATTCGTCTTTTTAATATCCACAATCTATCTCACAGGATTCCTACGATATGAATAACGTTTTGCGAAAGTTCAATATTTTATTTGGCAAACATTTAAAACCTCTTCTTCACCCCTACTGCTAAAAAGGAGGATATTTAAACTGATTTAGAAAAAAAAAAATATTAAAGAAAACAAATTTTTCAGCTTTCTTCTTTATGCGTGATTTATCATTGAAAATAAATATATGCGAAAAGTTATGTGGTAAGATAGATAGAAAAAAAAAAAGAAAATGAAAGAGAGGAGGCGGTTTTCATCTTTTTATATATTGGACTATCCCGTTTTGAAGAGATAGAAATTTTTAGAAGAATCGGCCAACAAAATAATCAGCTTCGAGGTTTAAGGGATGAAATCTTGCGAATGGTCGAAGCAAATCTAAATAAACCGCAAACCACAAACGTCATTGTTCGAATTTGCTACTCTCATTTCTCTCTCTTTCTCTTTTTTCCGATCTTTTTCTTTTTTATCAATTTTTTTTTTTTAATATTCTACATTTCGAACTGGAACAGACAATGAATGTAATAACAAAGCAACACGTATTCGTTTATTACTTTTTTCTCTTGCACATGTACAATATCGAATTTTTCTATTTATTTTCTATCCAAAATTGAATACGAGCAATAACCACAACAACAACCAACAATCAATATCACGTTTCCAAATGAAGTTAAAATTTAATTGAAATTTATACAGGCAAAAAAAAAAAAAGAATAAAAGGGAAAAAAGGAAGAATACAAACAAATTACAACCAACAACAAAAGAAGAAACATTCTCTATTAGTTCGTGGATGATAATAGGAACAAAAAAGGGGTGGTGGTGGTGGGTGGTGGGTGGTGACGTCACGAGAGACGAGCCCGCCAATAAACTTTTTCCTCGACATTTCGATGGCCACGTATATTTTCTCAACAATGCATCAAGGGGGAGTAGCAGCAACAGCAGCAGGAGCACCAGCAGCAGCAGCATTTATAAACGGCGTTTGTGTTTCTGTTTAAACGGTGGGGGCTATTTCGAGATGCCGCCACGGCTGCCAAAAAGCTCTCCCGAAGCTCGTTAATCACTCGCCTTGGGAATAATTCGCGCGATCAGGAAGCGTCGAGGGATTCTAGATCTCGGAAGAGTTATCTCTCGGTGATGTGATTTGCTAAGGGAGAATGATTATCACTTATCTTTTACAATTCGTTCGAACAAATATTATTTTTATATATATAATGGAATAGAAGAAAAAAAAATTGTCGGATTTTCCCATTGAATTGTGGCCAAAAATCTAACATTTTTTTACCATTAACCCAATATATCTACAAGTAGAAATAAGTATAACAATATATAACACTATCATTAAATTATGGTTAAAATTGTCCGATTTAAGATTGGATATCTCACGACAAACATAATCTTGAAATATTAATGATTTTATATCGACATCAGATATTTTTTCCTTCTCGATAGAAAATATCGAGTTTTGAGCGAATAAGTGTCAGAACTTTTGATTTACTATTTTTTAATTTGAATAAATCTGCAACTGATGCACATTAATTGCTCGTAGAAGCATAAGTCGAGGATTTCTTAAGTAAGAGAAGTTGTCGTGAATGGTTTCTAAAGTTCAAGTACGGTGACTTTGACATCGGTGACAAAGAACGTAGCAGAAAGCCAAAAGTGTACGAATACGCGAAATTGGAAGGATTATTGGTGGTAGATTCGTGCCAAATGCAAGAATAACTTGCAGTTACATTAAGAGTAACTCAACAAGCGAGTAAATTTTTTTCTTGATAGATTTATTTTATCCAACATTATTTATAGTATGTCACGTTGGTAATCGTCGTGTTTTAAATCAGTTTTAGAAGAACGTGAGTTCAAGCGAACATATTTAATCTCAACCTAACTATTAAGTATTAATATTTCTATTTAATTAATATAATAAAATGAAATAGAAAATAAGCTAGATGAGTTTTAATGTAACCTTCGAAATAAATAAATAAGATCTGACCGCTCGCTGTTGCTTATTACGAAATAATTCGAATAAATCAAACGTTCACGAATTCTAAACGTTGCACGCGTTCGCGAAGAACGTGAGTTCGAGCAAAAAGGGATCGCCACGCGCGTTCGCGATACATATGCATGAGAAAGAAAGAAAGAGAAATAGTGATACAGAATGAGAGAGAAAGAGAGAGATGGAACATAGGAGAGGCCAATGACGGATGAATAATAAATACGTGAGAAGAAACGAGCTTCGAATCACGTATAGGTGTAACACATGTAGATGAGCAAGCGTGCCTCCTGCATTTTCTTGCCAACTTGTGTCCCCACTACACCCCTTTCCCTACCTTACACCGGTATTTACTTGCCAATGTGATCGAGATCTTTAAACGTAATTCTTTCACGTTGTTGTTGTTGTTATTGTTGCATTAAATTGCATTCCCTCGCGATCTAATTTCCTTCTCGATAATTTCCATCTTTTTTTTGAAATTTTTCTCATCGTTAAAATAATTCGATGACTTATGTTTCCTTTAACAGATAATTTGTCGCGTAAAATATACTTATCGTTAGATAAGTAGAATTCAAATTGCGAACCATTTAATAGTGAAGATTACAGATGCATCACGACACTTAATTAAGTGTAACGCAATTGATTGGAAAGATTTGTTGTGGTGTGCTTTTGAAATTGTTTTTTCTCGAACGACTAACATTTGATTTATATTTTTTCGTCGTTATACGTTGCAGAATAAATATTACACGATTAAGATGATACACGTGGTTCATTTTATATGTAGAAGAATAAACTACATCCTCGTATCAACTCGAAAAAAATGCTCTCTCTCTCTCTTTCTCTCTTACTTGACCATTCATTCTTGTTTACTTTGGAAATGATGTTTTTGAACGATTTAAAATTTCATTATAATATTTTTCTTAGATTATATGCATGTATGCATGTTTTAAAATAAATAATAAGCGGTTTACATTATACATCGTTCATTCTAGAAGCAGAATAAAGTATATATATATCAAGCACCGAGCACGAAACTTCGCTTTCTTTTGACCGACAAGAATGATGGGATAACCGTATATGGCATACGATAGGGTACGCGTTTGATTCGAATGAAAAATACGTAAACACAAAGTATTTACGTCAGAGATGTCATTCAGGAAGAGTTTCTAAATCTTTATTTTTTTTCAAACACACACAGATGCATCATGTACACGTTTACATATGTGTATAGTCTTTTAAGGTAAGAACTACTCGTTAATTTTTTTCTTTTTTTTCTTTAATTTTTTCTTTTTATCCTTTAACATGACTTATGATCGAACAATGAGATATAATAAATGAAATTGAATTAATCTTACGGCAGTACGTGCAAGTATGCCGACTTTACGTCAACGATCGTTTCGTGTGACGTCACGATGATAACGAAAAAACAAGTCGTTCTACCTCGAGATCGCCGAAAACGAGTTTAACCTCCACTCGAATTCCATTTTGGGAAACCACACGTCACTTAGGAGTAAAAAAATTTCTCTCTCTCTCTTGATTTTTCTCGTGACTTTCTTAGTCGTACGATTTATCGATCGATCCAACCAACATTCGATTGTTGATTCATCAATGATAATTCACACGATGACGCGTTTAATTCTGATGCAAGGAAAAATCAGTTTCGAAATTCTCTCTCTCTCTCTCTCTTTCTTTTTCTCTCTCTTATTTTTATTTCTTCTCTATGTAAAACTTTCTCAAAGAAGAAATCTCTTTCTATAAAAATCCAAAGGAGGAAATTAGATTTTCGTTGAAATCCAATTTTGATCTAACTGAAAAGTAGAGTAGAGTATCATCATCGCCGATAGCTGTTGCACTCTCGATAGGAATAAACTGAACGAGCTCGAGCCCACTTGTTTCGTTCACGTCAAACTTACGGTATACAACTAACCAACCACCATAGTGTTAGATTTCCCATGAAAATATTTGCTCTTCGCACTGTAACGCGATACACACAAAAGGAGCGCATCACAAAAACAGGGGATTTTATTCCTCACCTTGTTTCTTTTTCAACCTTTCGAGGAAACTAATTTTCGGTTGCTCGCGAAGAATCTTGGTATCTATGTGTTACTATGTATTGTTGAAAGGAGGAAGTCTACACCGTAATTATATATTTACATATACATATTTTTATCTATATGTAAGTACAAAATAAAAATGAATTCGCCGTTAGTTAGTTCGTTCGTTCGTTCGACAAATAGTTGAACAAATAGTATAAATCTCATATCGTTCAATAAACATTATTTAAGTACTCGAATAGACTACTCGTAAATTAAATTCGTACCATAATCGTAGTATTTGTAAGCTAATGAGAATTCATTCATAGAGATAGGGACAAACGCATGCATGTATATATATGTGAGTATATGTGTATTTATATCAAAGTTAAACCCATTTAGCATACAAACGATCCGTACCATTCAACGAGAATAAAAAAAGAAAAAAAAAAAAGAAGAAATAAAAGAAAAATAAGAGAGAAGTCAGATTGGAGATTTCAGGCGGTCCATTGCGTCACGGAATTATCTAATATTTATTCTAAGAACGTAACACATGTGCACGGGAAGCAAAAAGATACCGCCGACTCCCTTATATACCTATATACAATACATAATATACCTCGAGCAAAGCACCAACAGCAATAGCAACCACCGTAACAGCAACAGCAACAGCAGTAGTAGGAGCGTAACCAACCAACGAGAGAAACTTTTATTTCGGTTCGGTCGTCGAACGAAACTGTTCGTTCTCATTTCCACGAAGCAAATCGCATGTAGCTAAATTTGAAACTGGTGGCCACCAACCCGACAAACCGTTCCTCGATCGATGGACCGTAGCCATACTTTATCGTACGTGAAACTCAACCCTATCGATGCGTATACGACTTACGAAGTGCTAGCAAGATCTAATTGTAAGATGAAAAATAAATGGTCAGGCAAAGAGAGAGAAAGAGAAAGAGAGAGGGAGAAGAAAAAGGCAAACTTCCGATGATAGCGGCACCTCTGATGTCAAATTCAAGTGGGTATCATACGAGTTATGTGTATGTGTCGACGAGTGATACTTTACCGAACAAGAACAATAATAATTTTTTTTACGAACTGTATATATGTATATACTGATTAGCAATTCAACCTTTAACATCTGATAACATATCTACTATGATTATTGCATGGTGTATTTATGTCATTAATACTTTAATGCTTTTGAATTTTTACCGATCATTTCTTGTATTACGATTTTAATATCAAAGTTATCGAATATATATACATGTATGTTATTATATATAATAAATAAATTATACAATAATTTATACGTAATTAAACGTGGTACAGAACGTGGTATAGAAATTCATAAGCATCTGATATGTTTAAAATAACGCGAATTAATTAAAACGTAATTAATATACGAATTATTTAGTATGAATTAACACATCATTGACCGATTTACGAATATGCTCATGTCTATCTACATGAAAATAATTAAAATATGTAATTAAATATTCAATTTTGTATTAAGTTGTTATTATTATAATATTATTTTTATTATATTTCTAAAATTAGTTTAATTTTAATATTACCAATGTTTTAAAATAATTCATATTTTAATTCGATTATTAAAGGATTAGGTTTTCTTGCACACTATAATAACTGATCAACGATATATATCATTGTAATAAAACATATCAAATATAAGAAAAAAAATAAAAAATCTCTATAAAAACGAACGAACGCGCACATACATAAACGAATAGAAATTTTTTCATGGTAGACCGATCGTATCCTTTTTAATAGTTGGATTAAACGGGACAGCATCCGTTTTGGTCCAGGCAACTTTCGGTTTTCTCCGATACAGACTCTTACTTCTCCCTTTCCCGTCTCTTACGAAGTCCCTGGGGAGTTCTTTTATATCAAGGAGAAGACGATTAAGGTCGTTTTACTACTCGCGAGTGGTGCGCTCGCGCGATTCGCTCGTAAGCGGCTGGGTTTATAGGTGCTCGTTGAAAATAACGCTTCGGATGCGAAGAGGTTTGAGTTCGTCGACCGAGAGAGTACCACCGACGTCGTTTCTGACGCAAAGAGATTCTCTTCTATCGTCAAACTTTCTTGTCCGAACATTTCTTTTCTTTTTTATTTTAAATTAATATTTTTTTTCTCTCTCTCTCTTTTTCTCATTTTAAGAAGAAACATCGTTGTTTTCGAAAGATTATTTAACCGATTTCAAACCCCTTATATTAAAACGCGAACATGTAGTGTCTTGCTACGACTAAAAAAGGAAGAGTGGAAAATACACACACACACACATACACACATATGTATATATTATAATAGATACGTGGGAGAGGAGAGGGAGCAGAGAGCAAAAGAGTATAAGGAGATGGAGGATCCTTGAGAGAAAGTTAGACCCTGAGTTGATTTCCTTGGCCAATCATGGAAGATCGACTCGAATAGATAATGTTTCGTCTATGTCCTTCTATATCGAGACACTTCAGTGGTTCTCAAACTGTTATTTAGATTTTTTTCAACTATATTATTATTCTTTTGTAAAGTTTGATAAGAAGGGATTACGAAACTTTTAATTTCACAAACAACCGAGTGGGATTTTCAAGTTTTCTTATTATACCAAGCTCGAGGTCAATCGAAGTAGTTGAAATAATATGAGAAAATAAATTGAAGAATTTATAAAAAGTAGAATAAAAGTAGAGAAAATTAAATTCGTAAAGATAAATAAGTATTTCTTAGAAAAAATAATATTTCAATGAATATATAAACCAAAACCCTAATCTTTGGATTAATTTGTCTCGGTCAATTTAGTTTTTCATTTAGCTGGATAAAAGAGAAGAAAAATAAAATATAAGAAAGAACGAAGCCAACCAAACCGTGTACGATATACGTAGATAATATACAAGGTGTTCTTGTAGATCTAAAAATATCTTAACAATTCTCGAAAGGGAAGACGAAACCACGAAGGTGGATTTAGAAACGAGTTCCGGGACACTACGAGTAGGAATAGGAAACAGACCTCTTCTTTTGGTCGGGCCCTTTGAGTTTCAAAAGAAGGATCCACAAGCACCTTAACGAATTCTTACGCGTTCGTCGTCAAAAAGGGAACTGCTGGACGACCTTGCTCCACCGTTCGCAGGTAGAATACAAGCAACTTACAAAGAATTCTATGTTGTAGAAATAGAAGGGAAAAGAATAATAAAAAAAATAATAAATATATATATATATATAAGAAAAAGAGAACATTTGAATTCAATCCCGAAAAAGATTTTTTTTCATCCAAGCAAAACACAGCGTGGGACGATTTCCTGGTAAGGATAAGGAGGCAAGCAAAAGGAAAAATAAGCAAAGAGGAAGATAACTTCGACGATCCGTGAAGATTGTAATAACGCGTTGGCCTCGAAGCCGCCACCACCACCACCACCACCACCACTACCATGTTGTCCGTGGATTTAACGCCCGAAAGAGATCCTCTCCTCGATCTCGACCCGGTATATCATGAATACGCATATCGTATTTCATTAAGTTATCCTCTTCATGGATTATGGGGAAGTTCTTTGATGTATCTGTAAGAGTGATCTCTCTTCTTAAAGACAGTTACAATCTTCACGATTATTACTTTGATCTCTCGCAAAAACTTTTTTTCAAGTTTTCTTTTCCTGGTTTTAAAATGGATATCGAAAGGTACCCTTCTTCTTTCTTTTCATTTTTTCTTCTTCGTATATTCAAAATTTATAACCGATCACGAGTAAAGATTTACATCACGGAAATTGACCTAATTTCACTATCACGATATATAATAACGTCTAGGTATATAAATGTACCAATACATTGACTATCTTAATAAAGACGATAGATCATCTCAATTACGCTTACTCTTCTTATTCCATATACGTTAGAGACCATATAATCAAAGGATAGGACAGCTAAGCGTTAGAAAGTGTCGAATGGAAAAGAGAAGACTTTTTGGCAGATCTGGAGCAGATCGATCGTTCGACCGATCCGATGCGATCGATGATCGGATATAACCTTAATCGATCGAGAGTTATAGTTGGTGTCCATTTCTCCATTCCCTGTCGCTGAACATAAGCTAATATTTCGAAGATACGAAGCTATGATTCGTGACACCTATTTTCTCAGGCTTTGTTACCGGAACATATTATATGGGGGTCAGTATCATCCTTGTTAGATTTCTTTTTTATTTTTGACATACTATCTTTCTATCTTTCCATCTATTTCAAATCAACTTGTACGACCTTGTCTCTTTATTTTTATCTCTCTTTTTTATTCTCCTCTTTCTCGTCCTCGAATATAAAAGAACTAATATAAGAAAAATCTACGACTTTCGTTCTTCTTTCTCGAAGCTGCATCGTAATTCAATATTACCAGACGTATCATTGATAGCGACATTTTCTTTCCTTTTCTACAAGTTGCTTTCGAACGAAATTTTATGCTTTTAACGGTTCCCAGAGAGTGATACTCTATGTTTTATTATTATATTATTTCTCTGCAATTCCTTTTTTTCTTTTTTTTTTTCTACTCTGCAGATCCTTTTCTCTCTCATCTGGCAAACATAGAATGCATCCTTCTTTTTATTCACCGATACGCGATATATTGTCAGATATGAGATTCCTTTTATAATTTTCTTTAGTTCGAATATGGATTTGCTTTAGGATGAAATATTTCTTCCTTGCGTTAGATTTTATATTTTTTTCATTATTATTATGGTTTCCTTTTGTTTCTGTAGATTCTTTTTTCTTACTTGTGGTAAAACGTCGAGTGGACTTAATATTTTTTTTGGTCTTTTGATTACGCAAACAGGCAAAGTACCGTTAGACGGGAGAGATAAAAAGATTGTAAGGAACGCAAAGTGAGGTGTTTCTTTTTCTAAGCGATCTCGTTTAGGAGGTGAGAAAAAGAATGAGAATTGAGTTCACTTGAATTTTTATTGAAAAGATACTATCTGTGGACAACGAAGTGCTCGTTTGCTATTTTTAAATGAAATACTCCATGAGTCTTGCTTTTATTCTTTAAAAGAGTATTATCTTCCATTTTTTTCCAAAATTAGATTATACCTACATAGAAAAAAGTAGAACTTTCATTAAATGCTATGAACTCTATCTCTCTTTTCCACTTCCTCTTCATTTTTCATCCTTTTAATATTTAACACAATGAAAGATACTACACATAGATTATTTTTTATCAAAGAATATTAATCTTCAAACTTTACTGATATTTCTATCGAGACATTATTTTTCGAGATTATATAATTTTTTATTTAAAAAGAAAAAAGAAAAACTAGAACTTTGATAAAAATGCTACGAACTTTCTCGTCTATTTAATATTTAAAATATAGTAATAATTATTAAATATATACATCTAGATTACTATTTTTTTTTTTTCAACAAAAATTCATTATAAAACTCGACGATATTAATCAAAAAGTTTCTACACCAAAACTTTACTTTGACGAGAATATTAATAAAAAAAATAAAATAAGAAAAGAACATTCATTCATTAATGAAACTTCAAAAAATGTTAGATGTTCGAAAGTTGAAACTCAACAAAAATAAAGAGGAATAAAATAACTCGTTGACGTGGTAGGAGAATCATCGAAGAAGGTTCATTTTCGCGGTCGTCGAGGTGTCAGAGACGCTTAACCCCATGCCACCGATGACGATAATTTTGTCGGACGATGCATCCATCGGCAATCGAATTATGGCATAGGATGCGTGCTGCGTACCGTGCGTCGATGAGAGAGAAAGGTTGTTGGCCATCGTACACACATCGCGGCAAGGCGTCTATTGAATATCTAATTATTAGAGAAGGTAAGATAGGAATATATAAAGAATAAAAAGATTTTCTTTTCTTTTCTTTTTTTTTCCTATTCTCTTGAACGTGAAGATATTCCTATTTTTACGAGCTATCTTTTATACGTGTTCTCCCATAAATTTCTTACATAAATCGAACATTTTTGTTTTAATAATGAAACATATCTTAGAGATTAAATAATAAATCATCGATATTTATAAATAAATCAAAATATAAAATTATTAAATTCAAAAATATAAATAAAATTCATATATATAATAAATATATAATAAATCAAAATATAAACTTATTGAAATATATATCCCATACGAAATAGTGATTTTTAATGTTTTACGATGAGAAATAAATAAAAACAAATGTTAAATCAAATTCTTGTAACCCCATAAGAATTATAAATTAATGAGAATTGTAGCGGTCTCCTCGGTGACCCATCTGATTAAACACACAAGTTTAAACTGACTATGGGGTACATTGGACGACGACTCGACCACAATGAACACGCGTTCACGTACGTCTACTTCGATCATTTCTCAACAGAACCACTAACACGTTTAACGTACCGTAATATGGACTCCTGTCCGTAATAATAATCAAGAACGTGTATCTTTTCGTTAGATTCGGATGATGTATCTCTAGTTAGATAATCGTAACTATCTGTGATTTTCTGTTAGCTAGCTAGCTAGCTAAACTAATTTAGTTGTGGTAGTGGAAACATCGATCCTACGAATCCTACGTAATATTACGTTGAAAATATCTTTTGTTCTTTTTAGTTAGGAGCGCGAAGAAGATCAGGAATAGCGGAAATTCAATTACTAAGAGACCCCGTAGAGAACTTAGGCTTCATCACGGACCTCTAACGACTATCACGCGGTGTTCCTGATTCTTCGTTGATTACCCACCCGATGGTGCTCCTCCGTGTGCGCGAATACGTGTGTGTGTGTGTGTGTGTGTGTGTATATATATGTGCTAGTGAATGATGTTAGATTCTCGCATAGGCGCCGACATCCTTATCCCTTCTCGATTCATTCTTCTCTTATTCTTTATCTACTCCTATTAAATTCCTTTAAAAAAAAAAGAAAGAAAAATAAGTATCATCTCGAGAAGATCGAAGATAAACGACGACAGCGTGGACGACGAAATCATTTCCATTTGAAATTTATCTATGAATAATTCTCGTCAAAGGGGAGCGCAGACGTTGGAGATTTAACTCGAAAGATCATAGACACACACACACACACACACACATATATATCTTCGTAAAAATATTCTTACGAATTTATTCGAAGATATATATCGAGAGACCATAGATTTGAATCGAAAAGAGTAAAGAAAAATAATCCCGCATAGGGGTACGATTCTTTTCGTAATATCAAGAAAACCAAACCTACCTACATAAATGAATATTATTATTACAAGAGGTAAAGAGCATTTAATAGTCTAATGAGGAATAGGTAAGAGTGAAAAACAATTGCAAAGAAATAAAGAAAGAAAGATTTGTGATTGGAGACGCCAATGTTATTCGAAGCAGTACGAAAAGGTACGGGTACTTATATCCTGAGAGCTACGAGAGCACGACGCGTGATTCTCGCGACACACCGACGAGAACCGTCCTTTCTCGTTGCTGATTACATCCAACACGACGACCGAGAGTAAGAGAATCACAAAATGAGAGAGAGAAAGATATAGAGAAATAAATAGAGAAATAGAGAAAGAAGGGTAGAAAGAGAAGAGGGAGTACACACGATCAACGTAGGTGTATACCGGTAATATTTATACTTGAAGACGTGTATATGCACAATGTGCATCGCTATGCATAGAATATTACTATTTATTACAGTGGCCCAGCATCACCTACGAGGACGAGATGCCGTTAGCCGACATAGACACCAGTGACACACATTTTCGTCCTATGCTCCTCCTTGTCGTCGTCGTTGTCGTCGTTGTCGTTGTCGTTGTCGTTGTCGTTGTCGTTGTCGTTGTCGTCGTTGTCGTCGTCGTTCCATGTTGCATATCGCGAGCCCGCTTTCGAACTGGTTCGGTTCTGACTCCTCGCGTGAAACACGATTTGCCATTGCTTCGGATTTATATCCGTTATAATAACGTGGGTGTTCGGGTCTATCGGATCTGCCCCCTCCTCTCCCAAATCCTCGTTTTTTTTCTTCGCCTTTTACCACTTCCATTATCAAAGAAGATGATGTTCATCCTCGTCCTCGAAGAATCCTTTTAGAGTGTCACGACGATCCCTTTTTCTCGATGATCCTTCTTCTCGCGGTATGCTCGAAGAAGTCACGACGACGAACCTCTTCTTCTGCTTCTCTTCTTCTTATTCTACTATTATTCGTCTTCACCTCTTATTATTTTCCCTTCTCCTTTCATTTTAAACTGCCAGTTGGGAAAGTTTTATAGTGAAGAGGAGGAGGAGAAGAAGAAGAAGAAGAATAAAAGAGTAGCACGATCATGAGAGGTAGTAGATACCTTAGAACGGCGACATAACGGTCTGCATACGTGAGCATAAAATATCCTAACATTATCGCCCGAGTTCCAACGTAACATGGCAAATCTCGTTATGTAATCACGAATGAACGAACGAAGGAACGAACGAACGAACGTGGTCGTATAGTGTGTAACTGTTTCGCACGGTTCGCTGAACCGCGATAATATTATCTAAAATAAGCGAACAAGAGAGGCCTTCGTGTAGTAATGTACTTTAGATGAAAATAGTTACTTATGAAAGGAAACTAAAAAAAAAAAGAACGAAAAGATAGGATTCTATGAAAATTAATTTAATAAACTAGAGGACTCTAAGAAGGGGTAAGAAGAGATGGAAAATGATATTTAACCTCTTAGGAACGATGCGTCACTATAGTGGATCAAGCATTCATCGTTTGAATTAAATGATCGTTCTTTATTTTCATGTGTTTCACACCTTTTTTTTTTGCCATAGCTAAGAGTTTAAGAATCGATTTATTTCGCCTTTCACAAATTTGGACTCATCTTCGAATAATAAAACCAAGAAGATACAAAGATGAATCGAAGTAAGTTATATGAGTTAATTTTAATATCAATTGATATGATACCACCACGTACATGCATCGTATATATAAAAGCCTTATTCGGAGTGGACACGGACTCGTTACATCGAAGAGGAGGATCTAATTATAATGCCGTCGCGATCGATGCCTTTTTCTACCTTCGGAAGAGATCGGTGGAACAACTTTACACGCGGAAGAAAAGTTGATACATTTATTTTTAAGAGAAAAATATCCTGGATCGTTGATCTTTTACGATCGATTTTATATTTTAAATATTATGATTATTATTATTATTATTATTATTATTATTATAGGATATTCCAGGTTATTTTCATGAATTTCTCTCACGATATTCTCTTAATTAGAATTATGTGTCTTCTATTGATTTGACGTGTCAAATTCATCGCTATTTAAACATCTTTTTTTTCAATTTTATAAGAAACTTTTTATATTTTTATTCATACTCTATGATTTATATCTATTTTCTCTGAATATTTTCTATCAATGATTTCGGTGCAATATCCGTTTGCTCACGTAATCAAAGATATTATTGCTTTTATTATATTTTTTTTCTCCAACTGTAAAATACTCTTTCAAGTTTTATTGCTAATGGAATTACATTGAAATATATATTTCTTATCTTCATTTTAATATTGTACGAAAAGGAAATGTGATTTTAAATCGAGTTTACGAGGAAGTATCGTTACATCGAAAGAGTTACCGTGTATCTAAAAACTATAAGAAACCATTCTATAGATTCTCAGAATAACTAGAAGAAATGAAAAAGAAAAGAATGATTGCATATCGCGTCTACGTGTCCGGTAATCATCATCTCGATTTCTCCTAGAGGATGATAACGATGATCTCGATTCGAAACAAAATGAAATAAAATTAAATTAAATTAAATAAAAAAAACCACAGAAGAAGAACAAGAAGGGATGGAGAATGGGGGAAGAAGGGGTAAAAAAACATATAAGGGAGAGGATGTTCGTGGATATTTATGTTCGAACGTCAATTACAGTTTAATGGCGATAGTACCGAGTTAAAATAAGAGAGAGCCCAGCAATTGCACGATTTTATTTGAATAATTCGTCGACGAGAAGTTAATACGAGAGTTCGGTTCATCCTTAGAATGCTGTTGGAATGCGGTGGTTGAATCGAACGAGATGTTACACCGTGCCTTCTATCCGTCTACGTATCAAAGACACGTCTGTGCGTCGCAAGCACGCAAGCCTTTTCTCTCTCTCTCTTTTTTTCTGTCTTTCTCTCTCTTTCTCTTTCTCTTTCTCTCTCTCATTCATTCTACGATCGCACGAGCTCCTTACAACGTTCGGAGCACTTACATCGTTTCTTCCTCGCGTTCGAGCTTGTTGACAGAACGTGATTTAGAAGAGTTAATGGTGCGCTGCTGCTGTTGCTGCTGTTGCTGTTGCTGCTGTTGCTGCTGCTGTTGCAGCTTCGAGTATGCTGCCTAGCACCGTTATTTGTATAGTCA
The DNA here is from genome assembly GCA_023678845.1 of Mischocyttarus mexicanus. NCBI lineage: Eukaryota > Metazoa > Arthropoda > Insecta > Hymenoptera > Vespidae > Mischocyttarus > Mischocyttarus mexicanus. The sequence continues at coordinate 2,666,590 of JACGTP010000010.1, forward strand.
GGAAGATTCCCGAGTGTAAGAATCGATGTAAGACTACAGAAAACGTCGATGATCAAGAATACGGAAAAATTTCTTCCGTTCAAATAGAAAATAAAATAACACAACCTTAGACTTAGTCCTTCCTGTTATTAGGAATTATCTTATCTTCCTATTATCACATTCATTAAATTATTTCATATGTGTAAACGTATGAACGAGTAAGTCATATTTTACACGATGCTGATCATTCCTATGTGTTATTTTTTTTTGTCACGATAATTTTATACGCGAAATTTAAAGAAAATTTCGATATTCCAAAAATCGGATCTTTTCACCTTTAAATTAAAATCGACGTATAATTAATTATTAGAAGTATTTGGCCGAGGTTCGCATATATACGAATATAAATATACAATTAGCCTAAACATACACGTAGTCCAAGTAATTATGGTAATTACTGGATAAACAGTGATCCATCAGAGTAAGAGAGAGAGAGAGAAATTTCTCTTTTCTTTAGTGGCGTCTTTGGCGTTGATGGACGTTGGAAGTGAGAATTTCAAGTGACTTGCTTCAAGCACGACGACGTCGATTGAAAATGACGTCTAACGACGAGCTTGATGACGGACGATGCATCCCAGCAATTACGCGATTACGTCGCCGTGGCGAAACTTCGGGTTGGTGAATGAATACTGCTCGTAAATCTTCGTCTTACGACGATTGGAGGAAGGATGCCTACCGATAAAGTAGATCCTTATCTTTCCGTTATGCCTATTGTATTTTTAGTAGAAGATATAGCTATGTATATTAAATTTTGTTTTTCCTTCTTTTGCTTTTTTTTTTATAGAATCATAAATATAAAAATGATAAAATAAGAAGAAGAAGAATAAGAAAGTTAAAATTTTCAACCTTTATTAAAAACAGATGATATATAAATAACTAGCTATTAAATAGAATGACAATCCTGTTATCATCCAACAGGATATGCAAGTAGCTATATGCAATAGGTTCCAATCAATTATAATCGTATATATGTATGCTCAAAGCTAAGAGTAACGGTTAATATATGTTAATAAATAGTTATTATATAAAATAACGGGTTTTTCACGCTCTAACGGTAACCACTTTAGACGTATAATAGATTTTTACTTAACAATTGTATGCTTCTTCTATTTCAACAGAAAGAACGTTTCCCTAACTCGTGAAAGTGAATTGCGTTTTGCATAGTTTGTCGTTAAGAAGGAAATATGAAAAGAAAAAAATTTCTTTTTTTTTCGTGACAACTGTCTTCCATATAAGGTACCTTCTTCGATGAGAGTCGAGAAGAAGAAGAAGAAGAAGAAGAAGGTCGCGAAAAAGCAAGTCGAGTTCGTCCGAGAAAACGATAAGTAAAAAAGTAGGAAAGCGCAATGTCACGGAGAATTTTGCGGAGGCGGCGTCATCGTCGTCTTTGCTTTAAGAAAAAAATAAATAAAAAATAAAGGATGCTTCCTGATATAATCCACCGAGAAGTAATTAAAAAGTAAATTGACTTTGGTTACCGCGAAAGGGGGCAAAAAGGTTAAGAGTTAGTAGTTACTTTACTTTGTATAACGAAGTTTACTCGTAAACGAAACCGATCTAAAATCAAAGTTATTTTACTTGTTAATATTCAATCGCAAGAATATATATTTTTATTAGAAAAGTATGAAAAAAAGAAAAAAAGAAGGAGAAAGAACTTTAAAAGAAGCTTTTGTATTCGATTTGGAAGCCATTAATTAGAAATGCCTTGGAAGAAATATCAACCATTTTAATAACTGTTACTTCAGATTTTTGTTCTCTCTTATACGAGATATAAATGAATGGAATTCATTACGAATAACAATCATTCTTACTATCTTTCTATCTATCTCTTTCTTTCTCTTTTTGTTAACATTTTCATTCGAGACATCTGTTCACTGTTACAACATCATCCAATAGAACTGTTTAGTAATAGCCTCGTACGAAATCAACTGCTCTCGTCAATTGGTAGAAACCGTTATCTATGTCGTCGTATACATCGTTGAAAGAAAATTCGAGTTACGAGTTAGTTCGTACTCCCGTCGATCGATTTACTACGAGAGCAGAGGAATATCTGTAATAAAAGATCCACACGAGTGGAAGTTATGCGAGATTCATTACGAGGAAACGTTTGCATAATATCACTGGAACGATGAACAACGTATTATACAATGTTGGATGAGCGACGTATCATGACTAATAACATAGATAAAACAAGAGCTTCAGAATAATAACGCAAGTTTAACGCGTAAACAGGAACGTTAACAACGTATGGAGATAATATTCTTTTTTTGTTGTTGTTGTTGTTGTTTATTTGGATGGAAAAAATTGCATTCTAATTTTATCTCTACATTCAATGATATATGTTGTATTTTCCAACAAGTTTTTATATTTTTTTTTAATTTATTTTTTTAATAAATATCTACAACGAAAATATCATGGAATCGTGTTTTTCGTGTATTCCACGTCGATGGATTCGTAAATCCGTAACTCGAGATGAGTGGCTTTCACTGGATGAAATTCTTCGTGCAGAGAAGGTCGAAAATATTCAGAGCAGAACGTTGAGATAACTCTAACATCCGTTGTGACAAAACGTATGTATATATATATTATAGCTAGGACACTGAAGAAGGATGCTTATTTTTGTTTTCTTCTTTTTTTAAATTTGATATTCCATACCACTGACTTAAATTTATTTCTTTTCCTCTTATCTTTTCTCTTATTTTTCTTTTTCCTATATCGATCGATAAATTCTGCCACATACGTTTAAGCAATTATTCGAAAAATGTACCATACGACGATCGACTTTATTCCACCTACTACTATGTGTTTAAAATACTCTTTCCCACTTATTCGGAAAATCAATTTCACAATATACGAGAAGAAAAAAAATAACACGAGAGAGTCGTGATATTTTTTCTAACTGTCGATTAAGTCGAACGAATCACGCACGAATGATCTTTTTTGCTTTCTAAGCTAAATCCAATCGTTACGACGTCCTCGACAAGATGCCACGAATAACAATTCGATTATGTTCAACCAAGCTGAGAATATGAAAAGTAATTATCAATGGATAGAGAAAGAGAGAGAGAGAGTCGTATTAATTCTATACATAATCAATAGGCCGGTCGACATTTCTACGATATATTTTTCTTTCGGTCGAGCATCGATCGTTCGGATTTTAATTAAACTCCGATATCACCAATACGTTTTCTCCTCATTTCTTCTTGTCTGTTTTTTTCTTCTTCCAACACAAACTAATAATAAACGTTTTGATAAACGTAACAGGCTTTTATTATTTTTCCTCCAATATACACGTTTGAATTTTTCTCTCTATATATTTTGTTTTTATAATCGTTCTCTATAAAAACTCTATTTTATTTATATAATACTTGTACTACTCTCGTAATATACATATATGCATATCGAAATGGATGAGAGTTCAAAAAATGTGTCAAATAAAATATTGAATATAAAAATAAGTTTTATAAGGTTTTTATTTGTCAGACACATAAATTGTAATTCGAAATTCAAACATTTTTCTACACTTTTGTTATTTTATGGTACACTTTTCGTATAACAAAAAATGTCAATTAAAATTGTGAAAATGATTTAAAAATGAAGTAGTACTATTCTCGTAATATCGAAATAAGATAATAATTTATAAAGTATGTCAACTATAATATTCAATGTAGAAACGAGTTTTATAGGATTTGTCTTCTGAAACATAAATTGTAATTTAAGATTCAAATAATTCCCTACTCTTTTCTTATTTTATGATAAGCTTTCCGTACTATAAAAAATTACGATTAAAATAGTGAAAACGATTTATATAAAAAATGAAATATATAGTTTAAATAGAATGAATATAAATCGACTAAGAAAATAATCGACATCGAAGTGTTTGTCGCGTATCGAGAGTAACATTCCCACGTAATGACGTTCTCACAGTTTCTCTGTCTCTTTCATCTCGTAGAGTAGCAAAAGATATCTCATGACTTACCAAGCTGAGCACAATGAGGGCCGTTGTTCGAACATATAACCGTCGAGCTATGCGTGTAACCGTTCGCGCTTGTCGCTTTATGTATAAGCGAAGAACGAAATACTTTGTCGTAACGCCTACCAAGAGTCTGTCGTTGGTTCTTTGCATAGGGGAAAACAGAGAATCCTTCGTTTAGTATCCTACTAGTTATGGTGTTTTCTATCGATGTTGATTAATGTTTCAACGATTAGTTCTCACTCGCTACGATTAATGCTAAGAATTTCTTATATTTTCTATAATCTACATTACTATCTAAAAATGTTTTATTTTTATAATTTTAGTATACGATGATATATTAGAAACCCTTTTGATTCTACCTGTTGGATAGGAAATAATAATACTCCGCTATTCGAAACCACTCAGTATGTTTCGTATAATCGTGAACTGCATTAGTTTTGTTTTCAAATTATAAAGTGAAGGATAATGAATTTAAGTAATAGAAGAACGTAGCGAAGAAGAAGTTGTCTTCTTCTAATTTTACCGGAACACCGACAAGTAGAAGCGACCAGTTTGCTAGATGTCTGATTTATAAGATTAATGTAGTAGTATCATAGCGTTGTGTATTCGAATATAAGAGTACAACTTTATAGGATATTTGATTTATGGTTGAAAATATTCAACCGTGTATAAATAATAATGATCACCCAAGAGTAGTAAAAGTAATTTCAAATGATCGTGCACATATGTTAGTCGACAATCTTAGGTCAAGAAAGTACCAAGTTCTCGCTTACCACAACTTACATTATACTTCGTTAATAAAATCTTCAGTTATGTGTCCTTGTGACTTTACATTCGCGTATGTGTCAGCGTCCTTTCTCGGGTTGTCATAAAATTTAATAACTAATTAACAAACGTACTACGGTTCACGCCTTGTGGAAAAATTATCGCGGAAACTATTAACGCATCGTTTCGTACTTCGTAAATGTACGACACGCTTCCTCCTATGGCTTCGAAGAAAACCGAAAGATAAGGAAACGTTCATTCGTTCATTCATTTGAGTTGTTTCCTGAAATATCGACTTTGTGCAAATCGTGAATAAAGAAACGGAAGGAGATAAAATAACAAACTTATTCGTTTTTTTTCTCTCTCTCTTCCTTTCCCATTAATTATACATTTGATTCATAAAATAAGGATAATTCTAATGTAACCTATTTTTACGTAACCTTTAACAAATTTTATAACTACGCTCAGTGAAAGGAAATACATTTGTCGAATCTCGCTAACGCGCTTATCGTTTGACATAATTTAAACTTTTGTTATTAAACTTTGACAATTGCGTGTGTATGTGTGTGTGTATGTATGTATAATTAAACTAGAGAAATTTTTCAAATCAAAGTTACGGTAGTATTTATATCGTGATTCTATTTTCTCATTAGTTACTGTAATAAAATATATTTCCCGTTTATTTTAAACTTTCAACATATTCCTTTCATACCACATAAATCAAAATTTACCACAAACAAAAATTCATATCTAACAATAAGTATCAAATGATATTAATCCAACAAACTAACATTTATCAGAAGACCGGTTAGATTAGAATCTCGTCGAAATACGTTTACCATTTCGACGAGAGCAATAAAACGTAATGCACTCCGAAGTCAGTGGTGTTTGTTCGATACATAAAATCATTGTTATGGTTGCAATAAATTGTTAACGGATAGGTAAAAAGAAAGAAATAAGTTTCTATGGTAAGAGAAGAATTTACTAGAATCTATGGAATTTCTTTTCATGGTGCATCAGAACAACGACGAAGAAAGGAAAAGGGAGACAAGGATGTGGATGTGGATGAAGATACGGATAAGGATGAAAATGTGGATGAAGTGGGGGAAAGGGTCGCACGCGCGAGGATCACCCATCCTCGGTCGGGTTATTGCGCCATTAGTGCCTGTCTATGGGGTTTATGGAGCTGTTCCACTGTAACACGCACGCACATGTTCGCGTAAAGGCGGTTACCACTGCTAGCAGAGTATATACACGAGCTTGAGAAGTGCACTCTCAAGTAATCTCATTGATTACGTACGCGGGTTTAGGAGACAAGAAGAAGAAGAAGAAAGAAAATGCGCGTTAAAACAACCTACTCGATATTTTTTGCCCATCTCGTCGTACTCGTTATGCTATTTTCATCGCGAGAACATTTAGTCGCCTCCTTTAACCACGCTACGTGAGAATTAATTCGTCGATGAGTAAACCCACCCTTCCCCCTTATCCACACCACCACCACCATTATTTAAGACTCAACGTTATCCTCCTATAAAATAAAGATCGAGATCTACGAGATTCTTGGATTACGTTTGCGTAAAACCTCTCCTACTATCGAAGTAATTTAAAGAAAATATCGATTTTAAGATTCGATTAGATATTTCTTTTCCTATTTTTTCAAAAGAAGGAAAAGAAAAATATATTACGATCGGATAAATTTATGATATGTGATTTGTTATTTTGATTTTTCATTTATACTAATTATATTAATCATACTAATTAGTAAATTATCCTCCGAGATAGAGTAACTATTTTTCTTTTACTTTTACTTCTCTTCTTCTTAATTGCAAAGAAAGTTTATCTGAAAGAGATCAGTGACGAAGAGTAAGGAGACTAAGGAAATACCGAATGAGGGGGATGTGGTGATGGGAGGGGATTCAGGATAACGAATAAACGGATATAAGGAGAGATACGAAGAAAATAGGAGGACAAACATCGCCGGGGGTATTCTAAAGATGAATAATTGTACGGACGTGTTCGTTATTACGGATAAAGATATCTCTACGGATAACTACCACCGGTAGTAGCTGAATAGATACTTCCCTATCACCACGGTCCAACCTCTTCTACTACTACTACTACTACTTGCTATTCTGTGATCTGAAAAGGAAGAAGAAACGTATACCAGACTCAACAGACTACCAAGAGCTCTAGCTACGTGGTACGTTCACTTCTTCTACAGGTGTTTTCACATTCAATCGTATAACTTGATTCTCGTTTTGACAATTTTTCTTATCAAATATATACCTAGTTGATTTTATTTACGATCTTAGAGGTGTATAGTACTTGAGAAGACCAACTCGTAGGAATGTGCCTTTTATTGCTAAACTCTTATAGCCTCGTGTCGTAGGAAGGTCGAACTGGTTGTAAAATCGTATCTGGTGCAACTCGTAACTTACATGAGTTTCCTTTTACCTCTCCACCCACCTTCATCCACCTTTTTCCAATCCCTCGTTCGACTGGACGAAAACTAACGTAACAAGCGTTTCGATTGTTCGTTCGCTCTGATATATATGTGTAACTATATATATACATACTTATGGTATTAAAAAATAAATAAATAAAAAAGAATAAGAAGAAGAAGAAGTAGAAGAGTAAAGTTTAACGTGAATTCGAACGTCCTCGAGAAGAAAGATTTTACGATCGTCTTTCACGGTCGCTCCGATGGTTATTCTCGTAATGATCTTCGAAGGGACCGGTATTTATAGCGCCTATGATTCGAGCACGAGCACTTTGAAAGGAACGCTAGAACGAGATTAGACGTAGGGGAATAGTCGGGTGTAACAGCGTCGATTAATCGAACCTTGATTGAGTTAGATTATTCTTACGTTTTTATATCATCGTGAAAAAAAGCAACTAAGTTTACTGTATATATATATATATATATATATATACATACTACTTGTTAATATTATACTCTTTTATAGTTTATTAGTCGCTTTATAAATATATTATTTGTATAGAATGAATCACGAGAAACAGGATATGTGTGGTGTGGTTAAATACGAGCGAGTATGATCATTTTCTTCGAAATAAATGATTTTCTTCTTTATCTATCTCCCGTGTACCACCATTTGTAAATAATTTTCTTATCCATTTACGTACGTTCATATTAATTTTAGTTATCTTAAGTTTCGTTCGTGTAAAATAAATCCTTAGTTAGTTTAATTTTTATATTTCTTTCTTTCTCTTTCTCCATTTAAACCCCTTCTCATCTCTCCGAATTCCATCGAATTTTCATTTTCATTCTCTCCCTTTTCAAAGTACTGTTTACTATTACTATTACTACTATTACTATCTATTATCGGTACAAGATATCAAAGTTCCTTTACGACGGTACGTCGTGTAGATGTAAGTACCACGCATGGTAACGAAAGTGAACGTAAAGAGAGAGAGAAAGAGAGAGAGAGAGAAAACGCACCTGCGCTCGTAATTTTTCGCGATCTTCATCGGTCGAGACGAGTTCGAAATGCGGTCCACCTTGAAGCGACATAAACCGTAGGTACTCCCTATGAAAATGTAAATCGTTCACCCTCCGCAACCCTCTTCCTCCTACCACCACCACCACTACCAACCCCCCTAACCCCTCTTCTTCTTCTTCTTCTTCTTCTTTCACTCTCAATCTCTCTGTCTATTACTTTCCTTTTCTCTCTCTCCTGTTCCTTTCACCTTATCCCTAACGACGCGCCCTTGGATACTATTTTATGGTGATTGGATGAGCCTTTAAAACGTAGAACATACTTACGAGCGGATTTAGTGTTTCACTAGCGACTACTATACTGGAACATTCGTCCGTAATCGTTCGGTGCTTACCTGGAACATAAATGGAACGTGGTGGTAAGCGTTAAGTACACACTTTGCCCTTTCGCACAAACATAATAGAAATACTGTCATTCTTAGATTTTGTACTTTTTATCTATCTTTTTATTCTCTTTGTCTCTTCAAGACGAAAGCGTGAAGAAAATTGGTTTTACGCGTTAAAGGATTGAACTTTTATCCATGATGAAGTGATTTGCGAAAAATATAATTGAGTTTTATTTATCTGTTAAAGTTCTTATCGTTGGTGATGTTCGCTGTATTATTTCCTTACTTTTTATTGTATTTAACGATCTCATCTTTTCTATAAAAAGAAAAAGTTTTTTCTTCAAGTTGCAATAAACGCGATGTTTCTATATTTCCAACATTGTGTGTTTCCTTATTGCCGCAGGTATAATCGACGAAGAGAGAGAGAGAGATTTTCTCGCAAGAACGACAAGTATAATAATATTCGTCAAGTGTTAAAGGACGTCCGTCCCCTTTGGGGATGGAAATAAAAAAAAAAGAGTAGAAAGATAAATAGAGCGAAGGACTGCTGTATCTGATCGTATCGTTTAACCCTCGACAGAGGAACGAATTACATAATAAGATATTTTCGATGGAAATTGTTGCTTTTAAACGTGATGAAAATAAATAAATGGAAAGAGAAAAAAGTAACATTTTTTGCTAAACTGACAGAATTCAATTGAATCTTTCTCCCCTAGCTTGTTCTCTCATAGAAAATAAAATACAATCATTCTTCGCGTTAATCTTATTAAATGGTTTGTCGACTGTAGAGTTTATTATTAACAAAAAAGAAAAGGTATTAATAATAATAATAATAATAATAATGAAATGGAAAAACCGTAACCACAAATATACGAGCTTTTTTTCAAATCTATTGCTTTAGAAACCGGTCGCGAAAGGTAAATTAAAGTTATTCACGCGATGAAGCCTCGGTTGTATGCAAAAATACGAATAAGAGTGTAAAAAAGATAAATAGAGAGAAAAAGAGAGAAAGAGAGAGAGTGAGAATGAATGTCTCTATTCTTTTTTTTTATTTCTCATCTTTCTTTCATTTCTTTCTCTTTTCTTTGGCGAAGGCGCCAAATACCAGCAGAAAGTTTTATTGCATTCGTTCATCACGCGAAATCATGGAACTGTATCCGATGAATTCGCTGGATCGAATCTACATGTAGATAGGATTCATGCTGCTATTTAGCGTAGTACCACCGCGATAGCGTGCTAGGGTACTTAACAAACTTATTTTATTCGACGTATTACGCATTAAATATATGGGATACGCGTTAGTCCGTTACGGGCACGGTTTTAATCTGGCTTACACGCGGTTTAGTATCAAAGGGGAAAAGAAAATAAATAAATAAATAAATAAAATAGAGATATAGAAAGAGAAAAGATACTTTACTATTTTATTTTAAATGTCGTGCATTTAATATTCAACTGGAATTCTAAAGACTTATTTTCTTAGCTGTCTTGTTTTATACATTGCAAGTAATCGAATGATTTTCGAAATTGATTTTCGTTATTTATCGTTCGTTTCCATTCGTCGTTGATATTTTATGGTTTTACACGATTCGAAAATTATTTTTGTCAGTTTTTTTTTTGTAGAAATACAAATATATAATTTTCTTTGAGGTTACCTTTTTGTTACATTTTTTTTCCTACTCTTTCATCGTTAGATGATATTGTAGTATAGTAATGCAACTGTTGATGCACTATCATCGTACGCATATAAGCGAGCACTTGAGGTACTGCTTACACCGAACACTTTCGTGTTTTCGGTATTGCATCTTTCCAGGGGCAAAAGAAAGTAAAATCTGCTGTATATCTTTTCTCGAGTTCTCTCAAAGGAACAATTTTTAAAAAATAGGTTAAAAGATTCTTTTAGAAAAATCCTTTCCCGTGGCAACTATTTTTCTTTTCTTTTTTTGCCACTAACAAAAGTCTCACACTAACTTTTTCCAAAACGTAATTTTTTCTATAAAAAATTAAATTTAAAATTTAACGAGTAATAAATCAGATGAACATAAATGTTAGTTAATGGCTTTTGGCTTTACCATAGACGATATTCTAGACGTATATTCTACTTCGAGGTATACCTTAAAATATTTTTCAAGATTTTCATGATTTATGGTAAAAGTTAGAAGAAACAATGAGACGGTTAGACGGTAACTATGTAAGGAAAACAACAAAGTCACTTAACTTTCTCGGTGCGAGTCTCGAGCTTGTGTTACTCTCAGTTTAAATAAGTTATTACCTGCGATAGGATCTGTCTAAGGAAAGTAGTCCTTTTGTCGGGACTAAGAGTGTTGAGAAAAGCCGGATGCTAAAGGCGATTCAAGGACTCGCAGACAATTTCTAACACGTACACGATGGATTTATTAGTTTCTAAACAATTAACTACTAATCGTAACACGAACGAAGAAAACACTTCTAATCTAATTCTTCAATATTTTTATACTATTTCTCTCCGATAGCAGAGGAGTATTAAAAAGATTTCGTAACATTTTTTAAGATGTGTTCATGTCCGTATTGAACATTACATTTATTTTTTTTATTTTGTTAACATTACAGAGTAACAATGGCGTGAAATTCAAAAGTCAAAGTGCGTTAAAGGTGGAAAGGAAAAAGGAGGCGTTGGAGGAGTAAAGAAGAGGAGGGAAGGGTGAGAAGAAGAAGGAAAAGGAGAAGGAGGAAGAAGAGGAGGAGGAAGAGAAAGGTACGATCGGAACCTGTAGATGGAAGTGCAATCAACGGGGTGTATCCGCTCGCGAAACTCGTGCCCTCATATGCATACTCGTCCCATACCATAATAAATCCGACGATTTGCATGAGAGCGCGCGTATAATACACAACCGTCCTGCCGTAGAAAGTGAGCGTTACGATTTTCAGAGGAATTATAAATCGCTCTCCTCGGCACATCGGATATGAATTACGAGGGGTGCCTTGGAAAAATATCATAGCGCAAGGAGAAACATTGGAAGAATCGTTCGTGGCACACAGACGCAACCCTCTCCTCTCATTCCCTTCCCTTCCCTAACCCCTTATTCTATTTTCGTCCCCCTTTTAAAACATAGTTTATCTTGGATATCTTTTTATAGACGAGATATGAGCTTCCCTCCCGCTACACTTTCTAACGTGGTATACAAGTATACATGTAGAATAATCGATAAGCGTTGATATGATCGATTAAGACACTAAAAATCGTCAATGTAATCTTCGACGTTGCAGGTAGTTAAATAAAAACGATATTTCTCTATTGTGTGTACTCTTCTATAGTATTATATAATAATTTTATATTCACATTAAAAAATTTAAAGATAGTTTTATATACTCGTAGATGGATCTAAAATGATGTACCATTTGGGTTATAATTGAAAACTTCGTTATTATCGATATGGAGAGTTTCTTGTTAAATGAATATATAAATGCAATCCCTAGGTAGATGCGTTCTCCTTGAATAGAACTAACGATAACACTAAAGAGAATGAGGAAGATAGATAAAGATGAATAGAAAGCAAAGATAAAGAGAGAGAGAGAGATGAGGATTCGTTAGCCTTTATACGAAACTACGAATGGCAAAAGTTTCACGCAAAGGCAAGCTGTCTTTTGTATCGCGTACGTAAGTATTCAATATATATACATATACCACGATGCAGCTGCATTCTCACGAATGTACTCGAAATATGCCGTTTCTCCTATTGTCTCGGCCTTTATTGGAAGGCCGAGACATTCTCAGGTGTATAAACACACACCTTCTTCGTCTACTACAGGGTTGGCAAATTTATTTTTTCTTTTTCACTCTGTCACAGCCCTGACACAACCAAAAAACTTTCAATCAAACTAAAACCCAAAAATTCTAAACACTAACTCGAGATCAACTATTGTGGAATAAGATAAAAGTGTCCCGTTGAAATTTCCAAAACCATTCTAAGCTCTTATGGCTAACACGTGTTTCTTCCCGCGTTTTACGTCGTTGCGGTGTTTTAAATGTCTAATGTAAGAGGTCTTTTCGAAGTACCCCCTTACGTCAAGACGGAAATAAAATCGTCGAATTAGACGATTAGAGATCGAAAATAGAGAAGGAAAGAATGAAAGAGGGAAAGAAATAAAGAATAGAAAAAGAAGAAAAAGAAGAGACGATGACGGTTCTACAGACTTAGCAGCAAGGACTGCTAGTTGTTAGGTGAGCAGAGGCACATTTTGCGTGTTTCACGCGTTTAAGGCGTATCGCAAACAACCAAGACAACGACCGTAAGCTACTCCAGCCGTGCAAACTCTCGTCGACGGCATCGTCGACGGCATCGTCGCGATCACGCCTTGCCGCCTGGTTTATATTGTGATCTATTATAAGACCCATGAGCTTCCACAAATAAATTCACTGTACGCCGTATGTCGGCCGGCACACGCGTTTATCCACCACCACCAATCACCCCCATCCCCCTCCCCATATACACACACTGCACCCCCCGTAAGGTTCTATCACGCGAATCGCTTTCTCCGAAGCTTATTCGATCATTTCGTCGATCTAGAAAATGACTCTAATCGGTAAATGAGACTATTCATTGGATATTTCTTTGTCACCATTCATCGTACACATTTAATTTGAAACTTTAAGACACGTTCAAGTTGGAAACATAATTCTCCTTTAAATTATTTTCGTTTAGATTATAAGAAAAAAAAGTAAAAAGAAAGAAAAGGACATTAAATTTAGACACGTGTCCATCGTTGAACACATTTATACTATATTACGTCATGAAAGGTTCCAGTCAGGAAGCACCAGAATCTCAAACTTAAACTTCTCGAAATTTAACGTATCCATATTTCTTTTATTTTTTTTTCTCTTTCTTACTTTTGATATACGAAGAGCGAAAACCTTTCAACGACCTGTTACGTTATATTTCTTACTAACAGTTAGGGAGGGCTTCAAACATAGATGCTTGTCAATTGGCAAGAAACAAATTATTATTTTCCTTAACGTCCTTATTTCTGGCGAAGCTTTCTACAAACTACACGTCATCTTTGCGTATACGCATATAAATATATATATACGAACACTTCAAACTATTGCGTGGCTTAAAGGAATCCCAAAAGTATGGGACACAGATGTTAGCCGTTTAAACGATGGAAAAAAAGGGAATAAGAAGAAGAAGAAGAAAAAGAAACATAAAGGACGAATGAGGTGACGCGTCTAACAAAAATTGCATGTATGTATGTATGACTCTTCGTAAAACGAGAAAGTCAAAGAGAAAAAGAGAGAAAGAAAGAGATAAGGAACATTTATTGGATATAAATAATCTTGACGCGAAATTAAATTACTCTTTTCTTTATTTTCATTCATTCCCCTCACTCTCCCACTCTTTTTTCTCTCTCGTTCAATATTCCCTATCATCCAGCGCGGCAAAGAGAATTTGCAGCAGTATGAATTTTGAAATTAATTCGATAATAGAGGCTGGAGTGCATAAGAAAATTAACTGCAACCTTGGTGTCCGCGAAACGATCTCCTCCAATCGAATACCCTCAAGCACGATGCATTAATCCACAATAAAGTTATCCCCCGCCTTGATATATTACGAACCTATTAATTCTGGAAATCTTGAAGATGTATATAAGTACGGCGCCAGACTATCGGAATGTAAAACATAACCCATAAACTACCTGCCCTCCATCCCATAGACACATAGGAGATACATTCCGCGAGGAACTTGTAGCAAGAAATATTATCTTTTCTTATCTTTTTCGACATAGATATCTACATAAAAAATCGCTACCAATTGGGAAATTTTCTTCAAAGTATTAGAATCATTCGTTCTTTTCCATCCTCTTCCCAACCTTATTCTTATCCGTCCGAACGAAATCTGTTACAGTTATTTTTTTTACTAACTTCCTCATGTTTTTCTTATAGGGAGAAAAAATAAAATAAAATATGAATTTATATTTGCAATTCTTTTTACTTTTTCTTCTTTTGTTTTTTCTTTTTTTTTTTTATCAAAACACGAGCTCTAGGATATTTATTCGAACGGGATCGTAAAATAATTAAGCACGCGGATACTGAAAGAAAAACGTCTCGCGGGTTTATGGGCCAACAAAGGCGAGGGACGAGGTGATAAAAAGATCGGATTTATGGTTCGAGGTGGGATCGATATCCGTCGAGAGAAAAAAAAAGAAAAAAAGAAAAATACTCGGAGATACCCTTTGAGTTTTCTTTCTTTCTCTCTCTCTCTCTCTCTCTCTCTCTTCTTTTTTTTTCTCTTTTCCACCGCGCGAAAGATTATTTTTCTTCATCGAGTTAGTGCACGTTCCTCCACTTGTTGAAAGTCGAGAGAACGACGAGAAAGAATAACGAGAAGAGTCGTACAAACTAAAACGACAAGCCTCGAAACACTTTCAACGTTGAAAACACATTGGATGTTGCGTGTATCCCCGTCTTCTTTGTATGAGATTTCATGGTATAATCCTTTGATCCTGTATTAAGAAAGTGAGCTGCAGAGGGTTTTGCTAAAGAGAGTCAAAAAGGAGAAATAAAAAAAAAACACGAGAAAAGATGAAAAGATATAGATATATGTATGTATGTATGTTTATTACACCAATGCAACTAGTAGACACTAAACCTACGAGGTCATTAAAATTTCCGTCAATTTTATACGCGACGATAAACAACGTTTCAAAATTAAAAAAAAAAGAAGTAAAAAAATACCAATATTGTTATTGTTATAAAATCTCATATGTGTTTATTAATCCAATTAAAATAATTAGGAATTCGTTGATCACTAGTTAGCCTCCACGGTATTCCAACGTAGAAAAAAAGGAAGATTATTAAAACTGAACAAAAATATGATGAAAAAGACAAAAGTGGAATAATATTTTTTGCAAAAAAAAAACCAAACGTTATCCTAATATTTTCTATCGATCTAATTAACCTACTTTTTTCACCGTTTCTCGATAATATTAAAAATAATAAAAGAAAAAGAGAGGAAAAGAAAGAGAGATGATTTATGAATTATTTTTTTTTTTTATATTATTTCCAAAGGAATATCGAAGAAAAGACTGTTATGATAATAAAAGTTAAGCATGATTATGGGTATGAACATTTTAACGATTAAGAACGTACGTGACTTTCGTGCATCGTACGCGTTAACAGGAATCATCAAGGAGATGTGATTTCGTGGTTGATGCTAAACCGCGAAAATCTCTTTCTATCTCTCTCTCTCTCTCTGTCTCTCTACGATAAATCTATAAATTATTTCGCTTACGTAATGATAATAAATTGTCGTCCACTGGGACGAAATACGTGCGTCATCGAAGAGACAATCGCCCTTGTGCCGATTACATTTTTAATCCTTAATGGACCAAGGCTTGATGTGTTGGTATAATATATTGTATTTTATTTGATTTTTTATTTCGTTCGATTTTATTTTATTTGTTTAATTTTTCTCATTTTAATATCTTATTTTCATTTTCTTCGAATCATCGACGAATCCTTGCATTCCACTTACGAAGATATTTTACATTGAACATGAATATAAGGTCGAAATTAAAAATGATTCAAAAATGTGACCATAAGTTGCAAAAGGGAATGTAGAACTAACTGTTAAAATGATTCTTCTGTACTTTTCTTCCTTTTTCTTCTTCTTCTTGTCTTTTTTTTAATTAACTATTCAATACGATTAAATATTCTTTTTTAGAGAGAGAGAGATTACTTTTTACTTCGTTCATTAGCATAAAGCAAAAAATGTTACAGTATAAAGGTGTGTATTAAAAAACGAGTAGTCTCAAGAACAACTGTCAACAAGACGAAGGGGTTGCATCGAGAATGATGAATAAAAAGTAGGTACATGTAGGACAAGTGTACTATCAAGTTAAAAAAAAAAAGAGATAGAACATAGATGTACTACACGTATGTATCGTATCGTATATACGTTTTTCGTGCCTATCTATTTTTAACGAGAAAGTGAGAAAAAAAAGAAAAAGAGAGAGAGAGAGAGAGAGAGAGAGAGACAGACAGGTGGCATTAATCGTAAAAAAAAAGAGAATCGAGTAACATTCGATACTTTCCAATTAAAACCAACTGGACGAAGGGTTTGTTAGACGGAAATGCCATTGGAAAAGTCAGCGAAGCGTCGAACATTGTCAAAGAATAATTAAATTGTGCATGGGGTGATTGCGTAAGGTGAGGAACACAAATCTAGTATAAAGTCGATTTAAATTGACCTAGATCCGCTTGAAGTCGTTTTAATGAGTTACTGGAGACTTCGTATGGTTAATAGTATACACGTATGTATGTATCTACCATACGTGTCGAGATAAGCGAAGAAAAATGTGTGTAATTTCAATTTATCGATGAAGAAAAGAAAAAAGAAATTATATAGGTTGTTGACTGATTAAAAAAAAAAAAGGAAAAAACAGAAAGAAAGAGTAAAGAAAGTAATTAAAAAACAACAAAATATACCAAGCATTACTTGTTTAATTATTACACTTCGCGTAAAATAAATTATCTTCGAGGTTTACTCAAAAAATAAAAAAAAAAAGGGAAGAAAGAGAAAATAAAAAATTGAAATTTCTTTTTTTTCATAAGAAAAATCAAACATTATCTTATCCCGTAGATTAATATTATTATTAATAGTGATTTCTCTTATATATATAGAAGTCTAGCACGTTCATTGAATACGTTTTATCTTTTATCGCATTAAGACACGATTCTTTACGAGTTTTCTATCCACACCTATACGTATCCGCCGGTAGTAGTGTAAAAAAGAAAAAGAAAAAATAGAAAAAACTACTCTTGCCGATGGTATCTCTTTGAACACAGAGAGTGATCAATAATAATAAAAAAAACGAGAGGGAGAGACCCTCCTATCTTCGGTGTTCGGTTCGCTTAAACTCGAAACGCCAGCATACGAGATAAGATCTCGAAAGTTTACGGTAACGTTGATGCCCGTCAAGTTTCGTAAAAATTTCTCGAGATCATCGTCGCTTTATCGGTGATCCTACCGACAAGATTATGATCGTCGGATATATGCATAAATCCTATTCGAATAGACCAAAAATCGATTCTACACAATTTACTTGTCTAATCGTATCATTGAAAATAATTACGAAACACGTGACAAGTTATTGTTGATTTTATTAAACGACGAAAACTAAAAAACCAATTTACATAATACGTTTACAAACATTCGTCAACATTTTCTGTCATTCCACTTGCATGGAAAAAGTGTTTGTCATATTTTTTTCATTTATATCGAAAGAGTTATTATACTGTGTTATTTATTTATACATTTATCGTCCATTTTTCAAAATATATTCTGTAATTCAGAAAAAAATTTATTCAGATGAAAAATATAAAAAAATTTTATTTCTCAATACAAATAATAATAATAATAATAATGTTTATTATTTATTATCATTACTATGGTATCGTCTACGTGTATGTTTTATCCAACCTTCGATTTATTTGACAGCCTAATTTTATACGAATCAAAAATATATATATATGGAAAATTGAAGATAAATATTATTCGAATGGAAAATATTATTTCTACGTAAAATAGTAAAGCCTAGTGGTGAAATAATTTGTAAATCTTTACGAGATAGGATCATTCCGATCGTTTATAAGAACTTTTTTTCGAAATTACAGGTATCTTTTAGGTGCACCTTGATGAAATAATTGATTGAGAGTACCGTTCGGTTCTCTGTTATTTGGATTTCATCATCATCCATTTAAAGACCCCTCATTTGCCTCTCTATCTTGTAAGAGATTTTCTCGGAGAAAGGTCATTCACGTTTAAAATCGTTCTTAAAGAAACATTATTAAACCTTTTTGTAATATTTGTGACTTATTATTATTATTATTATTAAATTATTACTTACACTCTCACTTTCTTTCCCATTTTCGTATAGAATTTTACGCGTTATGCGAATAAAATAATTCCAATAAAAATATATCTAACTTATCAGCAAGGACAAGTTAGTAATCGTAAGTGTATAAAAAAAGTTTCTCATCATTAACATAAATAATATTATATTTATAGTTTCCAGCAAACAACAACAACAACAATGATTAACGAAATAGAAATTAAAAATAAAATATTTCGTCAAGAAAACGATAGTCCAACTTCCTTTACCAAAATCGTGTCAAGGCTGTATGATTATAATCAACAGGATGTTCCCGTTAAGCTTCCCGTATAATCAACTTCCTTTTCCCATTTCAAATGACGCATTTTTTCTCTTTGAAACAATAATGATTTTTCTCTTTCTCTCTCATTATCATCAGAGAGAAACGAAGTGAGAAGAGAACCGATCGAACGTTAATCATAAAATCTCACCTCCATTGGCTTTCTTTCTACTCGCGTTTGCGGTTATTGAGAGAAACTTTGTAAGAAAGAGAGAGAGAGAGAGAGAGATAAAAAGAGAAAGAATGAAACTGCAAAAATTCGACAAAAAATAACACGAGCAATCCCCATCAACCACAACGATTCATCGTCATTTTTGCGCCAACTCGCCGATTGGCATGTCGAGATTTGCTTCGCGGTTAACTCGAGAATGCTACTCGCATACACTCGTATTCCATTTCTACTAAATAAAAAGTACAAAAAAAAGAGAAAGATAATGAGAATGAAAAGTAAAACATCTCTACACTATCGATACGATTATCTGCATCATTCGCATTACACCCATTTCACTTAAATAAAATTGTTTTCTTGGAGAATAATAAAAACCTTTGGCTTAGCTCGAATAGAATCGGGTTTTGTTTTTAATCTAATTTAGTATTATTTTACACTCGATGAACATGTCAGATAAAGGCAAGCAAACGAGAAAAAAAAAGGGGTAAAAAAGGTTTTGAAAAAGTGTTTTACGCGTGTCGTACAAGAATCGAGTAAGAAACGTTGTGACACGCACTACGTTGCGTTTAGACGACACGTGAAAGAAAATAATACGTCAACTCCTACGCACTCGTACGAGAAAGAAGTATATATACGTATGTATGTATATGTGTGTATGCAAGTAAACGTCAAAACACATTCGGTAGCCTTTCGACAGTCGCACACTTCGACGAATGAGATAATTAATTCTCGGTATTATTCAAAACGACCGAGACTGCATATATGTGCATATAGGTGAACAACTGAACGATAACACTGTGATATCTTCATTCGTATTTATGAAATTTCTATGAAAAGTAATAAAAATTGCCGATAATCGATTCAACGTATTGTTTCTTTAATTAATAATTAATTATCATTCGACTATACCTTTGTTAATTCTAACAAATGAACATAAATATATAGATTTGATCAATTAATCTATTGTCAATATATTTTAACACAATTCTATAATTATGTACATATATATATTGTAATATAATTGAAGTTATTATTAGTATAACATAATAGTACATCTTCGTATTGTATAAATTGAAATAAAATAATATAAAAATGAAAAATATATAATTAATATGAATGAAATTAAACTTGAAAAAGAGAGAGAGAGAAGAGAGAGAGAGAGAGTAGTTTTGTGTTGGATTAAAATTAAAGAAAAAATAAATAAATTGCAAGATTTTAGAAATTTTATTCCAACAGATATTAAACACATACCTGCAATCTTACGTTCTCGCATTCGACGCCAAAGTGCTTCCGCCTTTCGCATCGGCCAATTCTCCACCTTTGCACTGAAACTCCGAAAGAATTTATATTCCTTCGATAGTCGTCTGGTAGATGTATGATGGACTCCTGTTTCTTCCGCCGTATTATTAGCGGTGGTACCACCCCCGCTACTCTCTTCCGTCGACATTTTTATTACTTTCAATTGGATCACTTTATTTTATTTTATTTTATTTTACTTCTTCGATTTTAATTCTCTTTTCAAATTTACGCAGGATCGTTTATAACACCGATCCAACTATCATTCGATTTCACCACGATCGAGTTAAATCTCGTTCGGTCGACTAATTTCACATTTTTTTCCATTTTCATCTTCATCAAACTCTCTTTATCGTTAGTTCGATAAAAGTAACAAGCTGAAATTACAGACCAATAGCTCGTAAACTAGTTGTTCGTAGATGATCTTTCGTGGTACTCATGATTTCTGCTTCATCGAAGTAACAATCCCTTTCAAATTCATCGATTTGTCGATTCTGTTCATAATTCTTTTTATCATTTCAATAGAACGCGATATAAGAACTTTTTATTTTAGAAAATTCAAGATCTAATCTTTTACTCATAATAATAATAATAATAGATAATGCAAGTACTTTGTCAGAATCAGGACATCAGGTACGAGTAGCGCTTCTTCCCGAGTAAATTACCTTCATTTTAAAGAAGTTACTTTAACAATCCGGAAGTTAAAATTACATTAAGATATTGTTCATAAATAATTAATTGTTAAATACGTGATTAACGATTTAAGATTGGACCAGGTACAGTTTGATACAATTTGTCGGACACATCTTACGCATCCTCATTCTTTTTTGACATCCTTTTCTTTTCTAGAATAAATTAATATGATTGGTTGGAAGAAGAAAAAGAAGAGAGAGAAGAAAAAGAAGAAGAAAAAAATGTTAACGAGGCGTGAAAGAAACTTATCGGTCGATAAAATCGTTCGGATGTTGAGATAAAGCAAAGCAAACTTAGAGATCGGCCATTTCCCGTGTATGATAGCCGAATAATAAAACGTCTAAAGGAGCGTGCAACCAAGAAGAGAGACGTTTATTTTCACGGTAAAGATCTACGGAGCAATATCGACGAAGAAGAAAAAAGAAAAAAAAAAGAAAAAGTAAAAAAGAAAGAAAAGGGGGAAGAAAACAACGGAGCTCTCGATCCTCTCGTTATTTTCGCAAGTGTTCCAGACTCGAGTTCCTACCAAACGAATAAGTCTGGTACGATTTGTTCGTTTTACATTCGCACCTCAAGGTCGCACCGACGATGAACCGTAGAAAGATTTATCGCATGTGGTTCGAGCTGCTGCATTGTCGAAGGAAAGCAAGCCGTAATCACGTTGGCTAACGAGCGATTTGTAATGCTTCGAGTGTCGACTCGTTCGAGTAATACAAAGTAGAGACGAGGAAACCTTGTGAAGATCATCTCAACGAACTTCCTTTCTTTATTTCTTTTTCTACTTTTTCTTTTTGATACCAAACTCGATTTATTCAAACAATATTCCAAAATGTCAAGTAATATAATATATTATATCTCAAAGGATTGATTAAACTGTTCGAGGTTAATCGTTAAATCGAGTCTCGTTGTTTCTGAAGTTTCCAAATTACGAAACTAACCAATACAACTTTGATGTGTTCGGACATTACAACTTAGGTGTTTAATATTACCAACTCGTTGAGAGAAATATTCCTTCTAAGTCGACCAGAGATTGTTTTCTCGTGCAAGATCAAGGCAACGTTAATTAACGTTACAATTAATAAACTATACCTTATATACAACCGTTGTATTTCCCACGTGAAAATATGTAAAAATAACGATGTTGTTGGCTGGATTTAACGAAGATACTAACTACTTTGGTGTGATAGTACGTAATAGTATCAAGTGGGACGGAATCTTCTCCTCGAAGTAAAATTAGCGAGTTAAGAAATTCGAATGGCTTATTTTAAGTAACGTTCAAGGAACTTTAACGCTCTTAGAAATGTAGTTGGGAAATTTGTGTTTGGTTATAGGACAGATTGGATAACGAGTACCCTCTCTTCCTCTCTCTCTCTCTATCTTTCACTCTCTTTGCTTTCAGTAGTTTATCAAGAAACGATCCAATAGGACGATAATTCTCTTGAGAAGCCGAAGCTCGTTAAACACATAATACTTTTCTCCTTTAAGGTACGAGAATAATATAACGAATAGGAAAGACACTATGGCAATACTGCTAGCTTAACACCGAGATCAAACGCTTCGGCCCGAACAATAAGGGACCCCCCTCCTATCTCTTCCAAGGATCGACTTACGTTCGATTTGCGATCGATCGATCCTAATTCAGTATTGTTACGAAACGTTCCATAGATATTGTACTTAAACTATGTCTGTGTATGTGTGTGTATCCGCACGTCGTAACTCTTCACATCGTCGTTACAACGCCGTAGTTTCTTCCTCCTTCTCCTTCTCCTCCTCCAACTCCTCCTACTCCTCCTACTACTTCTTTACCTCCTCTTCCTAGTTTACCTCCTTTACCTCCCTAGACTTGATCGAATCGATCTTGAGAGTAATTAATTTCAACGTAAGTTGCATAAAGGTGAAAGTCTTGTCTCTATTGGCGAGTCAAAGTACAGAAGAAGAAGAAGAAGAAGAAGAAAGGATGAAAGAAATACAGAAAGGTAGGAAGGAAGTTGAATGATTTTGTGATGATTTGATCAATCTCATTGATTTGAAATTCTAATAAAATACAGAAAATAATAGAAAAAAAGAAGGAAGACAGAAAGAAAGAAAGTAAGGATGTTGAATAATTTTGGTGATGGTTTGATCAATCTCTTCAAGTTGAAATTCTGATAAAATAAAGAATAGAATAGAAGGAAGAAGAAGAAGTAGAAGTAGAAGGAGGTCGGATCTTATTCATCCTGATTTACGATCTACTTCGGAAACTTTAACAGATACTTCTTCGTCCTATATCGTGTCACGTCGTCTCGTTCTATATTGACTTTGAAAGAAAGATGTAAAGGAGGGGAGAAAGAAAAAAATTGTCCCGACAAAAACTCATATGTATTTTCTCGACACACCTTTTGAACTTTGTCAAATGGATTTATATTCCAACGAGGTAATGTGGAATCGAAGCGGATTGTTGTTTGTAGAGTAACGATGAAGTATACCATAAGAATTTCCGCGTGCGTGACACCTTTCTGTTATCGATACAGGAAGTTTTACTCTTGGACGAGAGAAGAAAAAAAAAAGAAAAAAGAAAGAAAGAAAGAAAGAAAGGGGAATAAGAGGAAAGTGTAGCGAACAGAATTCAACGAGACGCAATGCGTTATGAATTATGAATGAAGTTGAACGCGATCGAGGTAAGAATCCATTCGATAGATCTCTTACGATCTTTCGGAAAACGTTCTACGGAATATTTGAAATTATTAACAGAAGGAAATAGAAAAAAGCTTTGAGAAAATATAGTCACAGAGAGATAAAACCTGTTGTATTAATTTCGCAATCATTTAGAAAGAAAGAAAGAAATCAAAGAAAAATATATGATCTAGGAAATGGTATAAAGAAATATTTAGTCGGTGTCAACGTTACGGTAAACGTAGTATGCTAAATCATAAGCCTGTCACAAGATTCAAATTCTAATCATCGATTATCATAGATTAAAGAAACTTCTTCCCCGAAGACGCGTTTCTTTGAAACTCCAAAAGCGTGTTCGATCACTCGCAAAGAGGAAAAAAAAGAATGAAAGAAACAACAAACACACATACACAGTAGTACACCGTTCTTTCCCTATATCAGAGAGGAAGAAAGTTATGCGATTTTGTATACCCCCTCTCCCTCATCCTTCTTCAAGGAAGGCGACACTTTCGAATCGTGATTTACGACAGGCATTACGCTCGTCGTTGTTAAAAAGAATATCCTAGGAAAGTTATAATTACCGAAGGCGAGACATACTACTACTACTCGTGAAAGTGTCGCGTATCCTTCTTCGATTTAGACTTTAACAAAACTACTTGAAATAAAAACGACGAAAATAAAAAAAAAAAAAATAGAATTAAAAAGAGAGAAGATAGGAGGAAATAATGAAGCAAAAATGTACAGATCTCTATAATATATAAATCTTTCTTTAATAAATTAGAAAACTTTCGAGAAATAGATAGCACGCTCCGAAGTTAAAAATAATAATAATAATAATAATAATAATAATAATAATAATAATAATAATAATAATAAAAATAAAACTAGAAAAATATTAATCGTATGGAAGAGAGAAAAATACGAAAGTACTGATGAAAGGAACAATCTTAAACTGAAATAAGAATTTTAGTGGATCCTCGTAGAGGGATACTTTTCGAAGGTCCTCCGGGCCGTGTGTTTGACAAGAGAGAAATACACATACACACGCGTACGGATGCACGTTTGCCCCACAAACAACCAACCAAGAACGTTGAAGAGACGCGCGCGAAGTCGCGTGGACGGCGCTCGGTAAACTGCGCCGAGCGCCGCGATGCCCACGATACCCCGACGACTGCCGTCGACTTCCATTGGCGCAACGGACCAACGCAAACCATCCTTAGCCTCTGACGTCGCTTAACGCCGCGGCGCAAGCGTCCCTACTTTACCTTTTTTTCCTTTTTTTTCTTCTTTTTTTTTCTTCTTCGTCCGATATCTTACCTGTATCAACCTTCTCTTCCCATCTTCCTATTCTTTCTCTTATAAACACTACTTCTTCCTATGATGTCGATTTATTATCGATTGATACATTTCCATTTCAAATATTTTTCATTTTAAAAACAAATATCCATCGAGACTCGTTTAAGTCCTTCCCTTCCTCGTGGTTTGACTCTCTATTCTTGAGAAATGGGTATTTTCTTTTATATGGAATTTAAAATGTATCTATGTTACATTATACCAAATGAATCTTATAAATTCTTTCATTATGATGTTATGACATCAATTTATTTTCGATTGATACATTTCTAGGACAAGTAGATATTTCATTTTCAAACAAATCCTTGAGATTCGTTTAAATCTTTCCTTCCTTGTGATTAGATTTTCTATTCTCTAGAAATGTTCTTTCTTATATGAAATTTACCAAATATTGGTGCTACATTATACATAAAATGAATCAACAGTAACCTGAAATAACTTAACAACCATTTTTTCATAATGATGATTGTTGTTATCGTTGTAAAAGTTTTTTAAGAATATTTTCCTGAATTTTTCTCATCTTTAAAAGAACTCTATCTGTATATTTCTTTTCTATTTCAGTCTTTCCGTTTATCTTCGCTACAATATTCCCCATTATCTTTTCAATTGTTATATTCGACAAGTATTCTATTTTTAAGTAAATCCTCGAGACACTAAATCCTTTCACGTGGTCGGATATCCTACTCTAGGATATCCGTTTTCTCATATTAAATGTACCTCTACCTATCGGTGTTATATTCTACATAAAATAAATCAACAATTATTATCAACTGAAATAACTTAACTTATTGTGTACAGAGTCATACGAGAATTCTCGTATATAGTAAACCAAGCTGGTTTATTAAAACTGGTTACGAGAAATCTCGTTTTGATGGTTTCTCATACGCGAACTTCATTCAATTATATTAAATTTGTGTAAATGAGTCAATGAATACATATATGGTATGTGTGTAGTAACATTTAAGAATTTATAAAATGAAATTATAAAAATGCATATATTCGTTGTAATCTGTTCAGTGTGTTGAATACACAAAGTGCCGTACCCAATGAGTTAACAGATATATTTTTTGATAACGATGATGAAAATTATTAATATTATCGTGATCGCATTTAAATCCTTCTTTTTAATCGGATCTTCTAATCTGGAAATCTCCATTATCATGTTAAATTTACTAAGTATCGGTGTTACATTATACGCAAGATGAGTCAACAATTATTATCACCTGAAATAACTTAACAGCTATTTCCTCACACATAATTACGATGAAGATTGTTGTTACTATTATTGTTATTATTGTTGTTGTAGTAGTAAAAGATCTTATCAGAGTATTTTCCAGAGGATTTTTCTCATCTTTATCAAGAATCATTTATAAATTTCTTTATCTTTTTCTAATCTTTCTTTCTTAATCTTCTTCAATACGATATACCATCAATTCCTATTCGATTTATACATTCTACAGGTAGTACTCTTCTCTTCCTTTTTTCAAGCAGATCCCCGAGGCTCGTTTAAGCCCTTATTCTTAATCGGATTTTTTACTTTAGAAGATCTCCTCTTTTCTCTTGTTAAACCAGTCTAGTATCGGTGTTACGTTATGCACACGATGAGTCAATAATTATTATCACCTGAAATAACCTAACAGCTATTCACGGATGAAAATGATGATAATAATAATAATAATAATAATAATAATAATGATGATGATGATGATTATGAATAATTTATCTGATTATTTTTCTTAAAAAATTGGTTCACAAATTTCCACGTTATTTTACATGTTTTATTATATACTTAAAAGAATTAAAATAATAATTATTATTATTATTGTTGTACGAGGAATAATGTTTAAAATAACGAATAAAAACCGGTATACGAATAAAGCGTTTTATTCTAAATGATTTTTCCTTAAATCGATTGATTGAACATTATCGATGACTTTGGTGTATTGTAGGTTTATATACCTCACGTAATCAAGTAATTACGAGTTCTTTGTCCTATAGCAGATAGTCGGCGAAATAGAACGTTGCTGAAAGCCAGCAATTAGTTTTGTCGGTGAAACATTTACAAATCCTTTTCGTGCGTGCCTCGAAGGCGAGATCGCATGGCGTTGCTTATTAATTTCTATGATTTTGTTATATTATTATTATTGTTGTTGTTATTGTTATTGTATGTATTTCTGTTTGAAAATAGCCGCCGAAAGATCTACGATACCTTCCAATACTCACAAACGATTATCTTTTCCGGGTTAAAAGGTGTACAAGTTCGGTCGATTCGAAAGATAATTGTCTTATCGAAATTTCTCTCTCTCTCTCTCTCTCTCTCTTGTAACACGAAGCAAACACACGATCGATAATAGCTGTTCCCTAACAACGTTCACACGCGCATGATAATGATGCCAGGCCCGTAATTAGTTTCTCTTAGTTGAGAACACGAAGGTGCGACACGCGTAAACTTAATTTACAGCTTCCTATCTTTCCGATATTTCCCTAGTTCCCATTGAAAATTTCCAATCCCATTCGAGTTTGTTACAAAAATATCAAATGATGAGAGTAGATCTTTGATAAGAAAGAAATATACACACATATATATATACATGCACACGAACAAAAAGAAAAAAGCACGTTCATTTATATTATTACCTTGGAAATCATTGACTCGCATAAGTTTCCGAGGCGTTTTTATAAAAAGCATCCACCTTCGGCCACCATTCCAAAATAACCGACTAAAAATATTCAATGACGATGTTCGAAAACGCATACTATTTTAACGTTCTTTTAAATTAACTAAATGAACCATCTCGAACGAGGGGCGGAGGAGGGGAGACGTGGGATGGAAAGGTAAAACGAGAGTTTTCTTATACACATACGCTTACATATTTCTGTGTAAGAAATGTATACGTGTATAGATATTATAATACACATATATACATATATATATAGAATTAGATACCAACAAGAGTCACAGAAGAAAGAACAATGAAACATTGTAGTCGAGTAAGCAACGGTACTACGATCGATCGCGAAAGTTTAATTAATTATCGACGCTCACGTGAACACGCGCTAATTGCTTTCTCGTGGCAGGCGGGCAGACCTTACTACGTGTGCACACGACTACATACGTAAGTTGCCAATGTGAGATTCGAAGCATCGCGGACCGTGCGGTGATTAAAGCTTCCGGTGCAGGAGGCGTGCTGACCCGAGGCTAAAATTAAGAATTAAATCAGCCACGCGAGCTACGCAAATGTGGCCTCCCAGCTATTACTTTCCATCGTACTTACCCTTAGGCCGACAAATCGTTACGATATCTCGCAGATCGTTTCGAGAAAGAGAAAGGAAATAAAACTGACCGAAAAGAGGAAATACACAAAAAAATCTACTAAAAGTATACTAACACAGAATGGATCAAAGATAATATATTATATATATCAAATTCAATTGATATTAAAAAATTAGACAAGGTATACCTCAAAAAATAATATTTCCATAAGTGTACGTTTGCCCACTGCCTCTTCCACCCATTTTTTTCAAGCGTTACTTGTTATCTTCATTTAATTACTAGCATTTATCTAACGGGAAATAACACAACTATCTTTCTTTTTCTCTTTTCTATTGTATTTTTTTGTTCTTTTCATTTTTTCCCCCTATAAAATTCTACCAAGCGAAAGCTCAAAACGATCGGCGAAGCGTACGTCGGATCTGTCCTCGACCTGCTTAGAAGCATTCGTTTTCATGGCAAGTTCGTTGCTGATGTATGAACGACGAGTTAAATCGGATTTTCGATCGAACGAACACGTTTCTAAAGAGTTTGACATACCGCTAAACTTCTCTATGCATCTCCTACATGTACCTATCTATATAAATATATATAAATACATATGTATATGTGTTAAACATATATAACTACATATACACAAAGAAATCGTTATTGAAGAGTAATGTCTCTGTCTATTTCTTCTTCAAAACCACGAAATAAACCGTTAAGTTTTCTTCAATGATTCTAACGGGTTAGGACATTCCAAGTATTTCCATTTTGCTTATGCGAAGAAACATGTAAATTTCTTTCGAAGGACAGAAGCTTACAATTCTTTCTTTATTCATTCATTCAATTCATTCATTTATTTATTTATTTATTTCCTTTCCTTGAAGTTTTGTATTCCTATGACTAAGGAAATTGTTCCTAAGATAATTTCTTTGACTTGTAACATCGAGTATCTATGAATGTATGCATGCAATGTATTAACATTGTATTTACATACATGTATACATATGTATATTCAAATATATATATTCGAATCAAAGGAGAATCACCATTAGAAAGTTCGATATGTCGAAGAAATACATGCATATATTTATATATATACAAGTAGTTAAACGAAAGCTAGGAGCAACTGTAACGATAAAGATAGTGAGAACGTAATAACATTGGATAGGATTCTACGTTATATGCGTTAAAGAGATAAGACTCACCTGATAGTTGTCGTTCCGATTGCGAACGTGGCTGCTGCAACGACTGAAACAAGACGGAACATCGTTATCGCATTTTCTTGCCTCTTTACATGCTACCTATCTGCATCAAAAGAGAATTTCTTTTCTTTTTTTTTTCTTGTTTCTAATTGATATCGTACCTGACGTAATATTCAACGAATTTATTGTGGAAAATTACCGATTCGCTATATCATTTAATTTCTCGCTTTTACGAATATACCACCCCATTTTCAGATTACTATAAAAGTGGAAATTACTATAGCAAATATAATATCTTTTTATTTTGTATTAATATGATTCAACGAAGGTGTCTTTTAAGTGTTACAAATAACTATTTTAATTTATCTCATTTATATATATAATTTGTAATTATTTGTAATGTTTAATGAACGTGTATTCTTGAGAAAAATATTTCCGAAGCTAGAATCATCTGTACTTTTTGATTTAATGTAGACAAATTCTGTTTAGTTTTATAATAACTGCATACTCATTGATAGATAAAAAATATGAGAAAAAATTAACTAAAACAAATGAATAGATAAAAGTATTTAAATTTCTCTTATCTCGAGATAGTAAGTTCGCAAACGACCTGCCTAATGTTTTACTTTGACAGAGAACACACTAATGACTAAAATTTGCAGGATTAAATATATTCTACAAAAAGAAAACTACATTTTTACGGTTGTTTAAATATTTCTTACTACGTATCCTTCGAGACAATCTCGTCTAGGGAACATAAACCTTCATAACTATTGGATAAGGTCTACTGAGTGCTTTTATTTCAACGACATGATACATTTTTATTATAACAATCGGTTAGTTATGTAACTGTCTTATATAACATTCTCGTGCGTCACGTAAGACATTAAAAAAAATATAAAGAAAAGTGAGTATCATTTAAAATCATACACCGTTACGCTTATTGAATATTTTTCTCAACACTCAATATATTGAGTAATTATCAACCTAATACATACATATATATTTATATTTTAGTTGCCGATAACTGAATAAAATCTTTATATATATATACACATACAATGAAACAGGATTAAAAAATAAATACAAATAAAATAGAAAAAAGTAGCATGCGTAAGAGTAGCGTTTTTAGTTAAAAAGTTATTCCTCCGTTCGATAATAATGATAACATGTTTGTTCTGTATATGATGAAATAGAAAAATTTCAACGAGCTGCGTACGTTAAAGGATTAATTTCAATTCAACGGTCTAACTAGCAGGACAAAAGTTCGTACTGTGCCTGACGACGCAGTATGTCGTTAATTTAAATGGATGATTCTCGAATGGCTGTAAGAGGAGGAACGAAAGGATACGATACGCCAGCAGGATGATATCGTTTCTAGATTCAGGTTTTATAAACGACCATTTGCCGTTCGAAGCGTGACCCACTTGGAGGATTATGCTGGATCGACCTCGAAACACAAACGATTGACCTTGACCTTTAGGTTATATCGCAGTTACTCGTCAAACGGATATCCGTCTAACTGCATAAGCGTGAAAAAGCCACAAAATTGGATCATTAAAATTAATAATAAAGTTCTTTGTTGAGACAAAGTTAACTTCAGCATGCATGGATGGATGGATTGTACGGAAGTAAGAGGTTGAACTAACTAACTGATGATCTATCGAAAAAAGAGAGGAAAAAAAAAGAAGAAGAATAAAATAAGGGGGAAAAGATGAAGTATTAAAGATCATCGATATATCTTTCCTAACGACAATTTTCTTTTTTTTGTTCGGTTAAATATTTCTTTTTCTTTCTTTTCAAAAACTTTAGTTGAAAGTTCAAGTCAGCCTGGGTATTTTTTTTCTCTGCGGAATAGAAAAGGAAAAAAAAGGGCTGGAAAAACTCGAAGAGAAGAGAAGCAGCAGCAGCAACAGCAACGTTTATTCGAGGGTCGAGGGATGCCAACCGACTAATACGTTGCTGGTACGGCTCACTGCTCCATTAGCTTTGATCAGTCACTGATACACGTTTACTTTAGTTTACATGTGTTTGTAATACCTTTAGTATGTGTTGGTAAGCGCATCCGTGTATACCGCGAAAACACACATTTACTAAAAAGAGAGATGCTCGCTCGTGCGTAAACCACCACTTTGTGTGCTGACACTTCATTGATAATTCGTAACCATAGTTAGAAACACACGAAAAATATAATCTGCATAACAAAAATGGTAATAAAACGAACAAATATTTACAATTTGCGATATAAGAAGAAACTGAAAACCCCTTTCTTGTTATTAGTTTATTCTTTAACAGTGATTTTTATTTTTACCTTTTCTTTTTTTTTTTGCGAGAACGGATCGTACGAGTAAATATTTATTTCCGGCAGGAAATATTGATTTTTCCCTGTCTCTCTTTCTATTTCTCTCTTTGTCTCTATTTAATTGATAAGAAACTCACGAATCTTTCGATATAGATTTTACGTCTCATCTACGCCTATCGTTCACAGGAATTATAAATCATCCGAATGATAACACTCCCCGGACACTTGTGCAAATATTCAAAATCTTAGATTCGAATATCATCTGGACCTTGCAGCTTAAATACAACCAATCGTTGCTACCTCCCCAAACCAAGGAGACTCGTAAGCATCAATGCAATTAACCAATTGGGAAGATGAAGTGCATTTTCTAAGAGCTTGTTTGTCTTGCTAGGAAGTAGCTGGACTAAAGGTTTAATAACCTGATCAAAAACTGACCGAACTATATATCACGATACAGGACAGAACATTGATAAAACTACTTGTTTTACTTATCACCCGTTAATAATTCCAATTCTTTTTGATTTTATTTATTTTATTTTATCTTATTTTATTTTATTTCATTTTTATTTCTTTTTTTTTATATTAGATATAATCTTGTATCATTATCAATCGATAAGGCAACGTTTACACGAATACTTTTCATTCATTCGCTTATCATCGATAGATTGAAACACGTGAAAACTTGAAAATCGGTTTTTGATTTGACACGAGCCTTGATATTCATCTTCTAATAATATACGGAGGATTAAATTCGAAACGTTATGCAAATGAGAAAGAGGAGAAGGAAGAGAACAAAAAATATATATTTTTTTTTCTTTTAAACGTATACACACCGATCGATTAATGTTTTAGGTAAGCGAAACACAAGCGCAACGTGTATGCATCCGAGCATAGGATGCTTTTGGTATCAAAGCACCGCAACTGACCTTGAATGCTATGCCTCTCTGATCGTGGTGTCCGTTCAATACCCATGAATTATATGGACCCGTTCTTCGATCTCCTACCTACCTACCAACCAACCCTTCCTCCCCTTTCCCCACTTCTACCCGACTCCATGGTTATAAAAATAATCACTTAACGTGCACGTTGCAGTATGTGTTTCTAAATCTAGCTCTCGAGTTTGACGTGTATACATGTGCACGTAATTAAAAACAACATTTTCTATTAAAACACGTAATTATCGACTAAAACTATGATCGAAATATCGATTATATTTGCTCGAACGATTATTACCCGTGTGGGTGTGTGTGTATGTGTATGTGTGTGTACGAGAAAGTACGTCAACTATGCGAAATCCTATGGTTATTCATTTAGAATCTAATCCAAACTTTTATTCGCGAATAACACCGTTCCTACTATACGTGAAAGGAAAATCAAGCCACCATTCAAGTCACGTTCGCGTCTTCTTTTGCTATGCGTTCTAAAGGCAAGCAAAAGGTATGCTATTTAAAAGAGAGGAATAATAATAAAAAAATATTAACAAAACGTTGCTTAGGATATATTTCATAGATCTTTTCTTTTTTTAATCTTCTCTCTCTATCATTCTCGCGTATTAACAATACGTTTTTATTAACCCATTCTTCTTATTTGAAAGTCTTGATAATGAAGGATGATCCGATAAAAAAAGAAAAGCAAAAAATAAAATTGCATCCTTTCTTCGTTCTCGATAGGAACAGGTGTTGAAACATAGAAGATGCCGCACGTTGAAAAGGGAAATTAAAGCTCGTGAAACTTAACTTTTTTGTTCTTTTTCTTTTATACCCTTTCGGCGATTTAACTTACTGGTGTATGGTATGGTACGGTACGTACGTAAATATTACATACGTACACATACGTATGCAAAAAGGTACGAGCCGAAGAAAAATACAAATAGCCGTGTTCTCGATGCTCGATGCAGTACACGGTTTGCGTGGGCAGAGACTAATGATTTGCCATAAGTGAGGATCACCAAACGAACTAACGATCAAAAGAGGTCTATCTAAACGTGATAATCTTGATATCTCGAATGCTATGCGAGCTTCAACGCGAACATGATTGATTGTTACTTGATAGAGGAAAGAGAAAAAAAATGTTAGATACTCTATTATTATTTTTTTTTGCAAATTACGTTGTCTCTTTGAGCTTGGTTTATTATCGAAAAGAAGAAGAAAGAAAAAAAAGGAAGGAAGGAAAGAAAGAAAGAAATAAAATTCAACCCTCACCGAGACCTTTCCTCCATTCTTCCCGATGTCGTTATTTTCCAACAACGGCGCACTGCTGCTCTTTCCGCCCATTTCAACCGTCAATGGTTCTGGCTTCAGCTGCAGACTCGCTGCTGATGGCGAAGAGGGTGCTCGTGGTGGTGTCTCCAATAATTCCCCGGAACTCAGTGAACTGGCTGTCGTCGACAGACCTACGACGTTTTGGTACGACTTATTTCAATAACTCACTTCACGATTAACTTCCTAACCTTCGATACACTCATCGTCTTTCACAAATTGATATAAGTTTCATTTCAGATAGGAAATGAGAAAAGAGAAAGAAACATATAGAATTTCAAGTAAACTCACATAATGGAAGATTCGTAGGTCTGGGTGGTTTAACGCGCGGTAAAGAATCGTCCAATCCACTGCTACTGTCAACCACTTCTTGTAAATATCGATCATCCTGATCTTTCGTTTGCGTGTGAACGCTCTCTCGTTTGACCCAAACGTCTTGATTGTTCTTGTCATTACGGGAGCTCAATTTAGATGGCCTTCGGCGAATTCTTTCCCAAGTCTCCTTACGGTTACACTTGTTCGAGGTCGACGCTTTAAAGGAAAAAATCCAAAAACAACGAAATCGTTTCAAGTTAATTATTCTCTTCCCCTTTTTCCTTGTTTTCTCGTATTAGTTTCTCTCTTCTTTTTTGTTGTTTACTCGGAAAAGGAAATAGTAACATGTAAAAACTTTCGCTTACGTTTGCTTAATCGTCGATCCGTGCTTCTAGGTGGGCTCGCCGTACCAATTCCACTTTCGAGAGGGGAAGCTCTATCCGCTGCGTCCGGTGACAAACTACCCGAAGAAATTTCATCCATGCTCTGCAAAAGATCTTGGCAGGATGATGATGATCTGTTGTCGTCGTCTACGGTGTCTTGAGGCGAGGGTGGGTCTAGAGTACTCTCGTCTTGCAGCGACTGCGAATCCAATTGCGATTCCGCTATAAACGCCAAAGCGAAGCAAGCTGATAAGCGACGAATCGACGCTGCTGCTACTACCACTACTACTACTACTAGTACTACTACTACTAATGCTACTACTACTGCCACTAGTACTACCACTACTATTACCACTACTACTGCGTTCAATTTCTTATCTACGTATTATATTGATGATATAGAATATAAAAAATAATGAAAAGGCGTACAGCTTACCTCGCGGAGACTCGCATTCGCTGACCCAAGTAAAACTAGAACTTCTTGATAAAGGAGGTGAAGTTTGAGTGGCTATGTCCGAGTAAGTAAACGACTCCATTGGTGGACTGTTGGGACAACATGAGCCTGAACCATTTCTGATTCTCGATAAAAGAGAGTGCAGAGAGATTGGCAACTGTAATTAATTCATCGTTAATAATATTTTCTCATCGCGTAGGAGAATTAATGAAACTGTTAAGATATTATTTATTTTTATTATGTTATTCATTTTTCTTACCGATCCCGATCTGGCATTTTGTTCCTCGATGATTCTCTTAGCCTCGCCATTTTCAATCCTCCTATTTTCGCAAACCGAATCGTTTCTATTTTCAGGCAAGTCACATTCTACTGCCACGTCGTTACCCCTCGATCTTGATATAGAAAACTTTTTCAAATCAACCGGACTGGTCTCTCGAACGTCCCTATCAGATTCGGATAATCTCTTAGCTGAAATGTCCGAACGTAAGGTAAAAGGTGAAACGGCACGTTTCTTTGAGGACGTCCCATCCTTAATCGTTCGATTTCCTAAAAAGAGATCCTGATCGGGTAAAGAGGATACTCTAACAAGTACAACATCGTTCGTATTTTCGTGAAAAACAGGTGTCTGTCTTCTTTTAAGAAACTTCCCAAAAGGAGGTTTCTTTTCTTCGGTTGGTGTAACCGGTGCAGATTTCGGTACATTGTTGTCCAATGATTTGGATCTACCAGCGATAATGTGATCATCGTTATTATCGAATACGTCATCATAATCGGGATCCATGTCGATGTCTTGATTGTCCTGATTACGTTTAAATTTCTGAAACCTAGGCTGACAATCTCGACGACGTCTCTGATTAGTTGGAGTCAAGGGAAGACTGTGTTTCCTTTGGGAATCCGCTCGTTGACGAGGAGGAAGTTTGTTTTTAGATTCTTCCGCAGTGATTATTCTTGAGGAAGACGAAGGTGATGATGAAGAAGAAGAAGAAGTAGATGAAGATGATGAAGAAGAAGATGACGATGATGATGATGAGGAGAAGGAAGAGGAGGACGGAGGTAAGACGACTGGTACATCGTCAGACACGTTTCTTAATCCTACAATTTTCTTTGGCTCATTGCTAACGTCCTCCACCCCAAGACGATTATTGATTCTCGTTGGTAGACTAGATAAGTTTCGATTACTCCACGAACAATGATGATTTTTCACGTTCCTCGACAAGGACTCGTTACTTTGACAATTGTCATTGATAGATCGATATCGATGCTGTTCTATAACAACACCTAGATTATCCGGTAGGCTTCCACTTTTACGTCGTGAAATATCCTTGTCCTTAGACTCGTTGTAATAAGAATCGAAAAGAGAACGTTCGTCGATCCCGTTGACGTATTCCTCTTCTCCACCACCAGCACCACAACCACCGTCGTTGTTCAACCAAAATTTCTTCTTGGTTTTATTTCTATCGTTTATCTCGGCAAAACATTCATCGGAATTATCGCTATCCGATATACCAAACTCGTTTAACAATTCTTTGTACTTGATAGTTCTCGGTTCATCGGTTTCCTTTCTCGTCAAATACCTTCGTCGTCTCTCGGAATAATTTATAGAATTTTCTTTGGTTAACTCGTTAATCTCGTTAGCTATAATGCTATTGAATTCGGCAAGTATGTTGTTAGACCACTCGCCAATATCTTCCTCAATGATCCTATTGTTATTCCCCCGTGGCAGAGAATTCTGTCGTTTTGGGATGCGAGTACTTCTCATTGGCAAACATCTCGAAGAACCGTTCGTAGAATCCTCGATACTCGAAGCTGTCGTCTTCGTCTTCGTCGTCGTCGTCGTTGTCGTAGTTGTTGGTTCTTGTTGCTTTGGATATTTTGGCTCTTCGATGACACGCAACGGAGTAGACGGGGCAGACTCGATGATCTCTCCGATCTCTTCCTACAATGTGTAAAAATCAAAACTTCTTTATTATCATTTGTATACCACCATCTTAATGCTTATTATAAATCATGCGGTTTAAATATGAATGAATGTAACATGAATATATAAGTACGAGTGGTGTGTACTTATAAATATACGAAAGAAAATAAATTTTAAATACACACAACATGTGTACGATGACAATAAGCACGTATTATACGTAAAATGCATAGGGAAAAAAAGACGGGAGGAGGGGGATGGGGCACGTCGACTTCTTTACACTTTTATTGATCTTCAAAGGGAAAAGATGGGGGACGACGAGAGGAATCCTCGAAGCGCGATAACCGGTAACCTTTGTCAGTGCATGTTGCACGTAAACTCGTCAGGTTTCACCTTCTACCTACGTGCACTACAATAACAACATCAACGAATAACAACAACGACTACGACAACAAGAGAAGACACGACATCAGAGGAACTACAATGGCGACGCATGCGTAACCCACGTATGCAGATACGCGTTGCGTGAAAAGAGAAATGCGGATAACGATGACGTGTATTTATAGTATCATCTAATGAAACGGTCGTGAAATTCCTAAATTACTATCTCTCCTATTGTTTGTTAATTGTAAACTAAATTCAATTTCGAAATACTTCTAAACTATAAACGAGTTGCAGAATTTTTTATTAATCAATATACTTGTTCATATACTTCTTCGTCAAAATAAATAAATAAATTATTCATATTCTCGTTACTAATATTCTCCTTAGCTTATATGATCTCGAAAGAACAAAATAACTGCATGATTTCTACCAAAATTTCCAACAAATTAGATTAACATAAGTCAAAATTATGTATATCCATAAAACTCTTATTGAAATCGCTTGACGAATCGTTGTGAATTTAATCCTCGAAGATACAAGGAAGAGAGAAAGAGAAAACTCAAGAGTTAAATTGATTTACCATACAAAGGGGCTTTAATTTTGGGAAAGGGTAACTTCTTCTTCTTCTTCGAGGGATCGAGGTTGATCTTTGAAGCGGAAGTAATCGGATGATGATCGAGTATATCTTCTATAGCGATAAAATCGAGATAAAGAGAAAGAGAGGACAGGACGGTAGAGAGAAAATTGATGAGTGGCGGATTTGTTCGACGGATTGGGAAACGTCGCGAGGCACCCGCTGTTGAGAAAGATTATCGTTTGCGATAATAATCCGGTCGACACTTTCAACAGAGTTATATCCCACATAAGGCGCCTATTCAACGCGCTCTATGGTGTACCATGTAACGGCGTTGGAAGAACAATGGGGAAGCTTCACGCTTATGATCGATCGCTCGACTGGATATCATCGAGTTGAAAGAAAGAAAATGAAAGAGAATGAAAGAGAGAAAGAGAGTGAACGTTTAAGATCTCTCTCTTTCTCTTATTCACTCTCTCTCTCCTTTTATCGGATCGTTTGATCATTCCCTTTATGCGATCTACACTGATTGTGAATCATTTTCTGCCAACTCTCTATCTTTTTCTCTCTCTTTCTGTTATTTATTTATACAAACGTAATGGACGATTCCTGCTAATAAAGACGGATTTATTTCGGCCCTTTCAAATTATCTACTCTTTCTCTCTCTCTCTCTCTTTTTTCTTTCTCTTTATAACTCTATTCAATGCACATTAGGGGAACAAAAAAGATAAAAGAATTTGAGAGATTTGTATATTCGCATTTATATAAAACATTTCGAATAGATTCTTTTATGAATTATCCCTCTAATATATTATAATTGGAACTTTTGTATAAAAGTCTTTTTATTTTTCATTACAATACTTCAAATGAATAAAAAAAAAGCAATTAAAATTAATTATACGATCGCCATTATTTTCAATGACCTTTATCTGAACCTTCAAATATGATAAGACCGTCCAGTATCCGTAATATTTTATTTCCTAACTTTTTTGATTGGATATATAAATCTCTAAAACACACACATACACACACACACACATAAAAACATTCTTGAAATGAAAGTTATTTCTGAAGTAATAAATAAGAGAGTGTAAAAAAACAATCGCTTTTAAACATTAATTTTAAATTTATATCTTAAATAAAATATGATATAATGTAAGATATACATATTTATCGTGTTGTACTCTGTAGCATGTAAAAACTTAAGAAAAAAACGAATGATTGTAATCGGTTAAGAGAATCGACAAAATGAAAGTAAGTTTCCATAAAAAGATTGGAGTCTTGTTACGTAAGAATGACGATGATCTCGATAACGAAGAAAAATTTCGATCGAGAAAGGGCGTCGATTCTCGTTAATTACCATCGATCTATACGATTAATTAAACTACGATCTAGGAAGGATCTATCATTGGAATATAATCGTAAGAAAAGAGGTTCGTACGAAGCAATAGAAATGAAATAAGAAGATCTATCGATCTCTATCGATTTATAAACGCAAATTATAGGCTTTGATAGCACTTAAATCCCGCTGAATTCGAAATCTTTCTATAGAATTAATCGAAGATATGGTTAACGAGTTTAATTCCTGGTACGATCCAGTCTGAGAGGTTCCTTATCTCGCACGCTTCGTAATAACGCAATAATCGTACGAGAAATATCGATTTTATATGATCCCTCTCTCTCTATCTTTTTCTAAATGGTATTATCAATATCATTGAATATAAATCGATCTTTCGTATTAGTTTAAGAAATATTAAATCATCATATACGTCGTTGTTAATAAAGTCCTATTATTTGATCTACGGTAAAATAGGCCCATCTTACCCTCGCGAGATAATAGTTGAACGATAATTCGTTTAAACTAAAGTATGTGTTTGCATTCAAGTCATATATAGGCATTTGTGTTCGTTTGTATTGGTAACGTGTCGATAAAAGGGACACACGTATCGTTCTTTTATTTATTCCACCCACATTTAATAGATCCGAATGTGAAAAACGTCCGATTGTGTCCTCCCTTTTTATACGCGTACACGCGTGCGTGCATTCATGTGCATTTATATATATATATATTATATATGCGTGGGAGAAGTAAAGGCCACCACCACCGACTGGGTACGTACTTACAAATGTTATTTCCAATCCAAAAGACCGATCAGTTTGATTCGAATGCATGCTCGCCAAGAGGCCACGGGTAAAAGAACGAACATCTTTGCGTGTGAAACAATGTTCCTCGTTAAGACGCTTTCACATGGTACCTTACGTCACGCGTCGGTGGCCACAGCTAATGGTGGTGGCGATGATGGTGATTGTGGTGTTCGAATAAATTATAGAGATTCTCCTAGCCAAGAGAATACAAAATGATGTCTCTACGATATCTATAATACGCTCTCCGGCCTTTTCACGACCTTTTCTCAAATTTCTCTGTTTCTTTCCAAAGACCTGTTCTACGTCATTCTCTCCCCAGCCCCAAAACAAAATAAAAACTAAAAGAAAAAAGAAGAAGGAGAAGTGGAAGGTTATTATTTGGTAGATGACGAAAAAATGTCTAACTGACGTCAGCATGAACAAGAGAACCACCACCTTACTTTAAAAAGTAATAAATTCGATAAAATCTCATCGTGAACTCACAACGGTGGAGTGAAATTTTTAAAAAAGCAACACGACAACGGTGCTAATCCAAGCGAGCTTATAGGCAATCGAGTGTTTTTGAAATTTCTATTAACGTGATATATTGAGAGAAATATGTGTATATATTTTATATAAATATATCTATCTCTGGTCATCTATTAAATTTTGTTACACCTACACGTTTATCGCTACCTACACGTCAAAATTATTCGAACCTTCTACGTAACATTACGAAATTGAAGAATTTTAACAGAAATATGTTGAAGTAAACGATCGATCGATCGATCGTTTTTTCGATGAATCGATCTTGTTGTTTTTCTTTTACTCGATACATCATATATAGTTCTCAGATCACGTACAACACTGGACGACTTACACGTGGCCAATTTTAAGGGTCCCTTCTCTTTCATCGATCGATCGAACTTTCCTTCGCTCACGTAACTCTCATGGCACATTGTATTAAGACTTTGGATAACCTTTTTTATTTTTTCTTTCGTTTTTACCGTTCGACGTTCTCCTTTTATTATTATAATTATTATTATTATTATTCAAGATACATAACTAGAACAAAAATCGAGAATAGGGGATCTAATATATGAAAAAATCAAATTCAAATCGTAGATTCGCAGTTGATAAAATTTCAGTGTTTAAATACAACATAGATCAATAATAATTATCATCTGTTTTACGTCACAGAATTTTCATCGTAATCGGAGATGCTGGTTTAGATATAAAAAAAGAAAGAAAAAAAACCTGTTGGTTATTAAATAACTCTGTAATTAAATAAAATCAATCGCGTGATTAAGCTTACGATCGAATTAAAGTACGATCATCTATGAATTTAAACGATGATTCGATCGGACTGTTTCTAACCATACTTATGAAATTATTAAATAATAAAATACGATACGTCAACGCTGATGACACGAAATAATAGAAATATCAAGTTGCAATTTAATCTAACTCGACGTAGTTCGATAATGTATGAAGTTTCGTAACGTTGTTTCCAAATAGTCTATCGTTATAGATAGAATAACGTTATTAAAGTATAATAGATTTAGATCTAATCTATACACATTCAACGTACAAATAATCATTAATCATTGAAAAATATAATATTTATGATAATCTATTAAATTATGATTTTTTGTCGTTATTATCTCTTCGTTAAATATCAATTTCCCACGTTGAAAGTGTTTAGTGCAAAACGATATCGTTTTGTGTTCGATTGATCGTATGAAACACGTTCGAGATCGTTTAAGAGAACGTCAATAAGTAATGAAATCATCAGGCTACCACCGGCGACGATCCTTTCGTTCGATACGATCGATCAAATTAATCGGTTATAATATGATCGGTCAAGCAGAATGAACGATCGACCAAACACCGAGAGAGGAGCCGATAATAAAATAAGAAGGGAAAAAAGAGAGAAGAGAGAGAAAAAGAAGAATCGCGTACGGTGGTAAGGGAAAAAAAAATAAAGGAAGGTACGTTTATTTTAAAAAAAGAAATAAAAGGATGGATATTAACTATACGCGGTACTACCTCTAACGTTGGTGGAAGCGCGAATATGTTAAATCAAGTGAAGAATCGGTGGGGGATGGAAGAAGATAAAATCGATATAAGATAGAATCGAGATAGACGGTTTTGCGTTTGTTCGGTTAACTTTCGAGAAACTGGAACCACGAAGGACGAGATTTATGTCGCTTTGGTCCATGACAAGCGCGTTTCTGAAGTTTAACCGCGGTTAAACCGATGCTCACCTTTAATTGGCCGTGAAGTGTTTCTCGAGCCCGCGGTGAGCTCGATTAACGACGCGTGAGTCTAAAAGAAAAAGAGAGAGAAAAAAAGAGAGAGAGAGAGAGAAAACCGGCCCTGAGAACTTTTCAACGATCAGATCACCATCCAATCGATCTAAATACGAAATTCGTTCCGTCGTTTTTTTCAATTTCAATGTTTATTCCGAGATATCATACACGAGATTTACAATAACACTTGAACATTTTTCAACGAAGTTATATGATAACTTATGCAAATTCAACTAAATCTTTCTAGTCTTTTTATCTGGAATCACGTATAATTGGATTTGCTAGAATTATATCGTAACTCGTGTACACATTTACGAGAAAAAATACAACACGTGTTGGAAGTAGGCTGGATGAATCATTTCAATAAAGATCGCGCTAATATATTCTTCGATCGGTTATAAACTTACATATATATATAGTCAAATAAACATGAAATCATTCTATATAAGAGAATCGTATTTTGTAAAAATATTATTATCAAATCGAACAAGATTAAAAATAATTATAAATTATATTTAAAAAAAATAAGGTCGTATTGATATTTAATTATTAATAGAAAATCTTTCGGTAAGACTCACCCTCTCGATCTGTTTTCAATAATCGAATAAACCAAATGTAGAAAAAAAAAGATGATAGAAGTTTTAACCCCGGTCCTAATAAAAATCAACGATGCATTGATAAACAGACACAGTAATTAGGCACTGAGGAAATATATACAAACTTATAACACACACTCACTCAATTTTTCATTCGTATTAAAAATATAGTTCTGTTTAATGATATAAAAGAGACGAACTCTCTCGTGGCAATGCGATCTTCGACGATCAAAACGCAAGTGCGTGCGTGCCACGATCGTTCGTTCGTGCGTTCCTTCGAACGTTCACGCACGGTTGCTGCTGTTGGCTCATTCAAGGACCACTGGCTACCGCCTCCTCCTCGTTGGATGACGACCGGTCAACCTGAATAATATGTTGGACGATCGTGATCAAAGAAAAATCCAACAACTTCTCCTCCTCCTCCTCCTACTACATTCGGTATCCCCGATATCGTATACTAAAACTTCTAATAACTTGTTTACGATAATGATCTTAACATTCTGATCAAAATGGAATCAATTGACGTAAACAAATTTGTAAACAAGGTCAAAATAAAATATTAATTTCTTTTAATCAACAAATGAAAGATTTCTATTATAAAATACGTATAATAATAATAATAATAATAATGAAAAATCTGATCAACTACAAATGTTTTTTTAAAAAGGAACTCACATAAATTTGATCGAAGTGATAGAAAAAAGAACAACGTGACAATCCAAATATCGATCGTTACGTATATTCGTACGAGTAATTAAAAAAAAAAGATAATTTTTTTAGAACAAGATACCAACTACCGATCGAATGAATGAATGAATGTACGTGTATACCTGCTTACGTACTCACACACTATCATCGAAATATTTGACGAGAAAACGTTTAACAAGAAGTAGAAAGAAAGAGCGCATACTGAAATCGGAAGCGCGTGTATTTCCAATGTTGGAAATTAT